>OX941083.1:106605364-107205364 GCA_954870635.1 Arctium minus
TAAAACCTTATATTCCGAAACACCCAAAACACGGGTGGGGCATAGTACTCAACTCTTAAATGATGGGAACAATCCATATAAATATAATATGCCATCGGAAACATGGAACTGAAATTCAATACTCACGCGACCATAAAATGGAATGAAATCCAAATATTAAAGCATGGACAATTAAATATCCAAAATACTGTTGGCCGACAATGGGGGAGACCCGTATCCATTGAGAGTGGAGGAACACAAAAGTATGTCACTCATACAACGTTAGTCGTATGACACTTCACGACACGCAAGCCCAAGTGCCCCTACGACACCCTTCAACCTACACCAAAAGAGACAACTAACCTTAGCGAATATTACCATAAATACCACCAAAGGCCCGGCAACATTCGATGACTACAACCATGGCATTACCCCGAATGGCGGAGGTCCAAAACGCCCATCATCATAATAACACAACCGAACTTAGCCCTCATAGTGTACACTTTAAAAGTTAAGGTCATAAGACATAGGTTCAGAGTCCAACCCCGTAATACCCAATTGACGATCAAATAAAGACCGACTTACGTGCCTATGGACTCAATGCAACACAGTCTAACATTACATGACTACACGGGAATGACCACACACCCAAGCATGTAAGTATCATTAACATGCAACATAGTGCATTAGTATGTAATTCATAAACGGACTCTACATCGAGCCATTAAAATCGGACAAGTGTCCTCAAGACTCCTTTAAGTCAACACCGAGCTAAATGCTCAAAATCCATTTGACCAACAAATACCCGTCCCCAAATAGAAAAACGCATTTAAACGACGTTTATGCAGACCCATACTTCGAAGATGTGATTAACCCAAAACTCCTCACGGATTGGGACAAAAGGCTTTCCAAATGGTTTATGAATTAAAATACACCAAAATACGCACATCATGAATTATACTTCATTTGTACAAAAATCACTAAAGATGCATAAATCATAAAACGGACTTTATTTGTACAAAATCACCAAAAATGCATAAATCATGCTGATACTTATCAAAATATCCAAATCCCAAATATGGACATTCTGTGAGACTAAAACAACCAAAGCTTATTAAATATGAGAACTTATCCAAAATACCCAACACATTGACAAATACTAAGTAAATCATATTTTTACTTTAAAATACTCATTTTGACATTTACATAGTTTTCACAAAGCAACTTCAACTCACCTTGCTAGGTTAAGTTAAACCTAGGTTCCAAACCCAAATCCTTAGCCTCCAAGGATGAAGCTTTCACCATCAACAAGTCATCTTCAACATTGAGCTAGGGTTTCCAACTAACCCATTTCTCCAAATCTAAAAGAGATGAACCACCAACAAATAGAACCTTTAGATCTACAAAGATCCTTACACTAAAGCTTGGATTAAACAAGAGATTTACCTTACCCGAAACTTGAAGTCATCCAACCACCTTTCTAACGAAATTCTTCATTACTTCCATAGTTAAGTCTCAAATCACCCAATCCTTGATCTTTTATTGTAGATCCATACCATAACAAGCTCTCAAAGCTGATACGTAGTCTCCCAAAATCGACCTAAGGAAGAGCGAAATGGAGAAGGGAGGTAACAATCAGAGAAAACCCTAAAATTTGGGTTTAAATTCGATCAGACGGCTCCCGCGGCCTTGGCCACGACCTCAAGTCGCGGGCCAAGCCGCGTGTGTCCCTGAGCCATGGACAACAGTGGGTTACACGGGTTTAGCCGTGGCTTTGAAGCCGCGTGCTAAGCTGCGTGTGTCACCTGATGCACTTTCTCACCCTTCGTGTTAAACCATTAGCCGACCGTTTCTCTCAGCCGATCGCTGACTGTTTTCCTTGAATGATCATAAACCGTTCATTAGGAATTTATGGATGTTACAATCCTCCCAACCTTAAAAGAGATTTCGTCCTCGAAATTTGGCACCAATCAAACGCTAGTTAACACATTTAGCGAGATCAATTGATTCCTTATCCAAAAAAGATCGCCTTTACGAAACCTTACCTCACATTCGAATCTAATTACATCCCGGTTGAGGTTGTCACTGTATTCCACATAACCAACCGCCACAACTCAATTTCTAAGGTTCAATGTACCTTACCGATGACGGAAAGAGCATCGAGCCTTTATCAAATCATTTCCCTATCAAATCATACGACTAACGTTGTATGAGTGGCACACTTTTGTGTTCCTCCACTCTCAATGGATACGGGTCTCCCCCATTGTCGGCCAACAGTAATTTGGATATTTAATTGTCCATGCTTTAATATTTGGATTTCATTCCATTTTATGGTCGCGTGAGTATTGAATTTCAGTTCCATGTTTCCGATGACATATTATATTTATATGGATTGTTCCCATCATTTAAGAGTTGAGTATTATGCCCCACCCGTGTTTTGGGTTTTTCGGGATATAAGGTTTTATCCTCGTTTTTATAATTGGTAGTCCGTTTTCTATTCACGTTTGAGTGAGTTATGAGCGGCATCATTTCATAAAAAAAGTTTTGTATTGGGACATTCGCCCTTAAAAACGTATGTTATTGGAAGACGAGTCGTTTTCATAGTTAAGGGAAATCATTTTGAAAGTTTATTATTTAAACTGTATCCCTTCCTTTAACGTAATTTTTATTCATGTTGAAAACTCTTAAACTCACTAGGCGTTAGCCTAACCTTTTTATTTTTCGGCATGCGTATCAGGTTCTGGTTGAGAGTGGTCCTAGTAACACTATGAAGAGATGAGTGTTAATAGTGTGCTCGTGATATGTTTAACATTGGTGAAGTTTCCGCTTTGGTTTGTGAAGAGCAACTAGCTTTGGGGATTACGTAGCACCCGACTTCGGTCTAGCCCTTGATCGATTTTGGGGTTTACCTTTGTTTTGAGGATTAATTGTAGAATTTTATATTTGAGGTATGAAGAACCTTTGATTTGTATTTATATTATATCGAAATTTTAATTAGTGATCTTACCAAATTTGAGGGTGTTACACGACCAGATTTGATCCCTGCCTCTAACGGCCATTAAATAATCTCGTTAGATGTTTCGTCTTTTTAGGGTTTTTTATTATTTTCTCTTAAAACTTTAAAAAGAATTAGCTTCCTCCACTAAAACAATGACAAGTGTCCATCCACCTCTTCCACCACTTTTTCAGTTATCTTCCCCCGACATATCTCCGACCATTTTTTCCGGTCATCTTCTCCCAAATCCAAACATTAACATCAAAATGAAGCCCAAACACGAAAATTAAAATCAATATCAAAACCAAACCCAAACCTTAAAATCAAATATCAAAATCAAACCCGTGATTCAAACTTAATCAATGTACCTAAATCCAAAACAAAGCCAAAATCAAATGAGAGAAGAAATTGTAAGGGTTTGTAGGTGTTCATCGAAGGAGAGAAAGGGTGTGGGAGCCGGCGATGAGGGGTTATGATTTGTATAGAGATATCCAGGGGGCGCCGAAGTTGCAGGGTATCTGTGTTACCTCTTAAGATCAAATCAATAAAAAACCTTCATTAATTTCACTAAGCATTAAACATCAAAGTCAAACACCTTCACAAGATTCTTTATGTAACACCCCAAATTCTGGGAGTCTTCGTCCTGATCTGATGGTGAGCTAAGTGGTTAAGAAGATGGCAAGAGAGAAAGAGCCGACAGTGTTCCATGCGACTCACCGCGCGAGTGGAACTGCGCGGTCACCCGCACGGGTCTCTGTCCCGTCCCAACCCTAGAACCCTGTGCGGTTCTCCACACGGGTGAAGCCGTGCTGCCACTCGTGCGGAGCCCTTGTGCGTCTAAAAAGGGGGAAAACCGGCTTTCACCCCATTTTATCTCATCTCATCTTCTTCTAAAATTCTCCCAACAAGAAAACTAGGGTTAGATCCGATTTTGGAGCTCCATTGAAGTGTTCAACCATTTCCTTCCTCAAGTCTTCATCATCAACCCAAGATCATCACTTTCATCTTCTTCATCATCTCCTCACCATTGCTGACCATATCTTGGAGTTTTCCAAGAGATCAATTTGTAAGTTACTCTAACCGTTTCTGGACCTTTGTTACTATAAAACCTCTTATCTTAACCTCTTAGAACATCTCCCGTGATGTATCTCTTGTATTATGAGGTTCGATCTATTTTGGTTATTTTAGATATGTGGGTTTTAGTAAAGATTAGTGTGGATTTGATGTTGGGAATTACTCTCGTTGTGTTTTGATTTGTTTATGACCTAGATAAAGTTCTCGTGGTGGATAATTATGGATCTGAAGCCTTCATCAAGAAAGCTCAAGTTTGGGGTAAAAACCTAAATTTAGTCTAAATCTAGCAAGGTGAGTTCTAGTTGCTTTGAAAAACTATATACATGTCAAAATACACATATTTTGGGTTTTAAAAGTATATCCATGAGTTTACCTCATTTTGATAAGTTTTATGAACATTTGTACACTACATATATTTGAGTTATAAATCCTTTAAAATGGGTCATAATATTTTATGAAGTGTTTGAGTCACCAAAAAGGGGATTTTGACCTACCACTCATGTTTCTTGAATATTTGAAGAAGTTGGGTTTTATGTTGTTTGGATCCCTAATATGGGAACATTTGGAGTACAAATGATTTCAAATAGAATTTTAGTGTGAGTTGGGGATTTTAAGATCGATCATGGAAATATAGTCATTTTGGGGCTTTACTTAATCTACCGGTTTTATATTTGAAAACTTTGAGTCCTTTGATTTTAAAAGTGTGAGTTTGTTGGAACGGATACCTTTTTTATTTGGGAAGGTTTGATAAAGTTGTACATCGGCTTACGTAGCTATATTGGCTCTATTTCAGTATCAAAGGTTTTATGACGCCTTACGACTTGATTGGTACGCCAACGAGTTTTGGGACGTTGTCCGATTTAAATGGCTCCTTATGGAGGGTTTTATGGAAATACAAATATTATACAAATGTTGGTTATTACATGCTTTAGATGCGTTAGTTCATTCATATGGGGTCATGTAATGTTTAGACTATAATGCATTGGATCCATAGGCATATGAGTCGTTATGTTCATCATGGAGTTTTGATGTCCATGTTTGAGTCTAGTGAGTGGTCCCCAAATCATGTTGTTATATAAGCTTGTGGTGGCGCTCTTGGAGAGCCGTATACAGAGCTAAGTCTTACGGTGGTGCCCATGGTGAGCCGGATACGGGGACTTGTGACTTTGTGGTGAGACTCATCTAGAGGTCGAGTAGACGCTAGGTCATTTGGGTATCTTGCGGTGGTAGCTCAGAGGAGCCAGATACGGGGATCCATGGTCTATGCGAAACTCGAGAACGTTGATAAGTGGCTTAACTTTGTGTGTCCGCCACATTCGATGGAATCGGGTCTCCCCCGTCACCGAAAGGTGTTATTTTGGGTATTCCCTTACCCATGTCTTCGGTGTTAAAACGTACCATTTTATTTACACAAAGAGTCTTTTGACGAAATACCGTGTGGGTGCGTTTTGGGGAAAATTGGGTGTCGATTAATTATTTAAAATGGGTGTTTGGAAATTAGAAGTAACTTGATTTGCAAATAAAGCCTCTTTATAATCAGTATTCCTAAAATGGCCTTATTCAGAGTAAAATGTTCATTTTAAATGTTTTATGATTTATGTGGTGAAAACTGCTTTAACTCACTAGGCGTTAAGCCTAACACTTTTTCTTTTCGACATGTATATCAGGTCTTTGATGGATCTGTGTGGCGAGTGGAGCTTGTTAGAAATTCCGGTAAGATGGCTTTAGTGACGCCATCCGGTTTGGTGAAGATAGCAGCTTTGGTGGTTTAGTAACACCCAACTAAAGTTGTCCCTGTTTGTGGAACTAGATAGTTTCGTTAGAACTCAGATACATTGTTATAGTGACTTCTCCTTGTAACTTTAGATATTTGTTATTTCAAAGCTTTGTATTTAAGAGTTTTCGGAAGTTTTAATTTGTCTGCTATTTTCGAATTTTAGAGGTGTTACACTTTATTTTCAGAACCATCAAAGAAAATTCACTAACTTCTCAATTACTTACCAGAAACAAAGTTCAAACCTTGAATCAATTCAAAGAGAACCCAATTCAAGTTGAATCAATGAAGAACCCTAGAATTAAATGGCCAAACAATCTCGAGCGCCGACACATGCCACATATATCGAACGCCCCACCCTTTCCCTCCTTCTTTTACCTTCGACGAAAAACTCTCTTGCGAGGCTGCGACCACCGTCGTTCACTCTTGTAACACTCTAAAATTCAGAGTAAATTAAAACTTGAAAATATGGCAACAAGACATCCGTATTGATATAAACTTCCCATAAAGGGGATCAGTCCTTAAGACTATACAAAATCTGAACGAATATAGAATTCATCAACAAACTAATCTAAACATAACTATATAGATTACATCAGTTGACGATCCATATTTCACCAAAAGAATGGGACTTTAACAATGCCCAACTCCAAATATTAGTCATCTCAAAATGCCTCGAGACCAAACCCATCTCTCAAAACCCTGGCAACCCACTGCTAAGGGAAACCTGTTATATACATCATTTGAGAAAAAGTGTTAGGCTTAAAGCCTAGTGAGAACATACAGTTCATAAATCTCAAGAGATATAATCAAATGCATCAAAGTAAATCCTTCCAAAGGTTTAGTTATGCAAAATACAGTTCTTTGATAATATACGGACAACCGGTCCAAAACACATCTTCCGATGACGGGGATTACCCGATTTACCAAGGATTATAGTGGAACACAAAGTAAGCCACAAATCCGAGTTATGAGCTAAATACATGGAACCATGGCCACGAACGCTTCGGTCCGTACTACAATGTGAGGGAGGCCCCCAAGGAACCAGTCATACTCTTTCGCTAGACTACATTTGACCCATGGCTAGTAGCCGGTCTCACATAACCGTACCAAGTGCCCCCGAAGATCAAATGTATCTAACTACAACAGAAGGGGCACAAACTTCCCAGCCATAAGCCGACTCGATACCTAGGGATCCACTAGTATAGTCATGACTTGTCACAATATTTCATGTGACCATCAAAGCTAGATAAATAGCTACCAACACATTTATATTTCAAAATGTCGTTTTTCAAGATCAACTGCTGGTAAGAAAGATAATCATAAACCAGATTATATGCATTCTTTCAAATAAGCCCCACAACTGGGCAAGTAAAACATTCCTTTACTTCAACAAGATGGAACCCATCCTTTTAGTCAAAAGTGTTCGGGAACCCTAAAATCTCTCCAAACTCAAATTTTATCCAAAATGTATCAAACTTAAATCCAACCATGGAAATACATCGGAGTTCACAAATATAACCTTTTATGTGTATAACAGTTAAAAAGGTAGTAGGAACTCACCCAATAGGTTTATACGAAAACCCGAAGAACCAGATATCGACCCTCTTGACAAGACGAAGCTTTCTACACCGGAACCCCGGATCGAAAACTAGATAATAATCACCAAACTCTAGAGAGAGAGAAATATCTAGAGAGAGGAGAGAAGAGAGAGTTTGAGATATGAGATGATGAGATCAAATGAGATATTTGGAAACTGAAACCCTTAAGTCGGTCCAGGGAGTGTCGCGGGTTATGCCGCGACCTCAACCTGCGGCATAACTCGCCCGCTTACACAAAGCCAAACCCATCCAGAGGGTTTCGCGGGTTATGCCACGACCTGAAGTCGCGGTGCAACTCGCGTAGTTCACTGTGGTTTGTCCAAAACCACCAAAAGCCAAACTCAAACTTGGAACCAAACGCGGTACTAACGACAAAAGCTTAACACTAGAATACCAAGGTTACATAACGAAATTCGGGGTGTTACAATACTCCCAACCTTAGAATGATTTTGTCCTCGAAATCTACTCTTCTCCATGGAACCCTGTTCGCAGAGAATATCGTCTCAAACCCAAATGCCAGAATCATTAACGTGATCTTAATACCGACACCCGAATTAGCTACCCTTCTTGGGCACATTTCACTCCTAACCGAGCGAACACTCAACTCTCTAAAGTAACCTTTACTCATAAGGTTACGGTTGCCTCCCACCCTTAGGTGACAATTACTACCTCCAGGAAATTAGCGACCTCAACTTTCCATCTACCAATTTCTTTCGAACTGCACGGTTCCGAACTCAAAGCCAACAGTCGACGCTAATCTTCCCAAAACTCTCAGATTTCACTGATCCATTCCTAATATCGATAAAGATATTCTTACAAGGCGCACTAATGCGTCTTTCCGACAATCGGTTAACACAGATTCTGTTATCATTCAACTCCGATTCCGACTCCAAATCTGGAAATAGCCCTTATTCAAATTTCTTAATACTTCCATAATACTTCGTCTACAACCACATTATAAAGATTAACCTCTAAACATACCACCAATCTATACATTCGAACTATAAAGGATGGGCGCTAAAAAAAACCCACAACAGGAATTTGATGCACATGCTGAAAAATAAAAAGGATTAGGCTTAATGCCTAGAGAGCTCAAGAGTTTTACATAAGTAAAAGCAATTAAATTGATGAACTTCTCTTTAAAACAGAACCTTTCAAATAATGAATTTTAAAACATAGAACAACTCCTTTTCAAAGTTATGCAATTTCAAAGATGGATCCTTCATTTCAACGATGCTTTATAAATTGACACAACTTGTACTAACTCGAAGTATGAAACATTAGTAACACCATCCACATCGTACGTCCGAAAACATGGACACTAGGCCCAATACTCACACGACCAAAAACGAAAGAAAACTAAATATCAACATGCAGGAATAACACATTTCATTCAAACCTTAATATACGTGGGGAGAACCCAATATTAAAGCCATCATTTACCGTCGACTCCACATAACCAAAGCTGGTAAAAATATAACATTAGTGTTTAAAATACCCCGGGTCTACGACGGAGAGACCCGTACACAAAGAGAATAGAAGGACACGCAAGTAGGCCGCCCATACAACTTCCTCGCATGACCTCTAAACGTTTCCATCTTGGGTGGCGAGAACAAATGAATGGGGCCACCCGTGATGTTATTGGATTTCACCACGTATCCCGATCTTAGTTCCCATGCCATACCAGACATCACAACTTCAAACCGTTTATTGCCTCTAGCCATACTCCGTCGAGTTCCACCTCAAGGGCTTACGGACACGGGTGCCTATCCAATCCAGACGAGTTTCCAACTCAGCAGTTTGTGCCACCTATTGTCTACTCGCTAGCCAACCCGAGCGGTCACTAAGTGTAACCCAAAACCTCAGGCTTTACAAAACAGGCAGACTGTCTATGGATCTACAGCATTACAGTCTAAAACGCTACATGACTCCAAATGAATGACCAGCGCACTCAAAGCATGTAACTCTCAAATGACACGAATAAACACCATCATACTCAAATCTTTCATTACGGTTATAAATCCGGACAAATGTCCACACGACTCATTTAGTCAAAACCCGAGCCAAAGGCCCAACACTTCACGTAAATTTCCAACGAAAGCCTCGTAAACCTTAAAACACATTTAACTGACATTTAACGTTTCCCCAAATAATGAAATGTCTTTAAACAATGCTTATGAAAATCCACACCACAAAGACATGCTTTCTCAAAACTCAACACGTATTGGGACCAAAGATTTTCCAAAGGTTTTATGAATGCAAATATACTAAGATGCATATGTCATGAAATAGACTTTGTTTGCACAAAATCATCAAAGATGCATAAATCATAATGTAGATTTTACGTGTACAAAATCACCCAGAATATGTAAATCACGCTATTTACTTGTTGAAATATTCAAGCTCGACATGAGCAAATTATGATGTTAAAACAATCCAAGTTACCGAATACGAAAACTTAACAAAATACTCACACCTTGAGAAATACCGAGTAAAACATATGCAATAATTTACACTATAAACGTGAAAATAGGTTCTTGCACTTCAACATGTACAACAATTGTTTGTACAACTCCAAAGGGAAAAATCACAATTTTATCTTTAAAATTCCTCCTCTATAACCAAGAGACGTTGCAGCAAAATAATTTTCAACTCACCCCATATGCAACAATTCATTCCCCAAAGGGCGGTAAAATAACGGGGATGCAAATAAAATTTCAAATCGAGTTTAAAGCTTTACGTTGTAAAGATAAACACATTTGACCAAAATAGAAACTACAACGACAAAAATACCGCTAACTCGCTAAATGCTTTGCGGAAATTTTAACAGTAAGAGTTAATGATGGAAATACGATCAGAACGAAAGTCCTGCTTTAAAAATAACATAAATCGTTTATGCAATCATTCACACCAACGTTATACTTAAATCCAATGCACATAGTACACGACGGTTGACATTTGTTAACAAAACCCCGAAATTAACGCACACAATGATGCATATGCACATGTTCCTGAAATTATTTACGCGACACAAAAGTCGTAAGATGAGACACCATAATCCAACTGGATTTTCATAAAAATCATTAACGCTAAAATCAAGTGGTGTCCAAATTTCCATTTTTCAACACAAGGTAAGACGACCATTTTGACAAGATTTTTGATGAGACACGACGCCCAAAGAACTCATAACTTGCACACAATGAAATTAAACTCACACATCTCAAAATATACGCACGCGACAAAAGAATCCGTAAAACAAAACTCCAAGAAATTCAAAAAAACTCACACAACTAAAAATTCCCAAGAAACTCCGACTCAAAAGCATGGGAATAACTCTTCCTTTAAAACCATTGACATACGTGGAAGAGATCCAATGTCAAGGTCAAAATTCCACAGCTACTTGCCAATTAACTCAAAAAGCGTTAAAACACATATATTTCGACATCCAAAAATAGCATTTAAACACAAGACGTGAATAAAGAGAGTTTTGATAACAATTTGAAATCAGGTGCAACAAAACCATTTTAAGCATGCTTATGCTCATAGTTTAAAATATGCTGAGTGCTAAAGGT
The DNA here is from genome assembly GCA_954870635.1 of Arctium minus. Taxonomy (NCBI): domain Eukaryota; kingdom Viridiplantae; phylum Streptophyta; class Magnoliopsida; order Asterales; family Asteraceae; genus Arctium; species Arctium minus. The sequence goes on from OX941083.1 coordinate 106,616,360, forward strand.
TTTGCCAAAACGTTATAAGGTAATTTACTTTATGGTTGGCGATCATGAAAAGCAATTTATGCAACCTTATTTTAGAAATAAATTTAATGCATGAATTCGGTCGGCACTCACATCTTAATACTACGCTTCCCAACATCCCGACGTACTATAATCAACCGGATGCCTCAGGCATCATAGGGCAACCATCCCATTAATTAACTTACAAATCTCCTCGAAATAGAATCGATCTAACAAGATATAGTTCTAATTCCACCAACGAATCTGGCTCAAGATGATTAACTTAATGCGTTCTACACACTTACTATCATGCCAAAGAGACATTGCTATAAACAACAATCATTCCTTAGCTTACTCACTTAGAAACTTTCGCACTACTCTAACGGTCAACATACCAAGGTAGAGCAGGTAAACACAAGCACGAGAAAGGGTAAGGAAGAGTTTAACTGAAACACGCACGAAAGAAACGTACCGCTATGTCTACCAATTGTCATAACATTAGCAAACCAATTACACTTACGTAAAATATCCTCATAATCACATTAGCTAAGTGAGATTATGAACATATAACATATAAGGGTTCTTGTTACCGTCATCACAACGCCTGATGAACATAACTTCCGTCGACTCTAAGACTGCCCCATCTTAGAAGTTCTACCCAATATCACAATCAATGCTTATCAAACTCAGTATAAGTCTAGACATCTTACATTCATGCCTAGTTCGCTTAAACTAGAGCTCTGATACCAACTTGTAACACTCTAAAATTCAGAGTAAATTAAAACATGGAAATATGGCAACAAGACATCCGTATTGATATAAACTTCCCATAAAGGGGATCAGTCCTTAAGACTATACAAAATCTAGAATTCATCAACAAACTAATCTAAACATAACTATATAGATTACATCAGTTGACGATCCATATTTCACCAAAAGAATGGGACTTTAACAATGCCCAACTCCAAATACTAGTCATCTCAAAATGCCTCGAGACCAAACCCATCTCTCAAAACCCTGGCAACCCACCGCTAAGGGAAACCTGTTATACACATCATTTGAGAAAAAGTGTTAGGCTTAAAGCCTAGTGAGAACATACAGTTCATAAATCTCAAGAGATATAATCAAATGCATCAAAGTAAATCCTTCCAAAGGTTTAGTTATGCAAAATACAGTTCTTTGATAATATACAGACAACCGGTCCAAAACACATCTTCCGATGACGGGGATTACCCGTTTTACCAAGGATTATAGTGGAACACAAAGTAAGCCACAAATCCGATTTATGAGCTAAATACATGGAACCATGGCCATGAACGCTTCGGTTCGTACTACGATGTGAGGGAGGCCCCCAAGGAACCAGTCATACTCTTTCGTTAGACTACATTTGACCCATGGCTAGTAACCGGTCTCACATAACCGTACCAAGTGCCCCCGAAGATCAAATGTATCTAACTACAACAGAAGGGGCACAACCTTCCCAGCCATAAGCCGACTCAATACCTAGGGATCCACTAGTATAGTCATGACTTGTCACAATATTTCATGTGACCATCAAAGCTAGATAAATAGCTACCAACACATTTATATTTCAAAATGTCGTTTTTCAAGATCAACTACTGGTAAGAAAGATAATCATAAACCAGATTATATGCATTCTTTCAAATAAGCCCCACAACTGGGCAAGTAAAACATTCCTTTACTTCAACAAGATGGAACCCATCCTTTTAGTCAAAAGTGTTCGGGAACCCTAAAATCTCTCCAAACTCAAATTTTATCCAAAATGTATCAAACTTAAATCCAACCATGGAAATACATCGGAGTTCACAAATATAACCTTTTATGTGTATAACAGTTAAAAAGGTAGTAGGAACTCACCCAATAGGTTTATACGAAAACCCGAAGAACCAGATATCGACCCTCTTGACAAGACGAAGCTTTCTACACCGGAACCTCGGATCGAAAACTAGATAATAATCACCAAACTCTAGAGAGAGAGAAATATCTAGAGAGAGGAGAGAAGAGAGAGTTTGAGATATGAGATGATGAGATCAAATGAGATATTTGGAAACTGAAACCCTTAAGTTGGTCCAGGGAGTGTCGCGGGTTATGCCGCGACCTCAACCTGCGGCATAACTCGCCCGCTTACACAAAACCAAACCCATCCAGAGGGTTTCGCGGGTTGTGCCGCGACCTGAAGTCGCGGTGCAACTCACGTAGTTCACTGTGGTTTGTCCAAAACCACCAAAAGCCAAACTAAAACTTGGAACCAAACACGGTGCTAACGACAAAAGCTTAACACTAGAATACCAAGGTTACATAACGAAATTCGGGGTGTTACAACTCTCCTGCGACCACCGGCGTTTACTCTCTCCTCGCCGGCAGCCTCACGCATATTCCATCGTCCAACCCATCCCCATTTTTAATTACTTAATTTTATAGATGTTGGGAAATTTTAGTAAAAATATAGGTTTTTACTAACTTTGGACACAATTAAATACATGTATATGTATTGAATATATGTAACTCTTCGTGGGTTTGTGTTCTCCTATATGAGAGCTTCGAAACGATATATTATGTGTCAAAAACGGAATATGTGTGAATGAGATATCGATGTTCAAAATGGAGTGTTTGGGATGAAATTGGCAAAATCATGTGGGTGTGGAATCTTGTCCCACATAGGAAAGAGGAAGAAATTCCTTGTGGTTTATAACCTTGAATGTGGGAGGAGCTTACAAGCACTTTGTTTGGTTTTACTCCATCACCTACCCACGCGCAAGGGGGGGTGTCGATTGAGACTTCCGTAGGCTAAAATCGGCGAACTTGTGCGTGGGCGCGACCTGCGGACATGAATGCCGCTCCGAAATCTTGTGCTCGCGCAGATTAGTTTTTGCGAAATTTTTGTTTTGATCCAGTGTCCCGCGCGGAGATCTGTTTTAATCCGATTTGTAACTCCCGAAATCATGTATATTGAATAGAGAAATTAATAGGGTTTCATTTTTCAGTATAAAAGGGAGACTCGAGTTGCTATTCCAATACATCGATACAACTACACATCTCTCTGATATATCTACTGCATACGTTCTTGTTCCAGCTATTTTCAGGAAAGTGATCATCTCCGGAAGTACATCTGGTTACACTGTTGTACCCTGGGAACAGACGACGAATCTGTTTAAGGGAATCGTATTACACACGAGCCTCAGCATCGATTGATTCTTATACGGTTTATTCGTTTATGTTAATCATGTGTTGATTTCTTCTAGTTTCTTTTGAATTCGTGTTATTACTAATCATTTTGTGGATTTTATAGTTTATTTCAATACATTGTAATATTATATGTATTATTAAAATACATATCGGTATACTAACAATAGAGTAAATAATAGTTTTATCGCTTACGATTATTTAGAAATAAATAAAAGATATGACAAAATGGTTCAACTATTGTTGTATTTGAAACTTTGAATCATATTACAAAAAAAAAAAATTGGTTTATAGAGCCTTAAAAAATGTTTAAGGTGTCGTTTGTTTTTTAAGAGGTCTGAAGTCTTATTTTAGTTATGATTAATAAGAGGTGGTATGTAAAAAGGTCTGAACGATTTAGACTTAAGAGTCATTAAGAGATTAAAAAAAAAAAAACAACCCCATGATGTAATTTCAGTGAGATAAGGGTATGGTACACTTTTGTTTAAAACACATTGATAAGTCAAGAACAAAGAGACAAATTATGAATGGAAAAACACAAGAATTTAGGTTGTTTAAAAGTTAAAACACATTGATAAGTCAAGAACAAAGAGACATACCATATATTTCAAGGATTGCAACTTCGTTATGGGTGGTTCGAATGTTCCACTGTGTTTGAACCATCTTCAAGATCAATGAAAGAAGCTTCTATTAAAAAAAGATGAAAATTGTTGCTGGAAGCTTCTGTTAAAAAAGATGAAAATCGATGGTTAAAAACTCGGGTAATATTTAAGAATCGATGATGAAACACGATGGTTAAGAATCGATGATGAAAATCGATAGTTAAGAATCGATGATGAAAATCGATGGTTAAGAATCGATGATGAAACACGTACGACTGGAATCGAGTATGAAACTCACTTTGTGAAGTCGGTCGCTGTTGCTGATGAATATTGTTGTTGATGCTGATGAAACACGTATGACTGGAATATCGATGATGAAAATTCACTGAGGAAGTCGATGATCATGAAAACTTTGATGAAAAATCGATTGTTGCTGATGAACGTGGTACGTGTTTGATCTGTAGTCGATCCCAATTCCAATTCCACGTACTAGGGCTATTGAGAGGGAAAGCTAAATGGACAATAATACCCTTATACAAGATGCCTTTAACCATTAAAACTTAACGGTGTTAGCGTTGAGGGACCCTAGTCACAATACATTGCATACCTCAAGGACCATATCCATAATAAACATAGAATGAGGATCATGGTCAAAGAAAATACAAAACCACAGGACCAAATCCACAATTCACTCTACTAAATAATAAACTATCGTATCTAAAAGTGTTATAGTAAGTTTAAGACGCTTTTGAGCTTTTTAACCACTTTTTTAGGATAATTTTAAAATAAAGTAACGTATTAACTATTTTATAAGATATTTTTGAGAAATATTCTATAAACTCATCTTTTTATAGGACATTTTTTCAAATATTATTATATAACAACTAATACAATACTTACTTTCCAAATATTCCAAAAAACTTGTTAAAACACTCAAAAACGTCTTATAAAAATTATTGTAACATTTTTAGATATATGATGCTTTATTATTTTGTCATATAAACTTAAATCCTATAAAACAATATATTATGACTCTTAAACATTTTAAGTATCATATGAACATAATCTTGTAATAGTATCATAAGTCGAATTGATATTTGATGGGAACCACAAAAATACATGCTTGTTGGTTATGCCTTGGACTTCGATCACTTACAAGAAAGTCAAAGCATGTCAAAAAGTCTATATCTAGGGAGAGAAAGATATTGATTGATAATAACATCGTAAATGGTTGAAAAACTAGACGTCTAAGTAGAATATCGGGGACAAGGGAATTGTAAGGATTTTTTTGGGACCGGTTAAGAGATTATAGGATTGATTAAAACTTCCAACGTTCGAGGTAAGATGAGATTATAGGCCAATTTAAAAACATACAGGAAATAATCTAAAATTATCTTTTAATTCCATTGATTACCCAATGCAAAAGATCAAAAATGATTGAGATTTGTCGTGTTGAGTTATGTTATCATAATATTTTTATATTTACATTTGCTTTAAATTTTATATCTTTTAAATATCTGTTTATTATAAGATTTCTTTTTATAACTTTAAAAATCAAAACTGGGTTAATTTCAAGATTGGTAAGTTGTACTTATATGTAAAAGAAATAATCTTAACATGTATTTTTTTGTTAACTTACAAACTTTTTATGAAGTGTTAACTTCACATGTGTATTTTTTTTTCACTTTCAACTTATTACAAACTCTAACCAAAATAAAAGGAAAAAAAATCCAAAAAGGAAAAAAAAATCCAAAAAGGAAAAAAGGTCATTTGCACCAACAATCGGGAGGAGATTCGACTTTCAAACAAGAGATCGATTATGAGGACACAAATCAGAGCAAGGAGATAGATCAAGTATCAATATAAAGAGAATCTAACCAAAAGGGTCATTTGCTTAAGGGTATTCGGGTTACTGCTAGAGTCTTAGCTTCCATGAGATTAAAGGTTCCAATAACATAAATGAAAAACATATGCAAATATTTACCATTTATATTATATATATTTGGAAAAATAACATATAATTTTATAATGTTTTAGTTGAAATACCACATTTTCTTTTACCATGTGATGTTTGAAATTTTGATAAGCGTCTTCCTTTATTTGTTTTCATTTGTTATTTAGAAAAGCATATCTTCATTGTTGACTTTTGCAGGATTTGTTTTTTAAGATGAAAACAAGATTTTATTCGGTAGTTCTAGTCTATTCTACATAAGATATTTTATTTACCAATATTCTAAAGTACAACTAAATGATTATTCGCATCTTATCTAGTTTTTAATATCATCATATCCGATCCGCAACGTCCCAAAATAATAAAATCCCTTAATATTTTTTAATCCAACTCAAATAATGGTTGATACTATCAGTAACTTATAAGGAACTCAAAGATCACACCATTTACTGATGTGCGACCGATTGTTGCAAACTCCCCCATGTAATTTCCAATATCTTGTCGAACCTACCCAATATCCTCCTTCTTCATCAATCAATCATGCACGATTCAATGAAGATGTTATAAACACCGCCCTCAAGGACTATGTCCTAAACAAGCTATGCCCTATGACACAGTACAACAATCAATTTTGATACCATTTTGTAATGCATTGTAACAATTCGTCCTGCATGAATAGAAAATGGGATTTGTAAGCTCTTTATAAGCCTTAAGTTGTGGGTTACCAATAACTTCTACCATGATTTTAAGTTGGATTCGAAGTTATTAGGTCAACCAACTCATCTCATTAAATTTATATATGACGACCATGTCATACTTATCCAACATTCTCTTTGTTAATCAACAATGTGAAATTCACCTAAAATGTTACATAGTGTCAAATGTTTTATTGAGGAAAAAGATTTGACTAGATAGGAAGGATATAACCATGGTTCCTTTTTACACAAGTACAACAGTTTTTAAAGGAAAAAAAAACGTGAACTTGTACACGAAATTAATTTATTACTAACAAAATAAAAATGGGTAAAAGTGGACCCATTAAATTAAATTGTTTGAGTATGGTTAAAAAAGGCATAATCATGAGGATATTCTTTTATTTACGTGAGATGATGCAGGAAGTTGATCAATTTTCAAGAATGTGAGAAGCTTCAAGATACATATGATTGAATGTTATACGAACACTTAATTATATATGATTAAAGACGTCCAAAAGAGATGAGGACGAATTGGTGAACCCGCCCAGAGGTCGCAGGAAAGTTCGCTCGCTACATGTCGCTCAATGCAACATCAAATGCTTAATCATATATGATTAAATGTTCGTATCTCATGCAATCATGTGTGAGCTTAGAACTTTTCACCTTATTGTAAATTGACTGCCTCTTCGTTTGAACATGACTCTGTATCACTGTATGTATGCATGTATGTGTATAATATATAGTCTTAATTATTTGCAAATGTCCTAATTCATACAAACTATGCATACCAATCTCGCCTATTCATCTAGGCTAATAAATATCTCGATTGTTTCTTAATCTAAAACAGAAATCATAATGAATGAACTCTAGTAATCTTCATAAATATCTCAATCTATTTAATAAACCATAACTTATTTTCTATAAATATCTTAATTATTTAATTTTAAATGAATTAGAAGGTTTATAAATAATTGAAACTTTATATATGTTTTAACATTTATCACGAAACACATGTAGGCCTGTTTGTAGAGGGGAAAAACACATAAGTTTTTGAGTGAATTGTGGATTTGGTCCATGTGGTTTAGTGATTTCTTTGACCATGGTCTTAATTTTATATTTATTGTGGATTTGGTTCTTATGGTATTCAATTTATTTTGGTCATGGTCCTTCTGACTAACACTTCCATTAACTTTGTTAAATCAAGGATCATTTTAGTCATTTTGCCTATTTTGCCTATTTTTTGTTCTTTTTTGATAAGAACAATATAAATAATATTTTTATACACACAAACACACATGCATACACACATGTATATATATATATATATAACGATATTAAAATAAATAAAATAAGACATTATTGTATGATTTAATTGTTTAATTTTTTTTAAAATTAATTATATTAAATACGATTTAATTTTATTATTTTATTGTAATTGTGAAAAAATATATAGTTTTATTGTTTTAATGTAATTAAAATTTCAATTTAAACAAATCAGATCATAAAACTATATCTTATTTATTTAGATCGAATAAAATAAAATATGGTTTTATGATTTGATTTATTGAATTAAAATTTTAATTAAGTTAGAGACGATTTAATTATATTGTTCTTTTACTATCATTGCAACAAACAAGCTTATTGTTGATATTTTAACACCAAAAATCATTGAAAACCGTTGAGAAATGAACTATAATTTTATCATCTTAAAATTAGAAGCTCCAATTTTCATATTGTTTTTCAGTCAAAAACTCAAAATCAATTTTCATATTGTTTTTAGTATGAATAGAATGAGGATCATAGTCAAAGAAATCATTAAACCACAGGGACCAAATCCACAATTCACTCTAAATTTTTTCTAGAACAGTGGAATTTTATAAAACTAGCAAGAAGCTAGAAAAAAATAAACAGCTACATAGAAAGAGTTGCAAGGGAAGGATTTGCAAGCTAACCAACCCAAATTAATAGACAAATTGGTACTTCGATGATTAACCCAAAAGTAATCACGGGTTATAATGTTTTCCAGTATCACCGCCTTCTTTGGCTTCAGGTTGCCAAAGAGAATTCCATTTCGAAAAACCCATATAAACCACAAAGTGATAAGTGAAACGGTCTCGAAACACCAAAAAACCTCTTTCAAGCCAAGGGCGGAGCCACCTTAGCACCAGAAGGTGCAGTGGCTCCCCCTCACCCTTTTAAAAAAATAAATATGTATTTGTTTTAAGGTTCAATTTTAAAAATATAATGGACTAGGCTCCTTCTCTCCCTAATAATATTCCCAATTTTTATGTATCTGTTTTTCGCGTCTCTTCGAGTATGGACACTTTCACAAAAACAAAACAAAAGCATACTCTATTTGTTTGTATAAATATAGATATTGTTATGTTATTTAGGTCACTCATGATTTTTAACTATATTTATTTAGGTCAACTATTTACTAAAAAGGGTTTATTAACCTTGAAATCATGATTTTTCTTACATTTTTTCTAGGCACCCCCTAAAAAAATTTCTGGCTCCGCCCCTGTCTTCAGCCGAACTGAATCACTTAAAGAAACCCAATCCGAATAGATACGTAGAGTAGGAAAAACATATAAGTATTATCAAGTTTTGAGTTCATAATCATAAGATTTAAATACTTAATTAGATTTAAATTAAATCAAAATGCTGATAAGTTTTTTTATTTATAATCGTGGGTTTAGAATTAAACATCGATTATATATTTTTTTTGAACGACAACAAAGAAAGACCTTTATTAAAACTAACCAAAAACATCGACTACATATTAATTTATTATCTTAATTTTAATATTAATTCTTGCAAGTTTCATTCAGACCAATGAAGATATGTTATAAAATTATTTTCTCAAAATTTAATATCATTTTATTACTTACAAATATCTCAAAATAATATATTGTTGAGTTTGTATTATTCAAATAATACTTCATAACAATAATCAATATCCGTATATTCTCAATGATCATATAAAACCATATTTCTTGTTTAATGACAAAGTTCCAGAACTTATTTTACGAGCGAGATGCATGAGATTTATATATTAATATGAAATTGAAAATTGGAAAAATACAATCCTTTTGATGTAAATCGAGTCGAATTAATACTTATCCTTACTAGAAGGCAGATTTGTCAGCAAATCACATGGCACTGTGTACACTTAGGATTTGAGGACGTGGCAGTTTTATTTCTTTTTGTATAATTAATTATTAAAAAAATTTGAAAACATGGTAAAAACGTCTTTCGGTGGTACCCAAGGGTCAACATAGGGTACATGGTGGTGGTCTCTTACCTCCTATTTAGGTAAAGCCGTTTGTTCTTTTTCCTAAATAATATCTCTTCTAGGGTTACCCAAATTTAGGGCATCTTCGTTTTTATATTTTATTTTGAAGTAGTTGTTGAAGATACATTTAGAGCATCTCTAACAACTTATTCGAAATGAGAAAATGGCAATTTTAAGGCAATATTTTGCTTCAACAGCTCCACAAAAACTATCTCAAACCAGGTGAGAGTATCAATATTAAACTTTAAAAATAAAATATTTAGAGAGAGATAATATCTTAATAGGTAAATTAAATATTTTAATATTATAATCAGTGGTTCTACAAGCTTACAAAATATCTTCTTTCAAATCGTACATACGACTTTCAAAAAAATCCGAAACATTTAGATACATATGGTTTACATCACAAAAATGCATAAAAATGTTAGTTATTTTAGTTTAATAACTACTATTTTATATAACATATTTTCATCTAAATATGTAAGATATCACATCTAAGAACATCTCTCATATATACTTTAAATTTTTTTTAAAATGGAGAACCAAAAAGTTAAAATCTAAAAAAAAAATTACATTCTTCTCCAACAGATTCCCGATTTTAGAGAATTCAACACTGATTTTTTTTTGAAAGTCGTATGTACGATTTAAAAGAAGATAATAAGGGGAAATGCCAAAATAAGTGATTATTTTAAAATTTTATTCAAAGGAAAAGTGATTCTGAAACACCTTTCACGCTATGTTGAGATATTGTAAAAGAAGAACAAACGAAATACATACAATTCAATTTACCCTTTTTAATTGTGATTTCGAATAAAAAATATTCATTGACTATATTTATTCATACCTTTATTTATACTATATATTAAAATTCTTAACCCTAATTATTGGAAAACGGTTTTTGGAAAGTTAAATTTATATTTATCACCCTTACAATTAATTATTTAATTTACTTTTTATCCCTTGTTTTTTCATTTTTCATTTTACACCCTTATTATTTTAACACAAATAATCGTATATAAATAAAAATGCAATGAAAAAATACGTTTCTTTTTTTACAAATTATACCATTATAATCGTCTCGTTAATACCTTCAAAACGAGCCCAATATTGAATATTTTTAAATTTAACCGTACTATTAAATTTCATGAATATCTACGAATTAAATCTTTACTACTATATAAAAAAACTAATACAGTTATTGTACAAACTTTTGTACAATAACACTTATCACTCTAAGCTTTTATACAATAACACTTATTACCCTAAGCTTTTATACAATAACACTTATCACCCTTGTAATGTTACATTTGTCACCCTTACAATTACTTATTTAATTCATTTTATATCCTTATTTTTTCATTTTTCATTTTACACCATTATCATATTAATACAAATAATCGTATATGAACAAAAATGCAATAAAAAATACGTTTCTTTTTCTACAAATTATACTATTATAATCGTCTCGTCAATATCTTCAAAACGAGCCCAATATTGAATATTTTTTAATTTAACCGTACTATTAAATATCATGAATATCTACGAACTAATTCGTTTTCTATCCATACGTTTTATTTTTTTCCACCGTTAACACATTAAAAATACATAATCGTAAAATACGTTTCATTTTTATTATAAATTATATCATTATAATTTTTTCTGTTAATAATTGTAATATAAACTAATTATTGAATATATTTATGGGTTTAGGGTTTCATAAATTGTGATTCATAGGTCATAGTTGAATTGTTGATGACATGTCTATAAGGAAGTAACATTAATTGTTCGTTATTTACTTACATTCCGCTGCATCGCGCGGGTATATGCCTAGTACTCATAAACAAAGGATAATGTGAGAAGAAAAGATAAGGTGAGAAGGTGTAACATCCTGATTTTTATCCTAATTGAAGAAAAATATTGAATTGGGGGGAATCAATAAACGAAGAGCCAGATATGGAGTACATGTAACATCCACAAATTTGGTAAGAGCAACTAATTTAAAATTTTGATATAACAACAAGTGAGGAACAAAACTTCCTCCTACAAATCAAAACTCAAAATACCTCAAGGTAAAATTCTATAATTAACCTCAACAATTATAAACTCCATTAACATACAAGGACTAAACCGGAGTCGGGTGTTACTTAACTCAAATACAAATTGCTCTTCCCAATACAAAAGCGGAAGAGTTCACCAAGCTATTCACTCCTCGAACACACATCTAGCACTCATTTCTTTATAGTGTCGCTAGTACTAATTCCCAGCCAGAACCTGATGCACATGCTGACAAATAAAAAGGTTAGGCTAACGCCTATTGAGTTCAAGAGTTTCCATCACAAGCATATAAATCGTTAACTGAATTTAAATCATGATTTCTAAAGTGGTAAATTTAAAAGTATAAAGTCAACATGTTTCTTAAATCCCGACATTTTCGTGATGAAAATACCAATACCAAACATTCTTTCAAAGATGACTTCGAAAACCCAATACTCACCCAAAACACAAATAAGAATCTATATTCAATACTGAAAACCTGGACAAACTCTATTATCCAAAATATCCAAAAACATGATAAGGTTTAATAGTAAAAACCACAATTCATGGGTAACAATCCCTATACAAAATGTCACCAAAACATGATGATGCTCAATACCCAAGACAACGTCTCGGTGACAGGGGAGACCTGTCTCCATTGAACGTGGCGGGCACACCAAGCTAAACCACGTATCTATGTTATGAACATGTCTCGAGGATGGAAAAACCTATGACATCAACCCAATCTAGATCTTTAGTCATTATCAACATCGATTCAAACCGAGTATTTAATCATATCGGACATCAACTCAAAACGAGTCTTTAGTCATATCGGACATCAACTCAAACCGAGTATTTAGTCATTGTGGACATCAACCCTATCCAGGTCTTTAGTGATTATGGACATCAACTTAAACTAAGTCTTTAGTCATCGCGGACATCAACCCTATCCAGGTCTTTAATCATTACGAACATCAACTCAAACCGAGTCTTTAGTCATTGCGAACATCAACCATATTCAGGTCTTTAGTCATTACGGACATCAACTCAAACCGAGTCTTTAGTCATTGCGGACATCAACCCTATCCAGGTCTTTAGTCATTACGATCTCACCATCCACGACAACTTTGTTCATTTAGAAATTGAATCATGTAACCAATGCCTATTCCAAATTACAACTTACGAATTCTATCCCACATTTACACAATAAGGCCGACGTCTATGCCTATGGATCCATTGCATTGTAATCTAGATCACATGACTCCAAATTGAATTACCTACGCATTCAAAACATATAATTCTCAAATAGAAAGCAATAAATGTAAATTATACTCAAAGCTCCACATCGAGCTATCAAAATCGGACAAATGCCCCCAAGACCCAACATGGTTGAAACCGAGCCAAAGAACTCAACAACTCAAGTACCATTCAATAAAAGTCATCATAAGCGATAAAACGTATTTAACCAACGTTCATACAAAACACATGCTCTGAAACATGATTAACTCAAAATCCTTCATGTAACACCCTAAATTCTGGAAATAGAAACTAATTTAAATTTTCTAAATACATCGATAATTGCATCATCTACAATCACAATTTAAGAATTAACCTCAATACACATGTCGACAAATAAAAAGGTTAGACTTGACGCCTAGTGAGTTCAAAAGTTTTCAACATATATAAATAAATCGTTTAGAAAGGAAGAATGCGATTAAATTCATAATCCTTCAAAATGATATGCTTCACTTATGAAAACGACTCGTTTAACAACAACTATGCATTTTGTACGAAAGAGACACCGAGTTAGTCGTTAACCAAACCAAACTGTTTTAAAGGCGAGGATCTCAGTGTGAAACGTACTTTTGTAAATTTGGATTTAAACCAAAACTTGCTAAAAAGGAAAATAGAGAGGAGACTTCCAATTTTATAAAACGCGGGTAACATGTTATATCTTGAAATACCCAACACGTGTGAAACGTGATACACAACTCATAAACCATAAATAAAAATCTATATAATTAATTATTGCCATGAACACGGGCATTAGACCCAAAACTCATACGACCATAAAATGAACTAAATTAAATACCGAAACGTGGAAAATACGTGTTCCATTCAAACCTTAATAAACGTAGGAAAATCCCAAAATTAAGGTCATCATTTATCGTCGACCACACAAACCCGAGTTGATAAAATACGACACTAACATTTAAAAATACCACGGATCTACGGCGGAGAGACCCGTATACAATGAGAATAGAGAAACACGTAAGTAGGCCGCCCATACAACTTCCTCGCGTGTCATCTAAACGTTTCTATCTTGGGTGGCGAGAACACGTGAATGGGGCCACCCGTGAGGCCGTGATGTTATTGGATTTCACCACACATCCCGGTCCTAGTTCCCATGCCATGCAAGACATCACAATCCTCGAACCTATTGTTGCCTCTTCCATTACACCGACGAGTTCCACTCCAAGGTCTTACGAACATGGGTGTCTATCCAATCTAAACGAGTTTCAACTCACTGGCTCGAGCCACCTATTGCTTACTCGCTAGCAAACCCAAGCGGTCACCACAGTAACCAAAAACTTAGGCTTTCCAAAACAGACAGACTTACGTGCTTATGGATTCATTACAACACTGTCTAACATTACATGACTCCAATTGAATAACCAAAGCACCCTAAACATGTAACTCACCAATGACATGAATTAATCGTCATCATACTCAAAACCCACGACGGTTATAAATCCGGACAAATGTCCACACGACTCCTTTAGTCAAACCGAGCCAAAGGCCCAACACTTTACGTAAATCTCCAACGAAAGCCTTTGTAAACATTAAAAACACGTTTAACCGACTGATGAAGACCAACGACCCAAAAGTATAATCAACTCAAACGCAACATTGGTTTAGGCAAACCATTTTCCAAATGGACTCTTTATCCTTATATTCCCAAAATGCCTCATGACATATTTATACACAATTTCCAAATAGTTGTAAGTACAAAATCATATAAATGACCTTTACATCAAATGGACTCCATTTATATATATACATACATCAAAGAAACATATCAAAATGATTTAATGGTCAAAATGCCCAAAAACACAAATATTTGTGTGACACAAGTTTATAAAGTGAGATATAACCAAATACCCAAAACTTATCAGCAGTTGACAATTTGATGTAAAACACAAACACTTTAAAATAACATTTTGGCATGTACACCGTTTTCATAAATCATCTTGAACTCACCTTGTTAGGTTAAGTTAAACCTAGGTTTCAATCCCCAACCATTGGCCTCCAAAAGCATAGATCCCACCCAAAGCTTTCCGAAGACATCCATTCCAACTCTTCAACCCAAGCTTCCAAAACCTAGATCCACACATTTCCAACCGTAAATATACTCATTCCACCATAAATAATTGTTCCCCAAACATAATACCCCCAAGATCTCAACATATCACCAAAACCCTAATTTTGGTCTAATTCCACCAAACTCATTAAGTCCAAAATTAAGAGGTGCAACCACAAGGAGATCATCAAAAGAACATTTATAATCTATATCAATGTTTAGAAAAAGGATAATGAACTTACCAAGTGGGTATTGTGTAAAACTCCAAGAACTCCAAAAATCTCAAGGGTTGAAGATGAAAGCTTTGCCTTGAATCAAGAGGTGTACCCACTAGCATAGATGATGAAGAACTTTATGATTTTAGGAGAAGTAACCCAAAAATAAGATAGGGTTCATGAGAGGGTGTGAGGGGTCGATTTTAGAGAGAGGGGAAGAAGAGTTGGAAATGAGAAAGTGAGTGGAAAGGGGCTGAAATCAGATTTTAATCGACTAGGGGCCGCCCGCGTTTGTGCCCGACGATTGTGCCCAGGGCACTCTCGCGGAGAGTGTACCGCGGGTGGTACCATCCCCGCGACATTGACACGGCGACAATGACACTTGTCGTGGGCACTATCGCCCAGACTCCCCTGGGCTCCGAAATTTGGCCTTTTCGACTATTAAGTCAGATTTTATAGTAATCATTGTATTTATAACCTTGTGCTAATACTGTGTACTTAGAGTGTTTTCTATCTAGTATTGGCCAAGGGTATTTAAGTCCCTTGTGGTCTTTGTGTTTGTAAGTAAGAAGCGCATATTGAATACATTGAAACTTTTAGTCTCATAATCTCTCTCTCTACTTTCTCTCTCTAAGATTAGATCGATATTGGTTTATCAATTGGTATCAGAGCCTAATCTAAATCTGAGAGAATTGAGAGATTCATTTTTTCATTCTGAATTTGTTATCAATTCAGAAAATTTAATCGATTTTCTTGATCTCAATCAAGAAAATCTCATTTTCTGAATTTTTCACAATTTTTTACTGAAATCTGAACGAATTTTCTTGAAAGTTGGTTCGCTGGATCCGGTTTCTATAGCAGAACATATTTGATTCACATCGATTCGCAAGAAATTCACTTGTTGGAGTTCAATTTTAAGATTTTTGTGGTTTCTGAAAAGTTCGATAAAGGCACTGTTCGATTCACAATTTCACGATTTTGCGAAAATTGTTCGATTTGATTGATTCTCTGAGGTTAGAAAACTGTTTTCGAACATATCTGGGTGAGCAAATTTCATCAGAATCGATTATGTGGTTGATTTAGAAGTTTTTCTTGGTTTTCTTGAGTTTGCGCCAGATTCATTTTTTGCGCCAACTTCATCTGTTCTGCGCCAAAGTCATCAAAGTAATTCAGTTTTGCGCCAGTTTATCTGAGTTTTTCGCCAGTTCAACATCAGTTCACGCCAGCTTCTATTAACGCAAAGTTGAGTTTTGCGGGTTCAAGTTCAGGATCTCACGTTTGATTTTTGCGCCAGCTTCTCTTTAGCGCTAATCCTCCTTTGCGCCTCTACATATTAGCGAAAATCTTAATTTGCGCCGGGTTCTTCTTCAGTTTTTCGCCAAGTCCAGAATATCGCCATCAGTTATTCGCGAAAAGTATCTTTTGCGCCATCTTCTCATCGCGCAAATCCCCAGTTTGCGCCACATACGTCTAGCGCAAAACCAGTTTGCGCCAACCTCTCTCTGTTTTTCAAGTCTTGGCATTTTTTCTAAGTTTTTCTGAAGTTTATCTGTTAAAAAGAACGAGCCTGCCAAAGTGCCCGAGCCTAAGAAAGCTACTGCTTGCTTCAACTGTGGAAAGTCGGGTCACATAGCCAAGGAGTGTCGAGTGAAGGAGTGAAGGAGTCTCATAATCTCTCTCTCTACTTTCTCTATCTAAGATTAGATCGATCTTGGTTTATCAATGACACCAAGACCCTCGACACTCTTGGGGTTTTTGAATAATGATTTCCCAACGTGAATTCCACCACTTCCAAGTTGCAAAAAGGTCCAGGTGGTCCTTACTTACCGAAAATCACGAGTGTTACAATCCTCCCAACCTTAAAATGATTTTGTCCTCGAAATCTACTCCACACCCATGACATTCCATCGCCACCCTTAGCACTTATTTGGTTTCCTCGGTCCCCAAAGGACACAACACATCATATACCACAATGATGTCAACCACCCAAAACGACCGCTTCCCTTTCTAAGGGGTTGTCTCTAAAGCATTTCATCCTCGAGCTAAAACCCATTAACTTCCTGACGAAACGGCCACACTGATTTTCTGCGAAGACACCCACACCACGAATCCACCTTGATACCATACACTCATGTTGGGGTGAACATCAACCCTTATTGGAGCAATTCCTAATCATGTAATCTCGGTCGCCTCCCAACCTTAGGCGACACATACTACTTCAGGGTAGCTTGTGACCTCAACCTCTCATCGACAATTCCACTTGAGGTCTACATGTTTCTGAACCCAAAACCAACGTTTGACATCAAACTCCAAGGAACATTCAACCTTATTATAATTCTACCACTAAGAGGCCAACATTCTCTTGATCCGGCGGGGATACTTTCGAACCTTCCAACGATTTGTTGACTTCAAGAGGGCAAGTTGACGCCTAAACCAACTGGTAATATCAAAAACGTGGACATCCCGCCCAATATTTCATTCTCAAAGTATTGTCGCGGTAGAGTTGACACCTAACAGGGGCTAGGATTCTCAATCTTACATTTCTAACCAGCGAACCATAATACTTCCCTTGCTCATGCAAGCCCATCAAAACGATATACTAGCAACGTAAGTCCTGATGTCTAACGGTCCAACGACCAGACAAATCCAACCCAACCCTACCTAGAATCGAACAAGTCCTTAACTGCAGGTTTACCGAAGCATGAAGAACATTTCTTAACTAACTGGGAAACAAAGTCTAATATCTCCACTATTCTTGCATGACCCGATTCAAACTGAAACCCAAATTCAAGGTTGGCCACAAGTCGGATCATCCGACGCTTCAATCCCAAGGACTCCTCCAGTCCCGAATTACAACTCATTTTACGATAGGGGTCTTAAATCTATAGCCTGATGAGTTCAAGGTTTTAAACTAATATGCCAATTTAAACTTTCATAAAACTTTTAAATACATAAGCTTTATAATGATTAACTGTACCGTGAAAATACACTATCGTTAATCTGGTAGGTTTCAAAACTGGTTACCAACACTACGCATATAAAACCATTTTCGAACTCATTTGATCAATATTTACGTAAATAAAATGGTAACAAAAGATGTGTAACAAAATTTACACTATTAACATGAAAATAAATTCCTGCACTCCAACACGTGTGATAAATGTTTGTACAACTCCAAAAGGGAAATTCACCATTTTTAACTTTAAATTCTTCCTATTTCACCAAAAAGACGTTGCGGTATAAAATTCTCAACAAGCCCCATATGCATCAGTTTATTCCCCAAGGCTCGGTAAAATGATGGGAATGCAAATAAATTTCGAATTGAGTTTAAAGCTTTGAGCCGCACAGATAAACACATTTTAACCAAAATAGTAACTATGGCAACACGAATACCGATAACTCGTTTAGTGCATTGCGGAAAATTTCCCACAGTACAATCAATACTGAAACATGCTAAAAAACAAAAGCCCTATCAGAAAGAACATAACTCTTTTACATGTTTACCCACACCAACAACGTAATTTAATCGACATAAAATTAGTATAAAATGATTGACACTTGAATATAGTCCATAGATAAATCACGTGAAAATGAAACTTTCCCAAAACAACGCGTGGGGTGACGTTTATTACCAAAACTTATAAATCAACGCACACAATAATGTACGTATACACATCCCAAAATTCACCTACGCGACGCAAAATCTCGTGAGATAAGACACCATAAAACCTAACTGAACTTTCATAAAACTCAATAACGCTAAAATCAAACGGTGTCAAAATTTCATTTCCCAACATAAAAAAAACGTAATACGACAATAAATCCAAAATATCAAATTATAAATCGCAACGTAAGATAAAGTGGCCCTTTTCAACAAAACCTTCATGAGACACGCCGCCCAAAAAGTTCGTAAATTTACACGGAATAAAATTGAAACCCACGCAACACAAGGTACACTCACACGCCCGAAACTTTGCAAAACTATACTTCATAAAATTGGACACGACTCAAACAGACCAAAATTCTACAGAAAATCCCGACTCCAGAACATGGGACAACTCTTCGTTTAAAACCTTAACATACGCGAAGGAGATCCAATGTCAAGGTCAAAAATTCTACAGTTACTTGCCCAATAACTCAAATAACATTAAAACACAGATGTTACAATGTCCGAAAAATAGCGTTAGACACGGAACGTGGACGAAGAGATTCTTATCAACAAATGCAGTCGAGTGCAACAAAACAATCTTATGCATGCTTAAACTCGTGGTTTAAAACCCGATGAGAAATAAATGCTCCATCGAGACTTTATAATATAACTCACTTTATGTTTGAGAACATGAGAAACAATTTATGCAAACTCATTTTAGAAATACATTTCGTGCATAGATTTGGTCGGCACTCGACATCTTAGGACTACACTCCTCCATTTCCCGACATACTATTGTCATTCGGATGCATCAAACATCTTAGAGCCACAAACCCACTAATTTGGTTAACATACAATTTCTCTTCGAAATAAATTTGGTCTAACGAACTCATAGTTCTAATCCAACCAATAATTCTGACTCAAGATGGTCAACATAATGCATTCATCGCACTTAACTATCACTTCAACGTGACATTGCTATAGACATCAACCTTTCCTTAGATTACTCGCTTAGAAACTTTCTCACTACCCCAACAGTCATCATACCAAGGTAGTTCAAGTATACACATGTAATATGTAGGTTCACCATAACACTGGCCAGGTGCCATTATGAACGTACCATACATGATCATCCTTGCGACCCTTGACATATTTCCCGTTTCTAGCGACTCGATCAACTCCAAGATATTTTATCTTTAGGTGCCTAATGTGCAACTTCACTTTTAATCACTTATAAGAACGCTAGTTTGAGTCTAGGCATCTAAAAATCAATACCTAAATCTCTCAAACTTAATCTCTGATACCAACTTGTAACACCCTAAATTCTGTAAATAGCAACTAATTTAAATTTTCTAAATACATCGATAATTGCATCATCTACAATCACAATTTAAGAATTAACCTCAATACACACGTTCAATCTATACATACAGTCTATAATAAGGATGAGTACTACTAAAACCCCATAACGGTCACTATCTCCAATCTGCGGAAGACTTCACCAACTACTCACCCTTGTGCCAAGCTAAGGCTCGACTCTTCATAGAACTGCTAGAACCAAACCCACAACTGGAACCTGATGCACATGCCGACAAATAAAAAGGTTAGGCTTGACGCCTAGTGAGCTCAAGAGTTTTCAACATATATAAATAAATCGTTTAGAAAGGAAGAATGTGATTAAATTCATAATCCTTCAAAATGATATGCTTCACTTATGAAAACGACTCGTTTAACAACAACTATGCATTTTGTACGAAAGAGACATCGAGTTAGTCGTTAACCAAACCAAACTGTTTTAAAGGCAAGGATCTCAGTGTGAAACGTACTTTTGTAAATTTGGATTTAAACCAAAACTTGCTAAAAAGGAAAATAGAGAAGGGGCTTCCAATTTTATAAAACGCGGGTAACATGTTATATCTCGAAATACCCAACACGGGTGGAACGTGATACACAACTCATAAACCATAGATGAAAATCTATATAATTAATTATTGCCATGAACACGGGCATTAGACCCAAAACTCACACGACCATAAAATGGACTAAATTAAATACCGAAACGTGGAAAAGACACGTTCCATTCAAACCTTAATATACGTAGGAAAATCCCAATATTAAGGTCATCATTTATCGTCGACCATACAAAACCGAGTTGATAAAATACGACACTAACATTTAAAAATACCACGAGTCTACGACGGAGATACCCGTATACAATGAGAATAGAGAAACACGCAAGTAGGCCGCCCATACAACTTCCTCGCGTGTCATCTAAACGTTTCCATCTTGGGTGGCGAGAACACGTGAATGGGGCCACCCGTGAGGCCGTGATGTTATTGGATTTCACCACACATCCCGGTCCTAGTTCCTATGCCATGCAAGACATCACAATCCTCGGACCTATTGTTGCCTCTTGCCATACTCCATCGAGTTCCACTCCAAGGTCTTACGAACATGGGTGTCTATCCAATCTAAACGAGTTTCAACTCAGCGGCTCGAGCCACCTATTGCCTACTCGCTAGCAAACCCAAGCGGTCACCACAGTAACCAAAAACTTAGGCTTTCCAAAACAGACAGACTTACGTGCATATGGATCCATTACAACACTGTCTAACATTACATGACTCCAATTGAATGACCAAAGCACCCAAAACATGTAACTCACCAATGACATGAATTAATCGTCATCATACTCAAAACCCACGACGGTTATAAATCCGGACAAATGTCCACACGACTCCTTTAGTCAAACCGAGCCAAAGGCCCAACACTTTACGTAAATCTCCAACGAAAGCCTTTGTAAACATTAAAAACACGTTTAACCGACTGATGAAGACCAACGACCCAAAAGTATAATCAACTCAAACGCAACATTGGTTTAGGCAAACCATTTTCCAAATGGACTCTTTATCCTTATATTCCCAAAATGCCTCATGACATATTTATACACAATTTCTAAATAGTTGTAAGTACAAAATCATATAAATGATCTTTACATCAAATGCACTCCATTTATATATATACATACATCAAAGAAACATATCAAAATGATTTAATTGTCAAAATGCCTAAAAACACAAATATTTGTGTGACACAAGTTTATAAAGTGAGATATAACCAAATACCCAAAACTTATCAGCAATTGACAATTTGATGTAAAACACAAACACTTTAAAATAACATTTTGGCATGTACACCGCTTTCATAAATCATCTTGAACTCACCTTGTTAGGTTTAGTTAAACCTAGGTTTCAATCCCCAACCATTAGCCTCCAAAAGCATAGATCCCACCCAAAGCTTTCCGAAGACATCCATTCCAATTCTTCAACTCAAGCTTCCAAAACCTAGATCCACACATTTCCAACCGTAAATATACCCATTCCACCATAAATAATTGTTCCCCAAACATAATACCCCCAAGATCTCAACATATCACCAAAACCCTAATTTTGGTCTAATTCCACCAAAATCATTAAGTCCAAAATTAAGAGGTGCAACCACTAGGAGATCATCAAAAGAACATTTATAATCTATATAAATGTTTAGAAAAAGGATAATGAACTTACCAAGTGGGTATTGTGTAAAACTCCAAGAACTCCAAAAATCTCAAGGGTTGAAGATGAAAGCTTTGCCTTGAATCAAGAGGTGTACCCACTAGCATAGATGATGAAGAACTTTATGATTTTAGGAGAAGTAACCCTAAAATAAGCTAGGGTTCATGAGAGGGTATGAGGGGTCGATTTTAGAGAGAGGGGAAGAAGAGTTGGAAATGAGAAACTGAGTGGAAAGGGGCTGAAATCATATTTTAATCGACCAGGGGCCGCCCGCGATTGTGCCCAGCGATTGTGCCCAGGGCACTCTCGCGAAGAGTGTACCGCGGGTGGTACCACCCCCGTGACATTGACACAGCGACAGTGACACTTGTCGCGGGCACTATCGCCCGGGCTCCCCCGGGCTCCAAAATTTGACCTTTTCGACACCAAGACCCTCGACACTCTTGGGGTTTTTGAATAATGATTTCCTAACGCGAATTCCACCACTTCCAAGTTGCAAAGAGGTCCAGGTGGTTCTTACTTACCCAAAATCATGGGTGTTACACTTCATTGGTTGGGACAAACCATTTTACAATAGAAGTCGTATCATTTACATTTCCAAAATGTCCCAATCATAACAATATGCATTTTCAAATCCAAATACGCCAAAATGCATTACTACCAAGATAATCCCCATTTATAAGAGAAATCGTCCAAAGAATCCGTAAATATGGGTTTAGTTATCAAAATGTCTAAAACCCCAAGTATGGGCATTTCTCATGATTGATAAACCCATGGTACCAAATGCAAACCTCAACAAAATAACAATCACATTTTGATAAATGTTAAGAAAACATTTCAATGCATCAAAATAGATGTTTTTGGCATGTACATAGTTTTCACAAAGCAACTTGAACTCACTTAGCTAGATTTAGGTTAAATATAGGTTTTACCTACAAACTTGAGTTTCTTAGGTGAGATCTAGAATCCTTCCACTAGATCCAAGGTTTCCATAAGGTTTCTTTACCACAACATTCACAAAGATTTACCAAACCTTAAGAATACAACAGAAGATGAAGAACACCAAACCCTAACTTTTTAGATGAAAAGATGAGGAGGTTACCTTGATCAAAAACCCTTGGATCCACCTAATATCTTCAATCCCTTTCTATCTCTACTTTAAAGGCTTCAAAAGACGAGACTCTAGGTCCAAGAATCACCAAAATCGGATTTAGGAGGAGAAAGTTATGAGAGAATGAAGTTAGATCCCCAAAAATCGAGTTTAAAACCCTCAGGTCGTCCCCATGGTTTGTCCAGTGGCTTGGAAGTCGCGGGGTAAACAACACACTTCCTCAACATCACTCAAGAGAGTTACGCACCCTAGGTCGCGGCCTAGGGTCGCCTACCAACCCGCGGAACCTCCGAAATCCCCCGTTTCTCGTGCTTTTCGCGCTCGATTCAATTCCCGATGGTTCCATTATAAAACTTACTTGATTTCTCAATATCTTTACATTCCAAGAGTCAAACGACTCCCGTATTACCATCAAGGGAATTTCCAAAATTACGGGTGTTACAGTACAACTAAAGTGCCATGTGGTTGTGACACTTGTCACAATAACACCAGTGGTACTGAGAGTATGGTCGTCTCGACTATAGTGTCGTGTGGTTGTGACACTTGTCACAATAGCATCAATGGTACTGAGAGTATGGTCGTCTCATCTATAGTGCCATGTGGTTGTGAAAATTTTCACGGTAGCACCAATGATGCTGAGAGTATGGTCATCTCGGCTATAGTGCCATGTAGTTATGACATCTGTCACAATAACACCAGTGTTACCGAGTGTTCGGCTGTCCCGACGAATGTGCCATGCAATTGTGACAAAAGCACGATAACTGCCATAATAGCATCAAATTTACCGTGAAGTTGGTGAAATTTGGTACATCCAACGTGATTGTGACATGCGATTGTGACAATGGCACTATAGCGGGCACAATAGCAACATCTAGTGCGATTATACCATGCCATTGTGACATTTTCACAATCGTCGGACACTATAGCATAGGGTGTACCATGACCTGGTGCATTCGATCGATTATGCCATGTGCTTGTGACACTGTCACATTCGCGGGGTACTATAGCAAGCGGGTCCAGTGCCTTAAAATTCGATTTTTCAAGGGTTTCTTCATTTATTCATAATTCTTTATTTTTCATCCGTTTTGGGTGATTCTTGAGGCTATGGTTTTGTATTTTGAAGCTTTTCAAGATGGAAAGAAAGATGATTAATGATCCCTTGATGATTTTAGGGTTCATTGAAGTTGAAAGGTAAGCCTCTAATCTACCATCTTTTAACCTAGGGTTTTGATCTTTTTGCAACCACAACCTCTAATTCTTCCGTATGGTATATGTTGGTGTTTAATGAAGTATTTTGGGAGCTTCACATCTTGGCTTGATGGTTGGTTCAAAGGATTGCATCTTTTCACCAAAGGGAACTCATGTTTTGGGATAAAACCTAGATTTAGCCTAAATCTAGCAAGGTTAGTTCAAGTTGCTTTGTGAAGACTTTGTACATGCCAAAAATGTCTATTTTGGAGTCTAAAGTGTTCTCTTTGACATTTATCAAATGAGAAATATTTCTTGAGGATATTGCATTTTTGCACATTTGATTTTATAAAGTATTCGAAATGCTTGGTTTGGGATATTTAGACATTTTATAAAATAAATAATAGAGAGTGTGGTTTTAATGATTTGATGAGTTTATGAGGATTATTTGATGTTAATACCTTTATTATGCATTTTAGAAGTATAAATTGTTTGGTCCTCATTTGGAGAGAATGATCCCAACAATGGTGAATTTTGACTAAATCATATTTTTTAGCATGGGTTTGCATAAACTCTCAGTAAATGCATATTTTGACTAATGTATAATATTATTGAGTAGTCACATAAGTGTAAAGTTCATTGATTTAATTTTGGCTCAAATGAGTTTAGGGATATATGTCCGGTGTAAATTACTCAATGTTGAGTTTTTGACGTGTGTTGTAATTATTGCATATTTATATGAAAATCACATGTTTTGAGTGTGATGGTCATTCATTTGGAGTCATGTGATTGTAGACTGTAATGCATTGGATCCATAGGCATATGAGTCAGTTATAGTGGATAAGTGAGAAGTCTTGGTGTTATCACTTTGTGAAAATGCTCGAGTAGACATTGTTGTCGTTCCGGGGTCGTGGAGGTGAACCTTTGAGGGTCAGACTCTGGGATCGTGGACATTGTAGTTATGATGCTTTAAGTCTTATGCATGAGGGTTAAACATCTTGAGTTATCAAGTAAGGAGTTGAGACTCCTATCGTGAATGCTAGTGAGTAGACACTAAAGGTCTAATAGGAACCTTGAGGTTGGAACTCAACTAGAGAATGAATGGGCACTAAGATCGGGTATCCTTGATGTGAAGCCCAGAGGGGCGGGTGCACTAAAGGTACTGCGTCCTTGAGGTGATGTCCGGTGAGTGGTGTGCACTAAAGGTATTGGGGACTTAAGGTGACACTTAATAAAACATGCACTAAAGTCAATGATCTGGGGTGTAGTTCGTTAACATAGGTATGTGGATTAACTTTATGTTCCACCACATTCAATGGAAACGGGTTCCCCCGTCATCGAAAGGTGTTGCTTTGGGTTTTGAGTAATATCCATGTTTTCGGTGACGTTTTGAATATGGATTATTATCCATGATTTGTGGGTTTTTATTATTGAGATTTATCCGTATTTTTTGGTCATTTAAATAATAGAGTTTTGTCTATGCTTTCAGTATTTGGATACTTACCTTCTTTCAAGTTTCGAAGTGAGTGTTGGGTTTTAAATTCATATTGAGCGGGTGTTGTGATTTAGTGTTTTCATCACGAAAATAATGGGTTTGGAAGGATGTTGCTTTCACGATAAATGCATTTCATAATGAGGAGTTATGTTTTAAATAAGCAGTATTTCGGTTTTACGATTCTATAATTATGATTAAACTGTTTGAACTCACTAGGCGTTAAGTCTAACTTTTTTATTTGTCGGCATGTGCATCAGGTCAATGTTGAGGGAATTGTAGTAGCGACACTGTGAAGAGTTGAGTGCTAGTTAGATGCACGAGAAGGATCTAGCTATTGGGTGAATTCTTCCGCACATTTGGAGATAGCAGTTATTGATGGGTTTTAGTAACACCTGATCTTTTTATTTAGTCTTTATATAAAATTGGTTTATTATTTGTTGAGGTTAAATCTAGAATTCTATTTGAGATAATTCAAGTATTGATTTGTGGAAAGGAATTTTATCATTTATTTGATATATCAATGAAAGTTTTAAATTAGTTGTTCTTTCTAGATTTGAGGGTGTTACAGAAGGTGAGAAAGTAAGAAGAGATCTAGACTATTGATCACTTCAATCTCAAACCCACCAATAAATCGCACTTGATACGGGGATTGATCTGGTGCATCTCATCATAATGTGCATCCAATGGTGGAAATCTTTTCTTACCCTTTTCACCATAACTTTCATTTACACCAGAATCCGACCTTATATTCATATCAGTTATATTACTTTTGTCTAACGTTTTACATAGCATGATACATTCATCAAACTTGTCACTCTTTCATTTTTCTCACATAGACTATTTATGTTATTTACTTTCATTAAAATAATATAACTAATAATAGTTATATATATGTGACTAAAAATATGACAAAAAGGTAACTATGCAAAACAAGTATTGTAGTTTTTTTTGTTATCTTGTTTTGAAGTTTATCTTAAATTGCGGTAAACATGATTGTTATGCAATGGTATCGACACCTTTTGGGATGAACTTGGTATGATACCAAACTTTTTTCCTAATATCGTGTACCAACAAATTATAATTGGTATACAAAATCTCATATTGTGTACCAATCAGTTGTACTTGGTATCTACTTTTTTCTGTTAATATCGATTTTGTAACAACATTCATGTTACATATATTAAAATTTATCATTTTTGTTTAAATTTTGAGTGATATTATAAGTTTCCAAGTAACACATGTGATGTTTTAATTGAAAGTAATAAAACTTGCAAACCTTCAAATGTTCAAACAAAATTAGTTAAAATTACAATGTTTAATATTCAATATGTGAAAAATATAAACAATTAATAAATAAATCGGTACCAAGGTATTACTATGATACACAACTTCCAATACTATATAACAACCAAGTTTACATATTTTACATGGTATTATCAACCTACTATGACTAACCCAATTAATATACATTCCCATTTATTTTAATTTGGTACAAAATTATCACCCCTCTATTTTATCCTACAATCCATAATGATCAATGCAAAGTACAGTGTTAAATAATTTAATATTTTTTAATATATATTTTTTAATTATGGAAGAAGAAAATTTTGACACGTAATTGAGTTTAAAGTCAAAAGAGGACAAAATTTATATTTCTCAGACCTTGGACCACTTCTCAATTTATGTCCGTACTTCTAACCAAAAAAAAAAAGTTTAACCTTATTAATTTTAAATAATAATTAGTGAGGGATAAAAAGCAAAACAAGTTAAAATTTGATCCTTGTGTCCAATTTAAAATAAAAATGTTATTTTTTAAATTAATTGATAGACGTGACAACTTTAACACAATTTTATAGAAACGAATGAATTTGGGCTATGTTTTATTGAAAAAGAATAACACAAATAAAGGATACAAGTTTTTAACTCTTATATATAATATTTAAAGGTTGAGTTCCAGTGAGCAGTTGAGTTAATATGAAAAGCGTGAAAAGAACTGTTGGATGCACGTTAAGATGAGATACACGGAAATAAGATACATTGAGATGCACTAGATCAATTTCCTTATGAAGCTTCATTGGTGAGTTTGAGATTATAAGTGATTAAGGGTTCAGATTCACTTTATCATGCTTCTCGCGCTAACTCAACTTCTCACACAATCTTTTGTCTAACACATTATTTATCTTTATTTATTTATGGAACTCAAAAAGTTTTGGTATGTCAATGTAACCTTACTTGGTTCAACATGTTTCATCCGTACACTTTATTTTTACTTTTTTTAGAAAGATAATAGCATTAAGAAAAACAAAAAAGCCTACACATCAATAAGGAAGATTTATGAAAGAAAAAGAAAATATATATTGAGACACCGTCACTGAAAACGAAGATAATACCAATAAATAGACAAGACTAAGAAAGGTTCACGAGAACATGAACAAAGGAGAATCAAGTCACGTAGTATGCGGAATTGACCAATTCTCATATCTTGCTGACATCCAAGTAAAAGATTGAAACTGAATATCGCCATGAGCATCGACCCCTTTGAAGATCCGAGCATTCCTATATTTCCTGAGAGAAATAAGTTGTGATTCAAATAACAACTTGCAAAACTTCCTTTAACCGTGCCGAAATCTATCTCCCACCATAGTAAAGAAGTAAATCGGAAGTTTGTCCATCCATTTTATTATCTCTACAAATAGAATATTGTGTTCTTGGCAACTAACTTATTTTTTGAGTTAATTGGAAAAGTTCTGTTTAATAAGCTATAAAGTAGTTATAAACTAATTTTTTGAAGAAAGTAATTTAGATAATTTTTCAATAAACTGGGCTTCCCTCTTTTTTATAATGACACCTTATATTTTTTCCAATAAGATTTTTCAACATGTTATATTATAGTTTGGGGTTGCAATGAGTTTGGCAGTTTGACATCTGAACAATTCAACTATTTCGGTTTGGAAAATTATAACTCATTCAGTTATATTTAAATTTATAATCCAACCCAGCCCAACGTATTACGTATCTGTTTTGGTTAGTGCTATTTGGGTTCGACGGCTTGAACATGGTTTTAAAAAGATGACGATATTACAATTTCAAACCCAATATCAAATATTACTTATTGATACTTAACCAGTCAAAACTATTATAATCAACTAAGGGGACGTTTGGTTCGCAGGATTCCGATGGAATTTGAAGGAATTTGAATGATCAATTACATTGACCAAATTAAGATAAGGCCTTTGGTTTACCTATGGAATGGAATTGAATTCCACACTAGAGGTGTGCATCGGGTGGGTCGAGTGGGCAAACTAAAAACTCAATCGAATTTCGGATATGGAAATCAAGGCCCAAATTTTAGGATTGTTTCGGGTTCAGGTTGATCGGGTTTCGGGTTGATATCGATCGGGTTCGGGTATTATATAATGCAAACATTATATATAAATCCAATTGATTTTGATGATAAATTCAATCGATTGAGAGATTGATGAAATCGATAGTAAGTTTAAAAATTAGAAAACATTTCAACAGACTAGAATTTATGTATTTCAAAAGATAATTAGATATATAAAAATATTTATATACTATTTAAAATATATATGTATATTATTTCGGATTTTCGGATGGGTCGGGTGGCCAAAGATGAAACCCAATCTGAACCCAAATATCCCCCCAAAAGTCGGGTTTCAGATTATCGGATTTCGGGGTATTCGGGTTTTGCAAAAACACCTTATTTTCGGTTCAGGACGGGTTCGGATTTCAGACTATTCGGGTTTTGTACACCCTTATTTCACACATTCCACCATTCATAGATTGGTCATTCCATCACAATTGAGAAGGAATTCAATTCTATTCCATCCCTTTTTTTCTCAAAAAGACAAAATTATACGCATCTTCCCTACTTGATTTACATCGATCACCGTTAACCACCCACGATCTAAACCACTGTCGGCCACCACCGATCTAAACCACTGCCAAGCACCATCGATTTGAACCATCGCCGACGACCACCGATCTGAACCACCGCCGAGTTGGACCACCCGCCCCACCATCGATCTGAACCACCACCAACCACCACCGATTTGAACCACTATCAACCACCGCCGCTCTGAACCACTAACGACCACCACCGACCACTACCAATCTGAACCGAAGTCGACCACCGTCGACCACCGCCGATCTGAAGCGACGTTGACCACCGCCAATCCGAACCACCGGCCAACCACCACCTTTCTGAACCAACAACCGACCACCCCCCGATCTGAACCATCGCCAACCACCACCGTTCTGAACCACCGCCGACCACCACCGGTCTGAACCACCGTCGACCACCACCGGTCTGAACCACCGTCGACCACCACCGGTCTGAACCACTGCCGACCATCATCGATCTGAACCATCGTTGACCACCACCGATCTGAACCACGCCGATCATCATCTGTCTGAACCACCGTCGAACACCATCTATCTGAACCATCGCCGACCACCAATGATCTGAACCACCATCGACCATCACCAATCTGAAACACCACCGATCTGAACCACCACCGACCACCATCAACCACCACCAATCCGAACCACCACCGACCTGAATCACCGTCGATCACCACCGACCTGAACCACTACCGAACACCGCCAATTTGAACCACAATAGTTGGATTTTGGTTTAAAAAATTTAAAAAAGGTATTTTGGTCATTTACCAATATTTCATTCCAATTTCAAAGTTACATTAGATGAACCAAACAGATAGATTCCAATTATTTTAACATATTCCATTCTTACGCCTGTCAACCAAACAGGTGGTCAAACCTAATAAAATTTCATTTCAATTCCTTCAAAATCAAATTCCTTTGACATATTCTATTTCAATCCAAAAACATTATGCAAACCAAACGTCTCCTAAGTTTATGTCCAATTGTCTAACCATTAGTGTCAAGATACATATTATGATAAAAAAATGAATTAAAACGACTATCAATCAACAACAATTTACAACTTCTCCAACTCTAATATTGCCTTAACTTTGAGTTTGTTCATTTTGGCTACGGTCAAAAAAGAAAAATTAGACTCATTAGAGATTGGATTGGAAGGAGTTTCGACTACTTAGGCTATATTTAGCTGATAAACTAGTTGGTAGCTGATGAACTAATCATGTTTGGCAAAAACTAGCGGATAAACTAGATTAAAAATGTAAAATGACGAAAAAAAATATTGAAAAATTAGTCAATTACAATATTTCATAATATAACTAAAACAAATCACTAACAATAATATATGTTAATTAATACAAACAAGATAATAAAGAAAAATTAAATAATAAAATATGTTAATCAATGGTTTAGATTGGTTTTCACGGTTCTTAACCTATTTTTGGTTCTCATTTGATTATCGTCCTATATATATATATATATACTAGAAATGTACCTTTGCAATGCAGCGGGTTTTTGAAATCTAGAACTCGAACCCTCGATCATTATTCATACATTTTGTTAGTATTTTTTGATTTTATTTTACGATTTTGAGAAACCTAGATTTAAAACAAAAATATATTTTAGTTTAGTTTAATTATGGTTTTTTATAAAAAAAATAATAATAATAAAGTATTTTGTTACGGGTCAAAAAATATTTAATTTAAATGATAAGTATATTTAAGATATTTTATATTTAAAATTAAAAAGATAACATACTTCAATAAAAAAATAAAAATAAGGTGTTTTATCTCGAATTTTCTTATATTTATCGGTTAGTTATATCAATAGTTAAAAATTTTAGATATTTTAGAAAATAAAAATAAGTGCTTATTTGCAGTTAGTCACAAATTCAAACATTGAGCTTTTATAAGCTGTACTTATGTTTAATCAATTTGTACTTTTGGATTTTAAGTAATATGCATTAATAAGTGGTACCTAATGCATAAAAATTAGTTTTTAAGAGTTTAGCTTAAATGATTTATAATATAGTATAGATATATTAGTTAAAATTCAAAATTACAAGTTAATGAAACATAATTATAACTTATTAAAGTCATATGTTTTTATTTGTATATCTAACTGCAAATAAACATATTAAATACAGGATAAACACTATGAGATAAACTATCTGTTTTATTTTTTATTAAAATACATTATCAATAATTTTAAATATAATAACATAACAAAATAATTTATCAGTATCTTTATAAACAGATCATAACTAAAAGTAAAATAAATTACATCTTTATAATAAAATATAAGTTGTACCAAAGCATTATGAAATTGTAAATTAAGTAATTGACTTTAATTAGTTGTATTTTGTGCATAAAATGTTGTAATTAAGAGTTTTTTATGTCTCTTTTATAATATAGTATATATATATATATGTGTGTACATATATATATATATATATATATATATATATTATAAACTTTGGATTTGTTAAAATGAATTTTAGAAAATATCTACATTTTTTTATAATTTTAAATCATCATTACCTATAATATGAATAAAAATAAAATTGGTAAACCTCAAATATCCTAAACTAACAATTTTTCAAAAAATATAATAATAATTAAATTAATAGTTTATTAAAATAGTTTATCACAATATTTTTATCTATAACAAAATAAATATAATTTTAATTTTTTTTATAACTTACATAAACATTTTTAAAAATTTTATATATGTTTTTTTGATAACTTAAAAATATCAAATCATAATAAAACGATAAGTATTATAAAAATAATTGATATAACTATTAATAATTCTGGAGAATTAATAATTAATATTAAGACTATCAACTTTATAATTTTTTATTCCAACTTTCTTTATCTATTTTTAATGGTTATCACTTTCTTTAAGTGTATAAAATTATGTTTGTCTATTAAGGTGAATTACATTTCCAATATGTATTTATTGACCAATAATATGAGTTTGTCCACTCATAGTGTCGTAAGTAAAATTCTCATTAGAGATATAATTTTCGAAATCATTTGTTATATTTGTTTTGAAAACTAAACATATTAAATTATAATTAAAAACAATAATATAAAAATAATTGATATAATTAATAATAATTCAACAAGTTAATAATTAATATTATTGTATAATATATAATTAAAATTAATTAATAATTTTAATTACTATTAGTTAATATTAGTAACATTTTAATTCTTTTTAATTATTTATAGTTAATAGTAACAAATAAAAATTATTATTAACCAGGATTATAATGCGAAAAAATAATAAAAAACTATTTTCAATAAGCTAGTTTATAAATTACTTTTTCCAATCTAAACGGGTTGGAAATAAGCTCAAAAAATAAGTTATTTTGTTTAAATCGGTGTTCAAAAATGCGAGCTATAACATTTCTGTAAGGCGTGGCTAATGCCATGGACCATGACGGCGTGCGTTTTTTATATGACGTGATTTTCTTAGGGTTTTTTTTTGTGATTTTCTAGCTTTTATGTTTTTACACCTTTGACTTTTGATTTTACACTTTTGTAGATTTATCTAATCACATAACTCACAATTCCACCAACTCTTACATGTTATGGACTCACGATTAAAACGAAGTTGTAAGATTATCTTTCTAAGCTTTGTTTTGAATATTAATTAATCAAATACTATTTTTATAATAATAATCTACATGATTTTTCTTCTAATATGAGTGCAAATTTCTTTAATATTATTACCCGATTTAGTAATATGTGTGTGTGTATATATATATATATATATATATATATAAATTCTATATATGACATACGATTTTACGATGCGTCCTTGTTGCAGTGTGTAAGGCTTGATGTTTGACCTCACCGCAACGACTCATACCATTTTGAACATTGGCTAAAAATACTAAATTCTTCGTTCAATGTACTACGTACTTGTGTCTGTTAGCAAACATTTAATAACTAATAATATGAATTTTTAAATTATTAGAATTTGTCGGGTTTGATGGATTGGTTCGATTGGACATGGACCTAACCCAGAACCAACCTTACTCTCATCAATATGTATACTTTATAAACCATTTACATCTCGGACTAGATTAACTTGGGATAGGCGGTCTATTTTTCGGGTTGGATTAGGTGGATTGGTGGTTTGATCGGTTTTTTTTTTTTTTTTTTGCACCCTTAGTTTATCGGCCAATTTTTACCAAATGTGACTAGTTTATCGGTTAACTTATCAACTAACAACTAACTTATTACACAACATATAGTTTTATTAGATAACAACTAGTTTATCAACTAACAACCAATTTAACAAATTTAATCTATGATATCTACTTTGAACACTTTTATAATTTCCAAAACATGAGGCATTTGGTCAATGTTTTAAAACCCGGGTTGACCCGGCCGGTTCAACCGGTTGAACCGGGAACCGGTGAAGAGACCGGGTCAATTACAACCGGTTTTTTGGGAAATTACGGCCCGGATCGAACCGCCAGTTTTTTGATAGAACCGGTTGAACCGGTCTTATTGAACCGGTAAAAACCCGGGTTGACACGGTTAAAAAATCAATTTTTTATGTGACATTAATATTTTTTTTATTTGATATTGTAGAAAGTGACCATGTTGTTGATGACCATGAAGTTGAGAGTGAATTTCAATTACTAAGCGATCGTGAGCTTGATGTATTTAACACTCTAATGTCTCAAAATCTATGATTTGGTTTGACCGTTATGTTTCGTTTTGATGTATTTGGATTGATGAAAAACTTATGTTTATATATGTGGTTTTTATGTTTTTGGATTGATGTAATACTTGTTGTTATGTGTGTTTTTTTAATGTTTTTGGATTGATGTAAAACTTGTTGTTATGTGTATTTTTAATGTTTTAACTTGTAGAAATCAAATTCTTAGTTTTATATATATATATATATGTATGCAGGAAAATGAAAAATACATAGAATTTCTTGAAACCGGGTTAACCACCCAGTTCAACCGATTGAACCGTGACCCGATCATCACACCAGGTCAACCAAAAAACCGGTTTTTAAAACATTGCATTTGGTCTAACAAATATGATTTTGAAAGTAATTGTTGATTAAGTATTATTTTATAGTGTCTATTATTAGTTTTTTAATAATGTTGATAAATAAATATTAAAAGCTAAATTTTTTAATAATAAAAAGTAATGGGTTTTCATACAATCTCTTCTTCATGATTAAGGGAAGGATCATGTGTTCCCTTTTGCGTGTATACCCCGCGTATGAGTCAACTACAAAGTGAAAGAGAATCGGTGTAAATTATTTGAAAACGTTTTCTCACCAATTAAAAATTGAAAAATGTTGCCATAAATAGATTATTCCTTTTGGTGATCCATAATTTCATTTAAATGATTTATAATATTCATACAAAATCATAATTAAACCAATTCTAGTTTTTTTTTTTTCTGTTTAACAATTAGACATAAGTCTCAAAATGTTTGATAAAAGTTGGTGATAATTAAGTGCTCCCTTGAAAAGTCAATCTTTTTATATTGGCGTTTGGATCTTGGAAAACTACCCATTAGAGAGGTGCTTGAGAACAGAGGATTTGACTTAACTCGGTTTTGTGCCTGCGCTGATATGATGACATCAAGTCGATTGACCATTATTTTGTTCGTTGTAGTACAGTCTCGAGTGTATGGTCAAACATGTTTAGGTGGTGGGGTCTCGGGTCAACAAGTGTGAATTCTATGATGGACATCTTTTTCCTCCAATATCTCACCTCTTTGCCTTCTTCATGTAGAGTTCGGTGGCTAGCGGTGGTCTGGATTGCATTTATATCATTTGGTGCTTTCGAAACAAAGCGGTGTTTGGTGGGAGGATTTCTCCGCAACCTAATTTACATTTCGAGATCTAACTCCTTTCTTTCCAATGGTTCTCTTTTAATTATTAAATGTGTTATCACATGGTTAATTGTAATTAATTGGATAATCATAATTTTTAAACGATTATATTAATTATTAAATGTGTTATCGCATGGTTAATTAGAATTAATTGGATAATCATAATTTTAAACGATTATATTAATTATTAAATGTGTTATCACATATTTAATTAATTAGATAATCATAATTTTAAATATCTACATTAACTATTAACATGTATCCTTACATGTTTAATTGGAATTATTATGGAAACGATTATATTAATTATTAAATGTGCCATCACATGGTTAATTAGAATTAATTAGATAATCATAATTTTAAATTGTTTTAAAATTCCATTCAATTTATATATATATAATAAACCTTAATTATATATATAAAATTAAACTATACATTGATAGTCAAACCGAGACTAGGCGTACTCACTATAAGCACTCTAAGGGGGTTTAAGGAGGTTGCCTATAATATGGTTGCCGAATGAGTCAATGGTTTTTAAAACGCCATGCGTTACCATACTCACCGCCTCTTGTGTGGACTAGTGGAATTACTGAAAGGGTTTGATAGGTCAATATGACAAATTAAAAGTATTAACAATAAAGTATAAAACTAAAATCCCATTTTAGATATACTAAGAAATGTGAAAGTCTTATGCTACCCATGAAAAGAACACACATATTCTTATAGTTTGTTAACGGAGCGTGTGCGGTTTGCCGACACGTTAATGTGAAACTATAGTCGAAAATGATGTGGCGCTCGTGATTCTCAAGCGTACTTGAGCCGAGGGGTCCATGTGTTTTTTGCATGGTCGATTCACCATCTAGTTTATGATCCTCGGCATCCCAATAACAAATAGAAGATAAGCATAATCGAGATTAACATGCCATTGACATAAGTCAATGAATCTCAAAAGACCTAGGAGTTTCATAGTGAATGAAATTAACAAATAACATTTGTTTACCTAAATAACTTTGTGATGTGATTACGGCATCCCTTTTCGCATCATAGAGTAAAATATGGATCTTAACCCTTGTTAAATATTTTCGGGTAAATAAAATCAAACTAACTAAAACTATATCTACAGATGGCTGAAAATCTTCCTCCTCCTCCTCCTACTCACTCAACATTCAACCTTACGTTACTCTCTATCCGAAGTAAAGATAAGCTAACTGAGCCAAATTACTTGGATTGGATTCGTGCCTTGAGAATTGCCTTGAGGTACGAAGACAAAGAGTATTTGCTCGACGAGGATCTTCCTATACTTAA
Source organism: Arctium minus (assembly GCA_954870635.1). Lineage (NCBI taxonomy): Eukaryota > Viridiplantae > Streptophyta > Magnoliopsida > Asterales > Asteraceae > Arctium > Arctium minus. The sequence goes on from OX941083.1 coordinate 106,653,816, forward strand.
TGATGATGCAAGCCCTGAAGCGGTAACTCAATATAACAAGCAATTCGCGGAATCCACAAAAGTCGTATGTCTCATGTTGGCGTCCATGTCCCCGGAACTTCAAAAGAGTTTCGAGAACATGGGGGCGTTTGAACTGAATGAGCAGCTTCGTGAAATGTTTCAGGAGCAAGCGAGGCAATAAAGGTTCCAAGTCGTAAAATCGCTTGTGGAATGTAAGCAACAGGACGGTGCCCCTGTATGTGCGCATGTGCAAAAGATGAAAGCGTACATTGACAGGTTGGGCAATCTAGGTGTCGATTTCCCAAGAGAACTCGCCATTGACATGGTGTTGAACTCTCTTAATGGGGCATATAAACAGTTCATAGTGAACTTCAATATGAACAATATAGACAATACCTTGATGGAGCTCCATGGCATGTTGAGATCTGCGGAAGCAAGTATGGGTAAGACCCAAAATGCTCACTCAACTGCTCCCGTCCTGGCCATTAGGGAAGTTGGCTGTAAGAAGAAGAAAGTTTATCATCCTAAAGGGAAGGGAAAGGCTAAAGTTGTTCCTCGCAACCAAGGCCTTAAGAGAAAAGTTGATTCTTCTGACATACCACCCATAAGTGACCCTAAAGAGGCCGTATGCTTTTACTGTCAAGAAAAGGGCCATTGGAAGAGAAGTTGCCCAAAATATATGGAGGACTTGAAAAAGAACAAGGTCAAAGGGTGTGGCACCTCAGATATTTTTATGATTGAACTCCATAGTACTTCAATTTCTAACTCTTGGGTCCTTGATACGGGATGTGGTACTCACATTTGCTCTAATTTTCAGGGATTAAAGGGAAGTAGGACATTGAAACATGGGGAGCTAAATTTGATCATGGGAAACAGGATGACTGCCGCTGTTACCAAGATTGGAGATTTTGAGCTCGTGCTTAGTAGTGGTTTTTCAATAAAGTTATTAGATTGTTGCTACTCGCCGGAAATGGCTCGAAACATTATTTATTTTCATGCATTGTACAAGGATGGTTTTGAATTTCAATTTGATAATGGTTGCATTTTGGTTTATAAACATGGTTGTTTTTATTTTAAAGCCTCTCCTTGTAATGGTGTGTATGAAAGCGTGATCTGTGCTGGTAGAAATAATAATAACTTAACTCTAAATGTTGGTTCCTCCAATAGTGAATTGGATAAATCGTCGTTATGGCATCATCGTCTTGGCCACATAAACAAGAAACGCATCGCCAAGCTCCAATCGGATGGGATCTTGGAATCATTTGACTTAAAGTCGGATGAAGAATGCGTGTAACACCCCGAGTTTTGAGAGGTATCAATTCAAGTTAATACAGAAACCGATATATATAAAGGAAAAATAAGATATTTGATTTTGGACTTGAATCCTAGATTTTATAGTCTAGATGGATGAAGGATTCAATTACGAGTCCAACGGTTCTTTCCGGAGCAAAAACAGAGCTATAACGAAGAAGTTATGACCAAAACAGTGTTTAGACACATTTCTTGTTGTCTGAGGGACGCACGGGTCGTGCGTTTTCCCTTCACAAGGGCGCACGGGTCGTGCGCATCACCCAGTGGAGCGGGTTAAAAGCCTGGTTCAACCTCATTTCACCCAAAAACTTCATTTCTTCATATCTTTTGATCCAGAGCTCCGATTTGGGTGATTCAAGTTGCTACGGTTTCGTTTTTGAGAGATTTTCAAGGATCTAGAAAGAGATTGGAAGTCTATTGAAGTATACTAGAGCATTTTGTGGTGGTAAGCTTCTCATCTCTTACTATTCATCTTCTTCACCAAAGTTTTCTAGGGTTTCATCCATCCTTTGTTCTCCCTTTCATAGATTGGAGGTTTGTAACCATTTTGGTGAACTAGAGGTGTTTTGATTGGTGGATTCAATCTTGGGTTAAGGTAATCTTCTATCTTCTTCATTTATGGAAGTTAGGGTTTCGGTATCAGTTGAAGTATTCATGTATAAGGTTGGGGATCGATTATTTGTGGTTGCTTATGTATATTTATGGTTGGAACCTTGTGTATCTAGGTTTTTGGAAGATTTGGTTTGAAGAATCAAGTTCTTCAAGGTAAGCTCTAAGTGGGTAAAATCTAGATTTAGCCTAAATCTAGCAAGGTGAGTTCAAGTTGATTTGTGAAAACGGTGTAAATGCCAAAATGGTTATTTTGAAGTGTTTTACATGAAATGGTTAACTAATGATAAGTTTTAAGTATTTTGAAGTAAAAATGTATTCCACTTGGTATTTGTCAAAGTGTGAGTATCTTAATGAGTTTTCATATTTGATAAACTTGGCTTGTTTAGTTTCATAAAAATGCTCACATTTGGGATTTGGACATCTTGATAAGTAATAGCATGACTTATGCATTTTGGGGATTTTGTACAAATAAAGTCCATATCATGACCTATGCATCTTGGTGATTTTGGTACAAATGAAGTCTATTTCATTGTTATGTGCATTTTGGTGTATTTGCATTCATAAACCCTTTGGAAAACCTTTGGTCCCATTATGTGTTGAGTTTTGGGTTAATCTCGTCTTTGAGGTATGTGTCTTCGTAAACGTTGTTTAAAGACATTTTATTACTCCGGGAACCGATAATTATTTGGTCAAATAGATTTTGAGCATTTTAGCTCGGTGTTGGCTTAAAAGAGTCTGGTGGACATTTGTCCGGGTTTAATAGCTCGATGTAGAGTCCCATTTCATGGCTTACATCTAAATGCATTTTTATCGCATATTTATAATTACAGGCTCGAGTGATGTTATCATTCAGGTATAGTCGTGTAATCTTAGACTGTGTTGCATTGGATCCATAGGCACATGAGTCAGTCTTATTTGATGGTCATTTGGGTGGTACGGGGTTGGACTCCGGGACACATGTTTTATGACCTTGTCCGTTCAAGGAGTACACTAGGAGGACTGAGTCCGGGTGGTGCTATCATGGCGTGGAGTAGCCATTGGATGGGCGTTTTGGACCTCCGCCAGGTGGGGCAATGCCTTGGTTGTATCCCCCTTGGGTCGGGCCTTGGAGCGGTATTCTCGTTGTTATATCGCTAAGGTCAGTTGACTCTTTGGTGTAGCTTGAAGGGAGTCGTAGGGACACTTGGGCTTGTGTGTCGTGAAGTGTCATACGATTAACGTTGTATGAGTGGCATACTTTTGTGTTCCTCCACTCTCAACGGATACGGGAAGCCCCCGTCGTCGGCCCGTCGTATTTTGGATATTTAATTGTCCATGTTTTAATATTGGGATTTCATTCTACTTTATGGTCGCGTGAGTATTAAATTGGGTTACATGTTTTCAATGACGTACCATATTATTTAAGAATCATTTTCCTTTATTTATGGGCCGAGTATTATGTCCCGCCCGTGTTTTGGGTGTTTTGGGATATGAGGTTTTATGTACAATTTCATAAATGGAATATCGAACTATGACCCCATTTTGGGTGAGTTCCGGATTGCATCATTTTTACATGAAGGGTGTGTTTGGGAGCATTATCTTTAAAAGTGCATGTTGTGGGAAAAATGTGTCGTTTCCATTTTAAAGTATATTAATTCGAAAGATCTCACTTTAAACTGGTTTTCTGTCTTTTAAAGATATATTCATTCATGTTAAAACTCTTGAGCTCACTAGGCGTTAAGCCTAGCCTTTTTATTTGTCGGCATGTGCATCAGGTTCCAGTTGGGGGTTCGGTTCTAGCAAGTACTATGAGGATTGAGCCTTAGCTTTATACAAGAGTAAGTAGCTAGTGAAGTCTTCCGCAGATTGGAGATAGTGTTTGTTATTGGGTTTAGTAACACCCGTCCTTTTCCTAGAATGTATGTATAGGATGAATGTGAGCTTTGGGGTTAATTCCCAATTTATGTTTGTAGTTTGAAGTATTTATTGATGTATTTAGAAAATTTTTAATAAGTTGCTATCTTCAGACTTGAGGGTGTTACAATGCGAGTCTTGCTTACTTGGAAAAATGACAAAAGCACCTTTCAAAGGAAAAATGGAAAGGGGTAAGGATCTGTTGGACTTAATCCACACAGATGTATGTGGACCGTTCAGATCTGCCATGAGAAACGGTGAGAGATACTTTGTTACCTTTACTGACGATTTCAGAAGATATGGATTTATCTATTTGATGAAAAATAAATCGGACACCTTTGAAGTGTTCAAGCTTGGGTTAAGGTAATCTTCTATTCTCTTCATTTATGGAAGTTAGGGTTTCGGTATCAGTTGAGGTATTCATGTATAAGGTTGGGAAACGTTCTTTGTGGTTGATTATGATTATTTATGGTGGAATATGTATATTTATGGTTGGAACCTTGTGGATCTAGGTTTTGGAAGATTTGGTTTGAAGAATCAAGTTCTTCAAGGAAAGCTCTAAGTGGGTAAAATCTAGATTTAGCCTAAATCTAGCAAGGTGAGTTCAAGTTGATTTGTGAAAACGGTGTACATGCCAAAATGTCCATTTTAAAGTGTTTATGTGTTTTACATGAAATTATCAAATGTTGGGATGTTTGTCGATCTTTGATTATTTGAAGTATTTAACTTTATAAACTTTGTATAACACTCAGATTTGGGATTTTTGGGCATTTTGATAAAGGGACACAAATGAATGTGTTTTGATGTTTTATTGCATAAATGGATCTTTGATCAAAGAAATACACTTTTAAATGTTTGTCGGGTTTTATGCATCATTCATGAAATGGAATGTTTTATGAAGTATTACTTGCACATTTATGTGAAGTACTTGAAAGAATGCGTATAGTCTTATTTTATGATTTCCATTCTTATCAACAGTTATTGGAAATGCATTTTCAGATATAAATGTTATTTGTAACTATGGATGCATATGATCCTCGGGAGCGTTTGGTACGGTGATGTGAGACCGGTTACTAGATATGGATCATAGTGTAGTCCTAGTGATCAAGTAAGACTTGGTTTCCTCGGGGGCCCTCTCTCACATCTTAGTACAAACCTGTGTTGTTCGTGGCCATGGATTCCGAGTGTTTAACTCATAAGTTGGTTTTAAAGAAAAAGAGTCTTTAGGACTTCGGTCCGGTTTAATAGCCCGATTGTGAAATACCAAGTATGATGGCGGTTAATGCGCATCATTTGAGATGTACATGTTTTGAGTGCGTTAGTCGTTCAATTTGAGTCATGTACTGTTTAGACTGTAATGCAGTGGATCCATAGGCATATGAGTCGGTCGTGTTATTTAAAAAGAAAAATGGGCTATTAATTATATGTGGGTGTCAGAATTAGTCTCTGGGGATTTCGAGGATAATACTGTGACGGCTCGTGGAGTCCAAGACCAGACCTGCATCCGAGAGTTAATTTCTGAGCCTGTTTTTATGGGATAGTCACTTCCCATTTGTAGCTAGTTGAGACATTGGATCCTCGGGGGCGTTTGGTACGGTTATGTGGGACCGGTTACTAGCCATGGGTCGTAAATGTAATCCTAGCGAATGAGCATGATTAGGATCCTCGGGGGCCCTCCCTCACATCTTAGTACGAGTCGGCGTGCTCGTGGCCATGGGTCCTAGTATGGTGAGCTCAATAACTTGGAATGTGGTCTACTTTTGTGTTCCGCCACTAGCCTTCGAATTCGGGATTCCCCCGTCACCGTGAGGTGTTGTTTTGAGGTATTTGATTTTATCCTCGTTTTCAGTGACGTTTGAGATTTGGGTTATCTCCTTATGCTATAATTTTGGAGACTTGAGTTTACTCTTATTTTGGTCGTTTGCTTTTATAAAGCTTATTCAAATGTCATTATTTGAGCATTACCATTATTCTTGCTTTAAGTAAGTGTTGGATTGCATTGTTTCATGAAAGAATGTTTGGCGTTAAGGCGTCCATCTATAAAATGCATATTGTTGGTAAATGAGTTGTTCTCTTATTTCAATGTAAATCATTTTAAAGGATCATGATTATAAGTTACAATGTTTCCATTTTACGCTTTCCTCTATAATCATGATATAAAACTTTTGAACTCACTAGGCATTAGCCTAACATTTTTATTTGTCGGCATGTGCATCAGGTTTCATTTCGGGATTAGTTCTAGCGACACCGTGAAGTGATGAGTGCTAGTTGTGTGCTCGATGAAGTGATTTAGCTTGATGAAGTCTTCCGCATTATTATTGGAGATAGCGATTTGGTATTGGGCTATAGTAACACTCGACTTTAGTTAGTCTTTATGTAAGATTTTAAGTATCTGTTGATGGTTCAACCTAGAAATGTATTTAAATTATGGACTGGTAGTAAGAGATTTATTATCCTTTAAGGTATTGTTGAAAGTTTTTAATTAGTCGCTCTTTCCAAATTTGAGGGTGTTACAAGTTGGTATCAGAGCCTAAGTTTGAGAGATTTAGGTGTTGAATTTGAATACCTAGACTCAAACTAGCGTGATTTTAAGTGATTGAATGTGAGATTGCACAATTAGGCACTTTATGAGATGAGGATTCGAGGTGATTGGAGTCACTAGGAACGGGAGTCGCACCGAAAATGGCAAAGATGATCATGTACAGTAGGTTCATAATAGCACCTGGCCAGTGTTATGGTGAATCTACGAGTTACGTGGATGTGCTTGAACTGTCTTGGTATGACGACCATTGGGGTAGTGAAGAAGTTTCTAATTGGGAAGCCATTAGAAGAAGTCGATGATTTTTAGTATTCGTCACTTGTAGTGACGGTAAGCACGGTGATTGCATTAAGTGAATCGTTTTGGATCAGATTGATTGGTTGGATTAGAACCATAGGCATTGGGAACCAATGTATTTCGAGGAGAAATTTGTGAGGTGAACCTATGAAGCCTGTGATCTTTGCCTTAAGATGTTGAGCATCCGGTTGTCGATAGGGTAACTAAGAAAATTGAGGATCGTGGTTTGAGGTGTTAAGTGCCGATCAAATTCATGCACGAGATTTATTTCTGAAATAAATTGCATCGATCATTTCTCATGTTTCCAAAATCATCGTGTGGATCATACCACGAAATCTTGAAATGTTTAGCACGCACAAGTTTTAGACCATGATCTTAAACATGCATAAAATTATTTTATTGCATGTGGTTGCATGCCTTGTCGAGACTTTGTTTATCCTCATTGTTGCCTAACACTATTTTCGAAGATGGTAATGTTCATATTTTAACGTGGCTTAGAGTCTTGGGCAAGTAACTACGGCTTATGATCTTAATATTGAATCTCCTCCACGTATGTTAAGGTTTTGGACGAAGAGTTACCTTTCATTATTTTGATGTTGGAGTTTTATTGAGAATTTTAATCCATGCGATTTTGTGGAGTTAATGGGGTGACTTTAATGGCGTCAAGTGGTACCGTTTTTCTTGAGCTTTGTGTGAGTTGCATATAGTATGCATACATGTCTATTTGGAACTCCCGTCAATGAGTTTTATCAAACATTTTAGGACGATGAGAGCATATTATTATTTGTCTTTGAACGTGTAACCAAAATAAATTATTTCATGTTTTTTTAACCAAGTGCATACGCATATCATCCTACTAGTTTTGTGAAATAAACGGTCGCATACAAGTTTTGTTATGAAATCTTATTTCGTATTTCATTGGGGCTAAAAGAGAGAAAACTTTGAGAGTTCGATATCATGAACATGTGGTGTTGGGTTTTGCAAACATTTTATTTGTATAGCCTAAAGTTTGGAACCAAACTAAATTACTCTTACAATTGCTCGAATCGCATGCTTATGTCTTTACTAAATTTTGGGGAATAAACCGATGTATGCGATTCACGTCGGGAAGTTTTATTTCATGACATTTCATGGTTAAATCCAAGATTTTGGGATTCGATTTCATGAATATTTTTCCCTTCTGAAGTTTTGTACAAACGTTTCGTTATGCACTGTTTTAGTACGTAAAACTACTTCTCTTTTGTGTCACCAATTTTTACGCGTTGAGAACATAACAGTTCTTTTGAAAATGATTGTTGAAATATCTTTCGTTGGTGTCAGTATTACCTTGATTCTTGATCAATTATTTTCTGAAATGGTTTTATAAGTGTGGCGGTGTTAACTCTATACACCTACCAAGTTAAGGTAGTAGATTTTATTCGTACGATTAATCTTTATAAATCCTTTACATTTTGAGATTTTATAAAAGTTCGAATTGACATAGTGGTGTGAAAAACCTTGAACTCATTAGAGCTATAGGTATAAGCCCCTCGTGTTAGAGGTCGAGATTAAGGACTAAAATAATCCTCGTAGTTTGAGGCGTTAGACCTTGGCTTTCTCCCAGCTAGTTAAGTAATGATCTTTATGTTTCGTTAAACCTGCGGGTTAAAACCGTGTACGGTTGTTTGGGTATGGTTGGTTTTGAATTCGTGGATTAATGGTACGACGGCATGCTATGTATCTATGGTGTATCACCTTAATGGGTATATGTGAATATTGTTGATGTTATGTTGACTTGTAAGGATGTTCGATTTGGGTGATCATTTCCAAGAATAGGTGTCAACCTCGAATCGACATTGCAACTCGGGAACGAAATGTTTGGTGGTATACCCACGTTTGCAAATAGCCATTCCAAGGATAGGTGTCGACACTATATTTTGAGGATAATAACTGTGGGTGTGCTTCAGTGTACTTCTGTTAGATCTGGTGTGTCTGCAGGACAAGCGGTAACCTTAAGGAAATTAGACGTTGACAATTAAGAATCAATCATTGGTATTTTGAGAATTGTCAGGATTTTTGCTGATTTGGAAATCGATGCTTGAGTGCATGGTGGGAGTTTGGTGGTAATGGTTATTGGATACATTTGGTGAGAATGTCGAGGTGGACTTTAAGTACAAATCGATTATCGAGGAGACTTTGACTCATTGCGTTTAGAGGTATCTAAGGGAAAGGTTTGTTTTGGGGTATTCTTGGTGGAAATGACGGAATAAGGTCGTAAGTTGTTCTTGAGGTAATATAAACAACATAAGGTTGGGATGCAACTGAGATTTAATGTTAAGAATGTGATTAAGCCACAACTTAAAGTTCATCCCGCTTTGGGTGAGTTATATGGAAAGTTGAGGTTGAGCTGGCAATGGTTCGTTATGAGGAATGCAGCGACAACCTCAACCGGGATGTAATCGGGATCGTATATGAGCTAAGGTTTAGTGAAGGTATTCCTTTTGGATAGGGAATAATTTGACCTCGCCAAGGACGATATTGGGTGATTGGTTGGTGCTAGATTTCGAGGACGAAATCTCTTTTAAGGTTGGGAGGATTGTAACACCCCGATTTTCGAAAGGTATCAATCAAAGTTAATACAGAAACCGATATATTAAGGAAAAATAAGATATTTGATTTTGGACTTAAATCTTAGATTTTATAGTCTTGATGGATAAAGGATTCAATTACGAGTCCAACGGTTCTTTCCGGAGCAAAAAACGAAGCTATAACGAAGAAGTTATGGCCAAAACGGGATTTAAGGCTCACTCTCGTGGACTGTGTGGGGCGCACAGGTCGTGCACCCTCCACGCACAAACCGCGCACGGGTCATGCGCATCAGGCAGAGGCCCCAACTCGGGCTTAAAACCTGATTTCCGCCCCATTTCACCCAAAACTTCATTCCTTCATAACTTTTGCTCCACAACTCCGATCTGGGTGATTCAAGTTGCTACGGTTTCATTTTTGAGAGATATTCAAGGATCTAGAAAGAGATTAGAATTATATTGGAGTATACTAGAGTATTTTGTTGTGGTAAGCTTCTCATCTCTCACTATTCATCTTCTTCACCAAAGTTTTCTAGGGTTTCATCCACCCTTTTTTCTCCCTTTCATAGATTGGAGGTTTGTAACCATTTGGTTATCTAGAGGTGTTTTGGTTGGTGGATTCAATCTTGGGTTAAGGTAATCTTCTATTCTCTTCATTTATGGAAGTTAGGGTTTCGGTATCAGTTGAGGTATTCATTGTATAAGGTTGGGAAACGTTCTTTGTGGTTGATTATGATTATTTATGGTGGAATATGTATATTTATGGTTGGAACCTTGTGGATCTAGGTTTTGGAAGATTTGGTTTGAAGAATCAAGTTCTTCAAGGAAAGCTCTAAGTGGGTAAAATCTAGATTTAGCCTAAATCTAGCAAGGTGAGTTCAAGTTGATTTGCGAAAACGGTGTACATGCCAAAATGTCCATTTTAAAGTGTTTATGTGTTTTACATGAAATTATAAAATGTTGGGATGTTTGTCGATCTTTGATTATTTGAAGTATTTAACTTTATAAACTTTGTATAACACTCAGATTTGGGATTTTTGTGCATTTTGATAAAGGGACACAAATGAATGTGTTTTGATGTTTTATTGCATAAATGGATCTTTGATCAAAGAAATACACTTTTAAATGTTTGTTGGGTTTTATGCATCATTCATGAAATGGAATGTTTTATGAAGTATTACTTGCACATTTATGTGAAGTACTTGAAAGAATGCGTATAGTCTTATTTTATGATTTCCATTATTATCAACAGTTAAACTTGGAAATGCATTTTCAGATATAAATGTTATTTGTAACTATGGATGCATATGATCCTCGGGAGCGTTTGGTACGATGATGTGAGATCGGTTACTAGCTATGGATCATAGTGTAGTCCTAGTGATCAAGTAAGACTTGGTTTCCTCGGGGGCCCTCTCTCACATCTTAGTACAAACCTGTGTTGTTCGTGGCCATGGATTCCGAGTGTTTAACTCATAAGTTGGTTTTAAAGAAAAAGAGTCTTTAGGACTTCGGTCCGGTTTAATAGCCCGATTGTGAAATACCAAGTATGATGGCGGTTAATGCGCATCATTTGAGATGTACATGTTTTGAGTGCGTTAGTCGTTCAATTTGAGTCATGTACTGTTTAGACTGTAATGCAGTGGATCCATAGGCATATGAGTCGGTCGTGTTATTTAAAAAGAAAAATGGGCTATTAATTATATGTGGGTGTCAGAATTAGTCTCTGGGGATTTCGAGGATAATACTGTGACGGCTCGTGGAGTCCAAGACCAGACCTGCATCCGAGAGTTAATTTCTGAGCCTGTTTTTATGGGATAGTCACTTCCCATTTGTAGCTAGTTGAGACATTGGATCCTCGGGGGCGTTTGGTACGGTTATGTGGGACCGGTTACTAGCCATGGGTCGTAAATGTAATCCTAGCGAATGAGCATGATTAGGATCCTCGGGGGCCCTCCCTCACATCTTAGTACGAGTCGGCGTGCTCGTGGCCATGGGTCCTAGTATGGTGAGCTCAATAACTTGGAATGTGGTCTACTTTTGTGTTCCGCCACTAGCCTTCGAATTCGGGATTCCCCCGTCACCGTGAGGTGTTGTTTTGAGGTATTTGATTTTATCCTCGTTTTCAGTGACGTTTGAGATTTGGGTTATCTCCTTATGCTATAATTTTGGAGAGTTGAGTTTACTCTTATTTTGGTCGTTTGCTTTTATAAAGCTTATTCAAATGTCATTATTTGAGCATTACCATTATTCTTGCTTTAAGTAAGTGTTGGATTGCATTGTTTCATGAAAGAATGTTTGGCGTTAAGGCGTCCATCTATAAAATGCATATTGTTGGTAAATGAGTTGTTCTCTTATTTCAAAGTAAATCATTTTAAAGGATCATGATTATAAGTTACAATGTTTCCATTTTACGCTTTCCTCTATAATCATGATATAAAACTCTTGAACTCACTAAGCATTAGCCTAACCTTTTTATTTGTTGGCATGTGCATCAGGTTTCATTTCGGGATTAGTTATAGCGACACCGTAAAGTGATGAGTGCTAGTTGTGTGCTCGATGAAGTGATTTAGCTTGATGAAGTCTTCCGCATTATTATTGGAGATAGCGATTTGGTATTGGGCTATAGTAACACTCGACTTTAGTTAGTCTTTATGTAAGATTTTAAGTATCTATTGATGGTTCAACCTAGAAATGTATTTAAATTATGGACTGGTAGTAAGAGATTTATTATCCTTTAAGGTATTGTTGAAAGTTTTAAATTAGTCGCTCTTTCCAAATTTGAGGGTGTTACAATCAGGATATTACTTGCCATAGCTGCGTTTCATGACTATGAAGTATGGCAAATGGATGTAAAAACCGCCTTCCTTAATGGGAAACTTGATGAGGATGTGTATATGGCACAACCTGAAGGTTTTGTACATACCGAGTATCCAGATAAGGTGTGTAAGCTTGAAAGATCCATTTATGGACTTAAACAAGTGTCTCGTAGCTGGAATCTTTGTTTTCATGAAAAGGTCAAGAAGTTTGGATTTTCTCGAAGCGAAGATGAGTCATGCGTATATGTTAAGTCTAGTAGGAGTAATGTTGTATTTCTAGTCTTGTATGTTGATGGCATACTACTCATAGGAAACGATATTCTGATGTTGCAAGATGTAAAGGTCTGGCTCGGGAAATGTTTCGCTATGAAAGATCTGGGAAATGCAACATACATACTTGGAATAAGAATTTATCGAGATAGAACCAAGCGTTTAATTGGACTTAGCCAAGTACATACTTGGATAAGATATTGAAGAAATTCAATATGAGTGAATCCAAGAAAGGGTATTTGCCCATGCAACATGGCATAAGATTGAGTAAAGATCAATGTCCCCAGCTCTAGTGAAGAACTGGACAGGATGAGTCAAATTCCATATGCATCTGCTATAGGATCGATCATGTATGCCATGACATGTACTAGACCTGATGTCTCATTTGCTTTAAGCATGGTGAGTAGATATCAAGGGAACCCAGGCGAAAGTCATTGGACGGCTGTAAAGAACATTCTTAAGTATCTTCGGAGGACTAAAGACATGTTCTTGGTCTACGGTGGAAAGGATGAATTACGAGTAACAGGTTATACTGATGCGAGTTTCTAGACAGATCGGGATGATTCCCGCTCGCAGTCAGGATGGGTGTTCTTGTTGAATGGTGGGGCTGTGACTTGGAAAAGTTCCAAACAGGACACGGTGGCTGACTCCACGTGTGAATCAGAATATATTGCAGCTAGTGAAGCAGCAAAAGAGGCTGCATAGTTGAAGAATTTCATAGGTGATTTGGGCGTTGTACCAAGCATCAATGAACCTATTGAAATATTCTGTGATAACAAAGGTGCAATCGCATTGACTAAAGAACCTAAAGACCATGGGAAGTCAAAGCATATAGAGAGGAAATATCACTTTGTGCGACACAAGGTTGCGGAAAATCAGATCGTGGTGAGTAGAGTGCCGACTGAAGAGAATCCGGCGGATCCTTTCACGAAAGCATTAACTCGACCCAAACATGAGTATCATACTGAAGCCATAGGTGTTAGAATTATCAATATACCTTGAATGTTTTAGTTGTTAGTTTGATGTATTGAAAACATAATAAATTGTATTTGATTTGGAGATTATTATATGGAGATTATAATATATGTTGGATTGCGTCCATTTACATTTAATTTATTATCGTGTTTCGTTTTGCATGTTTAGAACCAACTTCCCGAGTATTAATTTACTTAAACCTCCACAGTCGGTCATACTCCTGGAAGAAAGTAGTGATTCAAGACTGTCATAGAGTGATAGAAGCATAGAAAATGCAACTAACACTCATGAGTACTTAATAGTGATTTGAGTATTGGAACAACCCGTACTCAAACGTTTACTCCATGGATTAAGTCAGAGTAATTTTGAGATAATAATATTTTATGTTCTTCAAACGGAGATACATAGAGTTTTGCTCTAGGATTCTGTTATGCTTTGGTGTGCTCCAACATTGACCGTAACTGGCAGCTATACAGGGTATGTCCATGTATAATATGATGAGTAGAAATGAACTGTGTAGTCAAAGTTTATTTGTTCCTTCTGCCTAAACAGGAGAAGCGATATCCATGGGCCCCTCGATGATTTGGTGTTGACATTAAGTGTTTGGCCAAACCCCGACTAGAATTGATGTGTTCGATTGAGTAGTCTGATGAATTCAACACATATCGGAAATCGGGAAACATAATCTTGATCCATGAGATAGACATTCATCCATGTCTCAGGTTCATATGATATCTTGTAGAACAAAGGAACATTAAATCACTTATTTTAGGACCGAATCTTTATTGGAGTTCGGCAGCTGCATTGGATGGTTTGCTCTCTGCTGATTATTTGAAAGTGTTGAACCAAATAGAGTTAATAACTTGTCCAAGTGGGAGACTGTTGGATATAGTGTCCAAGGTCATTAACTATTGGTAATATTTCTAATAATAGCAGGGTCCTTTTGGGTTGTCCTTAAGACCCAAATAAACAATCGGAAGGATAAAGGGAAACAATTATTTTATTAATTTATCATTTGATGATAAATTAATAGTAAGCTAAAATATAATTATTTAGATTAATTATATAAAGGGATAAACGATAATTGGTTAAAATAGTTTTAACGAGCTTATCTGTTCAAGGGGGGCTAAGTGTAAAATACAGAAGCAGGAGAGGAGTATAAATAAACTGTTAGGGGTCAAAACCTAATAAGTTTTTCTCTCCCTCTCTCTAGTAGCCGTCGATCCCCTCTCCGTCTCTCCCAAAATCGTGAACCCTAATAAGGGTTTAGGGTTTAAGTTTTTTCTTGATTGTTGGTATTTGGTGTTCTTAAGTGTGAGCCACTAGAGGGATTCATACTATTGGTCCTTAACATCCAAGAGGCGGGATCAAAGGTTTAATTTATCATTGTGGTTTTCGACAATCACAATCAACAAGTAAGTAATCTTGATTCATTCTTTTGTAGTTAATTATCTAGAACATATGTATCCTGAAAAGATGTTATTTTGTATTGCTACACATGATAATTTTAAATATGCTTCTGTTGCCTATATCATGTGATAGTATGTTTGCTCAAAACCTTTCAATTATAAAGGTTTTGGCTTTTCAAAAATAGGGGTTGGGGGGAGTCAAAATGCTTTAAAATGTATGGAAATGCAAGAAAATTTTGTCTTTTCAATTTAGTGTAATAGTTAAATTTTTTGTATTAAATATTGTAACAAACATTTAAGTCTTTCTATTTATATTTATTTTGGTTAATAATGTAAATCTTGTAACTATTGATGATAAAATTACTTATTTTGGTCCTTGAGGTTTAATGAAAAGTTTGAAAGTGGGACCTGAACTTTGATAAGTGTAGAAACCATCCTTGTAGTTTTCATTTTGCTCTGAAAGTGGTCCTAGTCGCCAACTTTGTTTATTTTCTCCGTTAGAATAAGAGGCATTTTAGTCTTTTCATCAAAATATTTTTTTATTTTAAAGAATAACATAATATTATAAATTTTCTCTCTCAACCTAAAGTTTATTACGTTTTAAATAAAATATAAAATAAAATTTTATGTTATTTTTTAAAGAGAAAATTCAAGATTTTAATTAAAAAGACTGAAATGCTCTTCACTCTAATGGAGAAAATAAACAGACTTTGTGATCGGGGACTACTTACTAGGGGTATACGCGGGTTGGGTTTGACGGTTTAGGATATTTTTACAACTCAACCCAATTATGACGGTTTGAAAAAGCTCAACCCAACCCATTCAAAAGTATAACCCAACCTAACCCAACCCTTGCGGGTTATGGCGGGTTGGGCGGGTTGAGCAGTTTAGTAGTTTACATAAAATTGTAAAATGAAGTACGATAAATAGTTAAATACTACTAAGAATATACAAACGTTTAGTGAACCAAGAGGTTATTTGGTTAGCATTTAGTAGTGCTAGGGTTGTAAATGAACCAAACGTTTGGCGAATCGTTCGGGAGATTTCGTTTATATTCATTTATTTAAGAATTGATCGAACATGAATACATTTTTTTGTTCGTTTAGTTAAATGAACGAACATTAACAATGAGCTCGTTCGTTCATTTACGTTCGTTAATGTCTGTTTATTTATGTTTGTTTATATACATATAAATATATATATATATATATATATATAGATATATTATGATATTAATATGTAAAATCATTAATTATATTAAAATTTAAGAATTTCTTTTTTATTATTCATAAATTTACCCAATTTTTTATTTTGTTATGTTATTTCGGAACGAAATGATGATTAATGATGTTTTTTTTGTTCATTTGTGTTCGTTCGTTTATGTTCGTTTGTTTACGTTCATTTAGCATCTTAACGAACAAACGTAAATGAACACGAACAAACATATTTTCTTAACGAACGAACATGAACACAAAAAATTAAGTTCTTTTACCGTTTGTGTTCATTCATTTGTTTGGTTAAGTTTAATGAACGAACACGAACAAGTCTCCATTAGTTTGTTCGGTTAAGTAAAATGTATTATATATATAATGTATATAATATAGTTTGGGCTATAAATTTGCTTAAATAAACTAGTTGTTTTCATTCTTGTATTATATATATATATAGGGGCAGGTTCAAATGAGAAGGTAGTCAATTTGCGAGAAGACGAGAAGGAATATGAGCCACATAATTTATTAATTAAAAAATAGCATAAATAAATTTTTTTTAAAAAATTTAGGATAATTACAATTTGAATTGGATAAATCCTTAAAAATCTCATAATATCTTTTAAATTTATTTATTTTTTAATTTTAATAAATTCATAATATTTTTATCAAATTTATATTATTATTTTCTAGATAAAATCATAATTTTCATCAAATATCACATGTGATATCCATAACTAATTCATTATTTATTTCACCATTTTTGTTCTCTATTTTTTAGATTTACGGTTTGAATCACATGTGATTAACTTCGTTTAACATGTGATATATTATTATGTATCACATATGATCCCACTAGGTGGATTTTTGTAAATATCACATATGATAATATATGTCTGAATATAAATGAAACATAATCACATGTGATAATATTTACATCACAAAAAAAATCTATAAAATATAAATTTACATAATCACATATGATTAACTAAAATATATACACTTATCACATGTGATAATATTTACATCACAAAAAAATCTATAAATAGAAGTATACATAATCACATATGATTAACTAAAACATATACAGTTATCATATGTGATAATATTTACAGCACAAAAAAATCTATAAATACAAGTATACATAATCACATATGATTAACTAAAATATATACAATCATCACATGTGATAATATGATATGTGATATGCATAAATATTCATATAATGATATCACATGTGATATTTGGTTAAAATTGTGAATTTTTTATTAAAAGTATATTTAGAAAATAAATTAATAAATAATTGGAATTAAAAAATAAATAAATCTAAAAGATATAATGAGAATTTTAAGGATTTATCTAATTTAAAATGATAATTATCCTAATTTCTAAAACTATATTTTATTTATGTTTTTTTAATTAATAAATTATGTGGTCCACATTCTTTCTCGCCCTCTCGCAAATTAGTTTACTTCTCGCATGATTCTCCCTCTCTCTCTCTCTCTCTCTCTCTTTATATATATATATATATATATATATAATTTTATAAAAATTATATATTAGCGGCGGGTTGGACGGGTTGAACAAATCGTAACCCAATTTCAACCCTCTTAATTTACGGGTTGGCGGTTTGACAGGTGGGTGGTTTGGAGGGTTGGGTTTAATTGGGTTGTTAGCGGTTTGGGTTGGACGGATTTCGTGGGTTGAAGGTTTTTTGTACACCCCTACTACTTACAAAGCAAAATGAAAACTACAAGAATATTTCTAGACTTATTAAAGTTCAGGTCTAATTTGAGAATTTCAACTAGACCCTAAGGACCAAAATTGAAGTTTACTCTTAAGGGTTGTTTGTTTTTTAAAAAAAACTTTTTAACAACTCTTAAATCTGAATTGTTCAGACTTTTTTACACAGAACCTCTTATTAATCATAACTAAAATAAGACTTCAGACTTTAGATCTCTTAAAAAAACAAACGGACACCTTATTTTAATTACTGATTACATTACAAAATGTCTAATCAAAATTAACTAATGCCACATAGGTTGAGAGCTTGTTATTCAGTTAAAATAAATACGAAACAAATAGAATTGAACACTTTATTACATTAATTGGAAAAAAAAATCAATACACTAAATAGAAATTAAAGTAAACGTTATTACATTTTAATGCCTTTTATCTCGATTAAATAAATCTAACACCTCACTTTTGAAGAAACAATAATCCCTAATAATTGACGAGTAGACCAAATGTTCGAGGTTTTTATTTTTATTTTTATTTTTTTTATTAATTTTGTAATAATAGCAATAACTAAATAAATATTTTAATTATGTATTAAACACATATAAACTATATATTAAAATGTTGAATTCAAATTATAATTTTATATTCACGTTCAAAAACTCTTCGTATGCAAAATTATGCAAATGAATATATACCGAAAACATTTCATGTAAAATGGTCATGCATAAGTTATCATATATCATCATTTATATTAAAATTCCCTTTTGAGATCTCATTTCCTCAATATATGGTGTAAGTCGATGAATCTCCTTATGAGATGGCTTAGATGAGCTCGACCTACGTACATAAGTTCTCTCCTTTGTGTGCACGCTTCGCCAAAATTACAGACGTGCGGCAAGTAAACACACACAAATATTACACTCATTTTCGTGCAGACTTGCTTTTTGTGTAATAACAACATACATGTATCATGCTAACGGTTTAAAACACGTAAGATGAAAGTCATCTTTCACATGTCAAAAATATAATAAGCGTAAATCTTAGTTAAAATCACATGAAAAACTCACCTAATCTTGATGTATGTCTTGTTGATTCTCGTAATTTTGCTTAACTTATAGCTAACAGTAATGTGTATCCTAAAAACTGAGGAGGCAGGAACCATCGAGGGAAATTAAAGGGACATGTAATCACTTAATTAAAGTTTATGTTATTAAGACTTTGCTTCGGTTCTTTAGTATTGCATTTTGTAATAGACATCAATATCATAATTTTTTTAATAGTTGTTTAGTTACTTAGGTCTTCTGTTATAAGTAGTTATAAGATATACATGTCATCATATCGTTTAGTAAAATTAACAATCTAAAAGAGTAGGATATAACATCATAGTAAATTGATTTTAAATGAAAACAAGGCGAGATCTTGGTGACGGTTGGGTTGACTGGATCAAACGTGGGCTTGATTTAATCTTTTAACTTTTTTAGATGATATTGAAATATGTCAATAAATTCCATGTAATATTATTTTTTTAATTTTCACTTGTCACGTCATATTTGATTACCGGTTACCTATACAGGTAAACCGGACTCTTTAATAAACAAAAAGTTTGATTAAGACCCCAAAATAATGATTTTAAAAGTTGATTCCCCCAAATAGAAAAAAGGTAAAAGTTGGTTCTATTTTAATGCAATTTTCCCAATATTGTAACACCCGTAATTTTTCCTAAAGAATAGTTTATGATCAGCTAAGGAAATCAGTCAGCGATCGACCGAGAGAAACGATCGGGGATTGGTTTAGCATGAAAGATGAGAAAAGCACTAGAGACACGCGCGACTTAGCCTGCGGCCTCAAAGTCGTGGCTAAACCTGCGCAACTCACTGTCGTGTGCAGCTAGGTAACACGTGCGACTTGTCCCGCGACTTCAAGGTCGCGGCCAAGGCCGCGGGAGACCATCTAGTCAATTTAAAACCCCATTTTTAGGGTTTTCCCTCATTCATCCTCTCCAATTATCTCTTCCTTGGAACGATGGAGGGAGCTTGAGTACCAGTTTTGGGGGCTATTTGGTGTGGATCTACAGTAAAGAAATCAAAGGCTTGGTGGCTTGAGGCTCATTTGTGGAAAGGGTGAAGATTTCATGGGAGAAATGTGTTTGTAGGACTCCAAGTTTCGTTGAGGTAAGGATCTTGTTTATTACAAGCTTTAGTAAAAGGATCTTTGTAGATCTAAAGGTTTTACTTGTTGTTGATTTATTTCTAGAGTTGAGGAAATGGGTTATTTGGAAACCCTAGCTTATTGTTGATGATGACTTGAAAATGAAGGGATCTACGCTATTGGAGGCTAATGGTTGGAATTGGAACCTAGGTTTAACTTAACCTAGCAAGGTGAGTTCAAGTTGATTTGTGAAAACGTTGTACATGCCAAAATGTCTATTTTAAAACATTTATGTGTTTTACATGAAATTATCAACTGTTGAGTTATTTGGTAACTTTTGATTATTTGAAGCGTTTAGCTTATTAAACTTTGTAAAACACCACATTTGGGATTTTTGGGCATCTCGATAAATGTGTCATAAATGAACGGGTTTTGAGGATTTATTGCATAAATAGATATTTGGTCAAAAAACGCACTTTTAAGTGTTTGTCGGGTTTTATGCATCATTCATGAAAAGGGATGTTTTGAAAAGTACGAAAGTGTGAGTCCTTTGGTTTCGGGTCATGCCCGACTTTGGAGAATATTTTAGAAATGGAAAACCCTTTTTGGTTTGGTCCGAAGGCCAATTGTGTTTTGAGAAATCAAAGTTTTGAGGAAAGATGTAAATTGGTTTATGTAACCATATTGGCTCTCGTATTTTAGCCAAACATTCATTATGCCTTTGGGGGCTTGGGTTACACTCAAATGAGTCTTTGGAACATTTGTTCAGTTTTAGTAGCTCGTTAAGGAGCCTTGGACGTATGGTGTACTTAGTTGCATCTTAATTGAGAGTTACATGTTTTGAATGTGTTAGTTCATTCTTTTGAGTCATGTAACGTTTTAGACTGTAATGCATTGGATCCATAGGCATATGAGTCAGTCAGTTGGTTTAGTTGGGGACCTTATCCCCGTTTGGGATTGGATATTGTTTATGGCTAGCGGGAGCTCGAGGTACAGATCGTGAGTGGTTGAACTCGATAACCGTGTAACCTTTATTGAAGGGCTCGAGGTATATATCGTGGGTGGTTGAACTCGATGTCCGTTTGTAATCCAGTCTGGTTACTCATCATGGAATTTAATGTCCGCGTTTGAAGTCTAGTGAGTGGTCCCCAAGTCATGTTGTTATGTAATCTTGCGGTGGTGCTCTTGGAGATCCGTATACGAAGCTAAGTCTTGCGGTGGTGCTCTTGGAGAGTCGTATACGGAGACTTGTGACTTTGTAGTGAGACTCATTTAGAGGTCGAGTAGGCACTAGGGTCATTTGGGTATCTTGCGGTGGTAGCTCGGTTGGAAGTCGTATACGGGGATCCATGGCTCTATGTGATGCTCGAGAACATTGATAAGTGGCTTAACTTTGTGTGCCCGCCACTTTCGATGGAATTCAGGTATCCCCCGTCACCGAAAGGTGTTGTTTTGGGTATTGAGTTTTATTATCCAAGTTTTCGGTGACGTTTTGTATAAATGGATCTTATCCATGATTTACGGGTTGAGTATTATGCCCCATCAGCTTTTTGGGTGTTTCAAAATATAAAGTATTAACCGCATTTTCATCAATGTAGAGTTCGATTTCTATTCGCGTTTTGAGTGAGTTTTGGGTTGGAGTTTAATTACGAAAGAACGCTTTATATTGGGATCTTGTCCCCGAAGTAGTTTGGGTTTGAAAACGTTTATCTGGGTGTTTTGCCCAAAATGCATATTATTGTAAAATGAGTCTTTTTCATATTTGAGGCATATCAAATTGAAAGATCGTGATTTAAATTGCATCACTTATTTTCAACGATATCTTTATTCATGTTGAAAACTCTTGAACTCACTAGGCGTTAGCTTAACCTTTTTATTTGTCGGCATGTGCAACAGGTTCCGGTTGGGCGTAGCTCTAGTGACACTGTGCAGAGAGGAGTGCTAGTTGTGTGCTCAAGAGGTGGATACCTTAGTGAAGTCTTTCGCACTTGTTTCGGGAAGAGCAACTTATAGTTGGGATTAAGTAACACCGACTTTGGTCTGGTCCTTGTATAAGACTGGAGTTTATATTTGTTGAGGTTAAATAGAAAGTTTTATTCTGGAGAGTTCTCTTTTACTTGATGAAATGTTGAAAATTTTTAATTAGTTGCTCTTACCAAATTTGAGGGTGTTACAAATATAAAAATGTAGATTTGCGACCGCTTTGCAACTAACAATGTAATATTTGAATAAACAACACATATTCTTTTAGCGCTGTGGGTTATGCTTCTGATAACAAATATAGAAATGAGAATTAAGATAATAATACATCATGAAATTATAAAATAGACAAAATCAAAAATAGATTGAAATTAAATGAGTAGTTGAATGAAAGATTTACATCAAATAATGTATGTGTGTACTTTGATGATGAAGCTTCAATGCTCTTCAACATATTTGGCAATCTTTAGAGCTTGTTTCGGGTTGTGTCACTACAAAAAACACAACATAAAGATTGTATGAAATCAACATAATGACAAAGAACTTGACTATAAACAAAATTCATTCTCTATTTCAATCTTTTAGTGAGAGAAAATGTGTTAGCACGGAAGAATGAGAGGTAGGTTGTTATATGACAAAGAAATGAAAAAACCAATAACATATCTAACAAAAAAACTCACTTGTGCTTAAATTAGAAAATTGAGTGATTAATTAAACAAATAAAGGAAAAATGAATGGTTAATAACATAAATAAGTGAAAATAAATGATTAATTAATATAAATTACAATAAAACAAATTAATGATTAATTCTCATTATGTTTTCTCTTTAATATATAGATATAGATAGTTAAAGTAAAATGATTTAAAAGCTGGGAAGAGCAAAGACTTAAAAGAAGTTGTATGGTTTAAGAATTGAAAGTTGTGTCAAAATTACCAAAGTAGTCTCCTTGCAATGAAAAATACATTTTTTCATAAAGGGGCATTTAAGTCTTTAATATATTTAGTATTTAAAAAATTAAAAAAACACACAAAATTCCTAACTAAGAATCCTAATCTTAGAGAGTGTCACCTCACATCTTTTTGGTTTTCCTTTAATATATATACTAGAAACGTACTCGCACAATGCAGCGAGATACATCACGATTTTAATGTTTCATTTTATATTTTTGTCGATTTACAGTACGATTTTAGATGGTTTTGAGAAAGTGATAATGTTTTTTTTTTTATAAATTTGTTTAATTTAGGCTTAATAATATAATGTTTTTATATAAAAAATTAAGTATTTTGTTAGAATTCAATGATTATCTTATATATTTTAATGACATCTAGAAAAAATAACCAATTACATATTTAATAATATAATTAAAACAAAATTATTGTAATATAATATATTAATTAATAGTGATACATGGAAAGGTATGCATAAAAGAAAGGCCCTGCACATACCAAATTGGTGGGTGTTAGAAGTCTGCAGTAGTAATATGTATCTTGTGCTTTGATACTTGTAAATTAAGAGATTTTTAAAATCTTGCATAAAATGATGGTACCTTATGCCTAATAATTTGTATTTAATAATTTTTTATCCGTGTTTTATAATATAGTATAGAGAGATAGATATAGATATATGTTTTTTATTATAAAAGTTCAAACTTTATTTGTCAAATTTAATTAAGACAGAATAGAAACAAAATTGCATCCATTCTATGTATCAAATTAAAGAAAACATTCTTTTAGTTTTCCAATATAAGTAGTTTAATCAAGACATAAATGATAAAAAGAGAGGGGGGTTAACCTTCAATTGACATTGAGAAACGAAGATGAAGACAAAGTAGAAAAGAGAAAACGTTAATCATTCATCAAACCCTATCGATGAAGATGTTGATAAATGGACATAGAGAAAGGTAGGAGAAAAGAGAAATACCATGAGTTGGAGGAGATATCCTAAGAGATGAAGGGTTTTATAATTAAATGTAATTCATAAATAGTTAATTAATATTCATAAAAATTAGCAAAAAAAGATAAATTAAATAAAAATGTTTTTATTTAAAAAAAATCAAAATTATGAGAAAAAAGAAAAATGAGAATAGAGTCTTCTCATTGTGTCACCTAAACAACTATAGGTTTTGCTTTTAAATATATATAGATAGATAGATTATACAAAATTTTGATTTTTTGAAAGTTGAAATTACTCATTTGAGTGTTATAATGGTTAAGAAAATAAATGGTAATGTTGGAATTTAATTCCCCACAATTCATTCATTTTGTTTCAAGTAACGAACAAAAATACACAATTTCTAACAAAGATTTCATGTTCTTCTTGGCTTATATATCAAATACCAACTTAATTTATATTTTTGGTTCAAACAACTTAATGTGATCTTGTAATATACTATGGAAAGGTTCAATTAAGAAAGAGAAAAGAAAAGTGAATCGTAAGAATAAATTATCTATATGTGAAGCATTGGTAAACTCAAAAAATAATTCATTTAAAAATGCATACATAAACACACATTCATATACACCAACTATTCTCTCATGAAGATTCATATATGAACCTAGATTTTTTTTTTTTTTTTTTTTTACAAATGATTCACATATAAATCACTTATTCATGCATGTCATTGTCATACCTTTTTGTCTTCTTTATTTAAGCTTGATAAATACCACAACACCCAATTGCTGTTGCTAATGTTTTTAGAAACAAACTCAAGGAATTCCTATTTACATTACAATTCACATAAATATTACACCAGCAGTTACAGTTTTTACAGCTTAAACAACACTTGTTTACTTACCATCCCCATGCATCCCCCAACCAACACAAAGGTACAAATCTTGATGCGTGTTAAAAGTACAACCGTCTACACTGACCCACTTCTACCTCAGTAGGGCAGTATGGACATTTGAAAGGCCTCGTGCTGTTGTTCTTCGATAACTTTGCTATAGATTGTTTGCAAAGCACGTGCCCACATGACATCAGCATCGCCGGATTATCTTCGCTCGCCTGCTCTCGACTCACCGGGCACACAAATATCGAGTGAAACTGATATTCCGTACCCAAATCCACAGGCACTGGTAACTGCTTCATGCATTGCCATTCTGCCTTCTTCCCTGCCATCACATTCATCAACTTCAAAAGGGTTGGTAATCCTTGAAGGCCAGCACCTATTGTCACTCTTAATGGGCTTTCATACGATTCGCCCAACAGATTTAATAACTCTTGGGCCAGCTCGTGGGCTAGCTTGGCCCAATGGGTTGGCGATAGGAATTCGGAATAAGGTGATGAGTCCAGCTTTCCGGCCCACAGAAGACATGCCATGAGCTTCTGGATTTCGGAGAAGTGTTTGGTGGCAAAAGGCGCGAAATAAGTTCTGCCATACTTGAGAGCTTCATCTCTACTACCATGTTGAAGAATCTCCATGAACTGTAAGCGGTGAAGTTTCAATTCGATATCTGATCCATTTTGTTGGAGCTTCTCGTGGTTGGTCGTGGCCCATTTCAAAGCGGGACCCAGATCACGAGATTTCATGGATTCGAGTATCTCGTACATTTCTAGGAAGCGAGTTTTCCTATCAAAGATGGCTTCTTCATGAGCTTCATTTATGAAACAATCTCCTATATCAAACAGGCCTTCCCGGTAGAAGTGACCAGCAATTATCTGGTTGATCGTGTGGCTATCAAAGTCTACGTTCCTATACGACTTGGATATATCGGGATTGAATTGTTTCTCGAGGAGCTTAGTGTACTTGCTCAAAGCGATGTTTAGTTCCTTTTGTGTACCTTCCAGATGGCCGAGTGGAGCGATCTCCTTCAATTTAGTTTTAAGTTCACCAAGGATCAATTTGTGGTCAGGTTGAGATGAAGGACCATTAAGGGCTGATTGTATTCCTGATAATGTCTGATCGATTACTTGGATGATTTGTTCGATTGCCTCCTCAAATTTCGAGGTGGAAAGAGTTTGCTTCTTGATAACACAATCAAACGCATCTTTGATAGAATTCAGTTCCATGATGTGCTGTATACATACAAAGTACCTATATCTACAACAATGGAATGATATAATTAAGCAAATGCAGTTGACAGTTGTTAAAAGCATATCAAACCAGCACACAAGATAATTTAATTTTTTGGGTACGTTAAGCAGCAATCATTAGAAGGTGAAGTTAGCAAAAAAGCACAAGTTTATTATAACCCGGAAAGATAATAAGAAAACCAGAAGGGACTGCATAACATTCTTCATTTCAAATACACCAGAATCCCCTAAAACCAATCTCTTTAGGCAAAACTGCCAAGATCTTAACAGTTTCGATTACAAGGACCATCAGAATTTGAAGGGAAGGTGCAAGTCCAACAATGATAAAAGCTAAATAGGAAAGTGGGTATCGGTAACAAAAGAGAATCGAAGGAAGCAAAAATGGGGGAGTTCCATCATCCATGACATACACATGACACTATTCCCAGATTAAGGGATGCAGGACATGGAACAATATGATATATTGGAAAAATGATAAATGGAACTCAGTTACTTAGGATTCACAAACACTAGGATCTCTACGATACATGCCCAGGTTATAGGCTTCACATTCGAAAAATCATTGATCACCAGCCATGCACAAATTAGTGACAAGCTTGACGCCAAAATCTTGCCATTTGTACACATAAAACAGCAAACTACCCAAATAGTATCAATGTTAAGCATTGACATATGTTGAAGTCACTCCCAAGCAGCAACAATACATATAAAGCTACCTCAAAAACATCAAGCATTTAACCTAATGGCATCCAGCCGATGTAATAAAGGCCTACACAATGGCATTGCACAGCGATTTCCAGATCTGACATATGGGAGGAAAAATAGAGGTGGTATGAACACATATCAAATATGTTTCTGTTTGAGAAAAGCCTTTTATATATGAAATGATGATCAGTTCGAGATGGATTGAGCGAGGCATTCAGAACCAAAGAAGAAAACTAGCCTAGATGTAGGAAAACAAAAATCTGGGAGCCATGAACACAAATGTAAGCTCACTTTAAAATGTCTATGCACCATTATTAAATATGTGAAACAATGATCCATCAAAGATGGTTACAAATGCTAGAAAACGTATTACCTGATGGTAGTGTTTGGATTGTCGAAGAGATATGTCTGTCAGTCTGTCACGATCTCGAGTGTTTGTAATACCCTGTTTTTTTAAGTGGTTGGAGTTTCTGAAAAATCTGAAAAGAACAAGCAGTCAAGCATCATTAATGACAAACATATTAAGGTTTCTTCTTCTTTCCAACAACAGAAATAAATGTAATATTCAATACTTATTAATGTTAATATGATGATAAGTCATGCAGTCAAGGGACTTGCATCAGCTTGAACATTGGTGATTATGCCAAGGAAAGCTCAGACTGTAGCATCCAAAAATCTTTCAAAACACTATGGTAAAAAGATCACAGGCGGTTACAACTCCATCATATCACAAATGCACAATATTTCTTCTAAGGGAAGCCCTAGATAATATTCTGTTAGTTCATGCCACTATGAAGAAACTGCCATTTAGTAAGTCAACTACAAGATCATAGATTTTGCCAAGAATATCCACTATGCCATTCTCGTTTAGTCGATCAAACTAATTCAAAGATAAAATAATAGGAAAAGAAATTGAGGCAAAAGACAATACATAATAAAATTTGCATAACGAAAAGGCTGAAGAATATGTATTGGAAACCTAAAAAGTTGATCAAAAGAACACAGCTGTTGTAGAACTTAATCCTCTATTATGTTTTAAGTCAGTCCCATAATCTAAGTTCATTATTTTCTTTTGAGTGTCTTGAGGGTTACCACATTTAAAAGATTAAAAAAAAAAGTTTTGGAACTAAAAAATTAAAAACATTAACCTAAAATATTCATTTAGAGAGTAGGAGGTTTGAATGAATGTCAAAAACTAGTTTTTATAACTCAAAAGATCTGAGTCAGATGAAAACTGTAGAAAACATGAATGCGCTGAATAAGCAGTAAAACGGTTGTCTCTATCCATTTCTTATGATGCCATAACTGCAGACGTTTTTAATAAGATACAGCAAATAAAAATTAGATCCTTAATCAGATCATCCTAGAACCAGATTCTAATCATTCAGACGAATAAAAATATATAAACAACGCTCTGTAAATGCAAGTAAAACAACATCGCTAAGCAACCAAAACTTACTCTGTATATCGATCGTCCAACACATTCATCCATCAATCCAGTCAAATCTCACGATCTGTAATCAGCTTTCAATTTCATCAAATCGATTTAATAGTAAAGCAATCGAAACGACTTAAATCATCCGAAAGAAATGAAAAGGACTGCAGATCGACGTAACATAAAGTCATAAAGCAATCATAGTATAAAAATCAAGGATTCCGCCATTAATATGCATATGAATTACGTGTGAAACATCTATACGTATAACGATTAACAAGAATACGCATAGAGGCAAAGGAGCTTAGTATCTTACCAGGGGAGGGGGCGGAGAATGGAGTTTCGGACCAGAGGATTTGTGTGTAAAAATTGAAGGAATTTGAGAAGTACACGCTTTATGTTGGAGAGATTTTCTAGAATTTGCTTAGATAGGCCTTCAGTTTTTTTCCTTCTAATTTCTGCCCCATAATTATGTTTTCACAACTTTTGAAGTATCTTGAGACTACTCTTTTAACGTAGTCGGTTGCGTTTCAGCTAGGGGTGTGCATCGGGGGGGCGGGCGGGTTCGGGTGGAAAAATCAAAAACCCGATCGGATTTCGGATATAAAAATCAAGACCCGAAATTTAGGTTTCGGATTACGGATTGCTTCGGGTTCGGGTTGGTCGGGTTTCGGGTTGATATCGGTCGGGTTCGGATATTATTATAATGCAACAAACATATAGAAATTCAATCGATTTTGAGAAATGAATTCAATCGATTGAAAGATTGATGAAATCGATAGTAAATTTATAAATTAGAAAATATTTCGAACGACTAGAATCTACGATTTTCAAAAGATAATTAGACGAATAAATATATTTATATAATATATAGATATGTATGTATATTATTTCGGATGTTCGGATGGGTCGAGTGGCAAAATATCAAACCCGACCCGAACCCAAATATCCCCCAAAAAATCAGGTTTCGGATTTTCGGATTTCGGGGTATTCGGGTTTTGTAAAAACACATTATTTTCGGTTCGGATTCGGATTTCGGACTTTTCGGATTTTGCACACCCCTGGTTTCGGCTTAAGAGAATAATAAATACCATGAGAATACGAGCAATCCTCGTATTTAAAGTATACGTAACAAATACGTTATATTTTTTTTCTAAATAGAGTATCAAAAGTCAAAATTTAAAAAAAAAAATCATTTACAACTCCAACAATTATTTTATTTTAAAGATTGTAGCATTGATTATATTATTAAAATAAACAATACATTAATAAAATATTATTTTCTCTCTTTTAAACATTTTACTCTAATGTCTTTTATTGGTAGAAAAAATTCAGAATATTAGTTTCTTCTTCTTAAAAATTGAGTTTTAAAGATCAAATAAGGTATAAACAGATAAATCAATTAAGTTAACATGGTCTGCTCAATGTATGTAAGCATTATACTTGACATGGTCTAACGAACCACATCAGCAATATTTGGCTTACTTGTACCCCTAACTGGGTTGGGATTTAGGTTACCCTCAAATTGAGATCTGAATTTGCGTAGGCGACTACGTCTCGACATTCTAACACAGAACAATATCAAGATCGGAATTCAAAACTGTTACGGATTGAAAATCGGCAAATATAATCAAATTATAGTCTACCCATTCTAATGTCTACCCCATCCTCACAGGTCAAAGCCTAGTATCTACAAGTCGATACCTATGCTCTGATACCACATTTGTAACATCCCCCGTCCCGTGGTCCGGAACGGGTGATGTCACGAACGAGACTTAACATAATACACAACTAATTTAGAGCTACTAATAAACCCTAAACATATATTACAATCCAAAATCTTACACTTCAAAAAGTGTTTATAAACTTAGAACGTCTATATAATAAGGTAAGTCTAAGAACTCCAAATTTTCATGCTCGATCTCAAGTCTCGTCCCCGTAAACATCACTTCGAACCTGCTGTGTCAGAAAACAAAAACACGACTGAGCACAGGGCTCAGTGAATGGATTATAATATAAATTCGTAAATAATAATGAAAACATCGATAACGAAGCGGAAGACTTAAAAATTCATTCGAATAATGTTCTTGAAATTCAAGTTCATAGCAAAAGAAATGTTCAGTAATTTTCAAAGACAATAATTTCAAGAACGATTCACACTTTAACTTCAAAATGTAATATAAATAAAATCTGTCAATTCTTGTTGTGTTCGTGGGGTGATCAGCCACACGAATTGGGTCGGCGTGCGGGCACACACACACGAATCCCCCGTGAATTTAACCACGGTCACATATTATGTGGGTAAAAGTCCTAGGATCGATCCATCCGCCCTGGAGCCAACAAAGTCGGCCTAGTCCCCCAGAGTGGGTTCACGTAAGCCACTAAGGCTTAACTCTGGTACACCGTCATCTGCAGGACGCCATGACAACAAAGCTGTCATAGAAAGCATCCCAAATAATGTGCCCATTTATTGGGTTATTTTAAAATCAACGAAAACTAAACATATGCCACTTACCCAAATGGCGATCATAAAATCAAATTCAATATAGTTCACAATTTTTATAAACAATTTCATATGTGACACATTTTAATAAAACACTAACAATTTCAACAAATGATTCATAATTCAATCTCAATGTGAAACAACAAAATACGAAAACGTTCAAACATAAGATTCAGACCAAAAATCAATGTGTATGTGTATATAATTACACGTTTGTTAATCACATTCAGTTGATCAATCACAAGGCGGTGAACCACCTTTAGGAAGGGTCTGGATCTGAGCGAAAATGTTGTTCTCTTATCACATGTGATATATATGATGGAATATAATGAAATAGAGCCACTTTGAGGTAATCCTATTGATTTCAGCTTTCTCCAGACCTCGGGGAAAAGCATGCCGCCACTCGGACTCGAACCGAGATGCTCTAGCACTGCTTTCTAAGAGCAGCGTCTTCAGAAATTTCCCTCAATTATTCTATCCCTGACTACTCATAGTAATTGAAATAATTTTCAACTAAAAATATCTTCATTTCGAAATTCCATTGGATTCTAGTGGAGAAATGTATTCTATAACAGTAAAACGATTATTTCAGATTGATCGGAATAAATAGATGTATTTTGTCCGGTTCAACAATACCGCTTATCCTAGTGAGTTTAACTACAACAAATAGTTGCCTACGATTCAAAAGAAATGAAATCCATACCTTAATCGAATTGAGATGTAACACGTGATCAACCGAGACTCAGGACGAAGTTTAACCCGTTCGATTGCCTATTTAAACCATAATTATTATTACTCGCATAACATAAAACTTAATGGTTATTATCCTAAACTTAATCACGAATTTATATTCTCTTAGATATTAAACCGAACACTTGGTGTGCGGTTAAACAAATATCACCGTTTTGATTCTAAACTTTACCCTTTTTTTAAACCTAAGCATTTCTAAACATATATTTGATTATAACTTTACAATATCAAATTATATTCTCCCAACCAACTTCAACTGCCCTAACCTATCAACTTAAATAAAATAAAAGGAAATTTATACCTCTAAGAAGGGTTCGTGGCGTAGATTTCGAATATGTAATTATTTCTTCGATTACTTCAACGAATTGAGAAAAAATTAAGAGAGAAGAAGATATTTAGAGAGAGAGAGAATGAAAAATTGAGAGGCGGTGATATGAAAAGCATAGGGACGATGAATTCTAATTTACTCTTATGTCATGATATCTATATCTATATATATTTACTTTTACTCTTTTTTTAAATAAATATAATAAGTTTAGCTAATTGACGGTTTTAACCCTTAACTATCTTTGATTGTCATTTTTAATTACGGTTAAATTCGGGTAAGAATAGTTACACGTTTTTTTTAAACCGAGTCTTACAATTATTCCCCCCCCCCCCCTTAAAAGAGATTTTGTCTCCGAAATCGAATTTAGACAAGAAACTTACATCGATTAAAGAACTCGGGGTACTCCCGTCGCATATGATCATCAGTTTCCCACGTCGGCTCACGTTCTGACTGATTCTTTGATAAGATCACGAATAACACTCTTCGAGTGAGTGCCAACTCCAGAACGTAAGTAGAGAAGATAGAAATTCAAGCAAAAATTTCCTATATTCCTTCCTCCCCTCTTTCACATGTAAGTACTTGCAGTTACATAACTAAGAAAACCAAAAGTTGGTTTTCATGCATACGTGCTACAAACATGGATACCCACTACAACATTGAAACTAAATTACAAACATACAACTACCTTACATGGATAATTAACATTACTTCTACTCCTTCCTAACCACATAGCTACCCTGCCACTTAGGTACCACGTGCATCCTTTTTGAGCGACGCACAGACTTTCCACTTGATTCATTAACTTGCTCGATTGGGTCATCACGAACTGGGTCATCGTCGGTGTCACGAGCTACCGTATCATTCTCCCGCTCTTCAAGGAGCACCTTGTCCTCAAGGTGATAAGTTGGGTATGCAAGCTGGAATTCATGCAACCATTCCCATGTAGCATCTTCTGTTTGTCGATTGGACCATTGAACCAAAATTTGAGTACATGGCCGACCTGCTAACAAAGCACGTCGTACACCACAAACTGCGAGGGGCGATTCGATGGGCTGTCCGGCTTCAAATGTTGGAGGTAGAGACGCAGGGGCATCTTGAGCGGGACCTCGAAACGGTTTAAGGCAAAAGACATGGAATACGGGATGGATGCGACTAGTCGCGGGGAGATCGAGTCGGTATGAGACAGCCCCGACGCGTTCTAAAACGGCGAATGGTCCATAATAACGTTTAGCTAACTTATTGGAAGAACGATTAGCAATGGAGATCTGCCGATACGGCTGCAACTTGACCAACACCAGATCACCCACAGAAATTTCGACATCCCGTCGGTGACGATTAGCTATCATTTCCATGCGTTGTTGAGCGCTCTGCAAGTTGTATTTTAATTGACGTAACAACACGTAGCGATCACGCAACATCTCATCCACAACCGCTAATTTTGAGGATCCTGGAACGTAAGGAATCAATGTCGGCGGCGATCGACCATACAACGCTTGGAAAGGCGACATTTTGATGCTGTTATGGTAAGAAGAATTGTAACAATACTCCGCCCAACTCAACATCGTGCTCCATTGGTGGGGTCGATCCATGACCATTGTCCGTAAGTACTGTTCCAGACCACGGTTGACTACTTCGGATTGGCCATCCGTTTGGGGGTGGTAGGCGGTACTATGCTTGAGGGTCGTTCCGCTGAGCCGAAACAAATGTTGCCAAAAGGAACTTAGAAATATAGCATCCCGATCAGATACAATTGATTTAGGAAACCCATGAAGCTTGACCACGAGATCGATAAACAACTCTGCCACTCGTTTGGCGTTGAAGTGTGAAGGCAGACTCCCAAAATGGGCATATTTGGTGAGGCGGTCAACAACCACAAAAATGACAGAAACACCTCGAGACAAGGGCAGACCCGTGATGAAATCCATCGTCACATCGTCCCATATGGCCTCAGGAGTCGGTAACGGTTGGAGCAACCCACCTGGTGCTTGCGTGGAATACTTGGTTTGTTGACAAGGAAGGCACCGACTCACATACTCGCGGACTGATTGGCGCATCGAGGGCCAGAATAAGAGAACAGCTAGACTTACCATCATCTTTTTGACGCCGCAATGGCCCGAGCTCGGAGTGGAATGAAATTCACGAAACATTCGTTGCTTGAGGCCAGACTGTGTTCCCAAGTAATAACGCCCCCGGAACAAGAGAATGCCATCTCGTTGAGAGTAGTCCGGTGAAAGGTCCCCCCGGGCTAACCTGTCATGGAGAAGACGCATATCGTCCAAAGTGGAATTTTCCAACCGTAACTCATCCAAAACCCCGTTGACCGGTTGGCTTAAGGCAAGAAAAGCTGATTCGATAAAAACCTCATCCTCATGCACGCGAGACAAAGCATCTGCCACGGTGTTCGTTGCACCGGGTTTGTACTCGATAGTGAAGTCGAATCCCATTAGTTTCCGAACATATTGCTGCTGAACAGGGGTTTGAATGACCTGTTGCATGAGTTCTTTGATACTCTTATGGTCCGTACGAATAACAAATCATTGTCCCAACAGATATTGTCGCCACTTGTAGACGGCTTCGACGATAGCAAAAAGCTCCTTCTGATAAGTAGCGGTTTCCCGCATACGAGGTCCAAGTTTACGGCTGAAGAAACTGATCGGGTGGCCATCTTGTAACAATACGGCTCCTACCCCGTCTCCGGAAGCATCCGTCTCAACAATAAACGGACGAGTAAACTCAGGCAGACGTAACACCGGAGTGTGGGACAGGCGCTCCTTAAGTTGCGTAAATGCGGTTGTCGCATCCTCACCCCATTGGAAGCCATCGCGTTGCAATAAATCTGTGAGAGGGGCAGCAATAGAAGCATACCCGCGAATGAAACGACGGTAGTAGCCCGCAAGACCCAAAAAACCTCGAAGTTGTCGCTGGTTACGGGGTTGCGGCCATGTTGTGATTGCTTCTACCTTCTTGGCATCAACCTCTACTCCACGGCCCGAGATGACATGCCCCAAATACTCGATAGAAGCCACCCCAAAAACGCACTTGGACCGTTTGACATAAAACTGGTGAGCCTGCAAACATTGGAAAATGAGGTGCAGATGCTCGACATGCGCCGTGAGTGAAGCACTATAAATAAGGATGTCATCAAAAAAAACAATGACAAATTTGCGTAAATATGGAGAGAAAAGACGATTCATCGTAGCTTGAAAGGTCGAGGGAGCGTTAGTGAGGCCAAAAGGCATCACTAAAAATTCATAGTGTCCCTCATGAGTTCGGAAAGCCGTCTTGTAAATATCACGATCATGGACGCGAATTTGATGATATCCGGCACGCAAGTCCAATTTACTAAAAACAGTAGACCCGCCTAATTCGTCGAACATTTCGTCCGCCGTCGGAATCGGAAATTTATCTTTAATTGTGACCGCATTCAAAGCCCAATAGTCGACACAAAAGCGATAAGTGACATCCTTCTTCTTAACCAGCAACACGGGGGACGAAAAGGGACTTTGACTGAACCGAATTATACCTTGTTCCATCATTTCTGCGACCAACTTCTCCATCTCACCCTTTTGATAATGCGGGTACCGATACGGTCGGACATTAACAGGTTTCGTATTGGGAAGAAGATGAATTTTGTGGTCGATCGAGCGATGTGGCGGCAACGTTGAGGGAACCTCAAAAAGAGACTGAAATTGCTCTAAGAGGCATGCGATGGGTTCCGGTACCGGTGTTGAGGCCTCGTTGTGGATCTGGGTGAGGTTGGACTGCCTCGCTTCCAACGAATGCATTTCATAGATACCATACACATCCGACATGTTCATTAACGCTTGCATCTGTTGGAAACTTACCCGTTTCATTCGTAGGGTATCATTACCGCGTAGAGTGCGTGTATGTCCTCCTAATTGGAACTCCATGAGTTGTTGCGAGTAATCATGAGTGACCTTACCAAGTCGTTGTAGCCATTGGATGCCTAAGACGATCTCGGCTCCCTTGATAGGAAAAACGTATAAATCGACCTCGAACTTGAGCTCCTGTATACACAATGGAACCTTCAAACATACATTTTCACACAACAAGGTGTCGTCGTTCCCAATATACACCTTGAAAGCTCGAGTGGACTGAACGGGAAGTTGAAGTTTCTCGACTACCCCCGGTTGAATAAAATTGTGGGTGCTGTCGCTGTCAATTAAAACATGCACACGACTTTTTCCGATTGTTCCCCACAATTGTAGTGATCGTGGACTGCCCTGACCGACCAATGAGTTTAGCAACGATACGTCTCCGCTTTCCACTACATCTTCGTCTTTCTCCACCTCTGTTTCATTGTCGGTGTATTCCTCTCCTTCAGACGACATCAACAGCAAAAATCGTCCCGCGCATTTATGTCCACGTACAAATTTCTGGTCACTGTTGAAACACAACCCTTTGCTAATGCGCTCTTGACGCTCTGCGGCGGAAATCCACTTAATAGGAAGTATGGGATTAGATTGAGAGGATGATTGGTGTGAGTTTGTACTGGGCTGGTGTGAGGTTGTACTGGGCGTTGGCAGAAGTGGTGGTCGTTGGTACTGGTTGCGCGGGTCGGTAAAACTCACCAGTCCCGATGGTTGACTGTTAGATGACTGTGGTTTGTGACCGGCGGTCGATGTCGCGTTCGTCGGGGCTCCACAAGGCCGATCCCTGCGGGGGTTTGACCCGGAAGTCCAACTCTCTTCTGCCCTTGCTTCGGCAATACGAGCTAATGCGAAAGCTTCAACGAGGGTTGGAGGTTTAGCCACCAACAATTCACGCTGCAACACCGGTTTCAATCCTGATGTATAAAAAGAGATAAGAAGATGTTCGTTGATTCCCGTCACTCGGTTCATCATCTTCTCAAACTCGGCCTGATATTCCGCCACGGACCCTCGCTGCAACAACTTCGACAGTGCACCTTGCGGGTCTTCAAAGCGGGACGGACCAAACCTTGTGCGGACACTCTCGAGAAAACTCGTCCACGTCGTAATCAAGTTGTTGCGACGCATCCAGCTGAACCATTCAGCAGCATCCCCATCCAAGTTGAACCCAATAATACGGAGTTTCTTATCGTCAGCGGTTCCATGGAGAACGAAGTACTCCTCCATCGCAAAAATCCAAGCTTCGGGATCCTCTCCGTGAAATCTTTGGACATCCAGACGCATGGACCGTGGCAACGACCCGGCCTCGCCATGTCCCGGTGGATCACCGTGCAAACGTGTCGTATGAAGTTCCTGCGACAACTGATCGATCTTGCGTGTCAAGGCGTCGACCTGCTCCTTGACTAATGCTCGTAAAGCAGCCTCATCTGCCATCGTTCATGCTCTCAATGAAAGCACCAATTGATAAGATCACGAATAACACTCTTCGAGTGAGTGCCAACTCCAGAACGTAAGTAGAGAAGATAGAAATTCAAGCAAAAACTTCCTATATTCCTTCCTCCCCTCTTTCACATTTAAGTACTTGCAGTTACATAACTAAGAAAACCAAAAGTTGGTTTTCATGCATACGTGCTACAAACATGGATACCCACTACAACATTGAAACTAAATTACAAACATACAACTACCTTACATGGATAATTAACATTACTTCTACTCCTTCCTAACCACATAGCTACCCTGCCACTTAGGTACCACGTGCATCCTTTTTGAGCGACGCACAGACTTTCCACTTGATTCATTAACTTGCTCGATTGGGTCATCACGAACTGGGTCATCGTCGGTGTCACGAGCTACTGTATCATTCTTCCAAATTTTGAGATTTTTATCTTCCATCTTCTCTTTTCTCTTTTTTTCTATTTTAGCGTACAAGATAACATAGTTGTACCCGTTGGAGCAAAAAATTGTTAAAATCCCTCTTTTTTCTATTTTGGCATAGTTGTTGGAGATGTTCTTACTCTTTAAAAGAGCCCTTGATGAGAAAAAGAGGTTCCAACATATATAGAGAATAAATAGTTCAGGTCTAGTCGATGTGATACTCTAACATGTTTTTTCCAACTAGAGGCTAAGCAGGCACAAGTTGTCCCAGAATGTTGAGAGGGGGCTAGACGGGTAAGAGGACTAGGTTAA
Source organism: Arctium minus (assembly GCA_954870635.1). Lineage (NCBI taxonomy): Eukaryota > Viridiplantae > Streptophyta > Magnoliopsida > Asterales > Asteraceae > Arctium > Arctium minus. The sequence continues at coordinate 106,691,413 of OX941083.1, forward strand.
TACAAATTGCCCCTAAAAAGCCCTTAACGAAAGAAGGAAGGTTCAAACATATATAGAAAAAAAAATGATTCAAGTCTAGCCGACGTATGACTAGCAATTACATAATATTTTCTCGATGATTGCTATTTACTTTAGCTCCTATAATAATTAATAACTATTAAGATTTAAGATTTTTTTTTCATTTTTTTGTGTTCAATTTTTTATATTTTATATATCATTTAATAAATTATCAAACATGTATCAATATGAAAATAATAACAACTTTATTTTTGAATCCTTGGATTTTTTTTTTCTAAAAAATAACAAATTCAATGATCGAAAACAAGTTCGAATGTATATTAAATTAATATACGAAAAACGAGAGCAATTTGAATAACAACAAACAAAAGCAAAAAGACCCCAAACACAGTGGTATTGTTTTAAAGCCTATTTGTAACGCCGTGAAAAACATTGTGCATTTTATGGACTTGAAAACAAAAGTAATATTTTATAGGGAGCTTGGCTCAAATGGCCATAATAGGGAGAGAGATTGGCCTCCTAACTATCCCTCTCCATTTTTTTACAGAAATGTCACTACCTATGCAAAAAAAAGGGATGCGCAATTGCATACCCCTTTTTTGCGCACCCCTCTTTACCTTTATAGAAAATACATTTGTACATCTTTTGCGCATCTGCTACCTTTTTTGTGCATTTGCACCCCCCCCCCCCCAAAAAAATTTTTGTGCAGGTAGTGACATTTATGTAAAAAAGGGAGAGAGATGGCTAGAAGATCGATCCCTCCACTTACTATGGCCATTTGGATTAATTTTACTATTTTATATTTATTATTTCCCCTTTTAAAGCCATTCATTTCATGTGCATCGGTTGTGCAATAACTTTATCATTTTTTCAAACTATGGTGTACTAACCAACTAGCACACATCATGAGCCCTTAAAGACGACAGTCTGAGAATTTTTCGATAGTCTTAAGCAATTCAAATTAACGATCTATGAAAATAAGTCCCAACATCTAGCTTTTATTTTGTCAGTTGAGCTACCCACAATGTTTAGTTACTTGTATCATAATATCATCATCGTGATTTTATATTGATATATTATTAACAAAAATTGCTAATTAGCAACCTACTATTTTTCTTTTAAATTCCTTGAAAGCAAAAGTTTACTTCAAACACCTCATTTTCATGCAATATGGGTACGTGTATTAAAAAAAAAAAATGATATTTTACTTGCTTCATCAGTCATTACAAGTTTATCCATATCGTAAAACAAAAAACGGCAAAATGTACCAAAACCACTTTGTGTAAACAGTAAGCATTACCTGAGGGTGGAGGCCAGAATCATGTTCTATGCCAACGTTACAAGTATGCAAATTTTGGTTTACAAATAAAGAATGTCTGCATCATATATGCTTCACGTAACTCACCATAATTACATTACTGTTTCAATTCAAATTTTGCAAATTACACTCTACCCTTCACAAAATATGACACCCCACAAAAAGCACAAACCAAGATACTCATTAATTTTAACTCCAAACTACAAAGTCTGAACCTACCAAATAACAAATAAAAACACACTTTTTTCTTGGTGATGGAGAGTGTAAATGACAAGATGAGGATGATATTGAGAAGGATCATAGCATGCATAAATAAACCTTCACCTTCTGATGCAACCTGTTGGTTTACTATTTCACAGTGCTTCATGGTCTCACAATCGTAAATAATGGTACCTTTTTAGATACAGTTCAACAAGTATGTGCCGAATAATCATACCTGCAATGGTGCACTTGTTAGATAGGATTCCTGAAGGATAAAAATATACGGAATACAATTGCACCAATGGTTATCAGGCCAAAAACAATGTACACACAAGCGATCATCGGATAAAAACATGGATATCAAGGTTTCGCAAGAAAAGACTCAACTGATCATTTTCTATTTGGGCGAAGAGCAGGTTCTTGTTCCATCCAACGAATATAGTGATCTGACACCAACTCCATTTCTCGTTCTGTTGACGGATTCATAATAATTTTCTTCCCCATAAACTCGCCTGAAATTAATCAGATGAACGTCCAGATAAAAGAACTAGTCAAGGAAGGTTGGGTCATTAGCAAGTGCTGAAAGCGAATGGAGTTCATCACTTTAATATAATGAGCATGGTATGTACAGAATTCAAATATAGAAATTTTAAGTGCAGCTGGTAAGGCAGGAGATCTCCCGTACTGGAACACAAGTGAAAAATTCCTACTCTTCGACAACAAAATGGTTTGCATAAAGGGCAAAAAGCAACTAGTTTGGTTTAGTTCCTATTACCAATAATTTTTTTCTCAATCAACAAAGTTTCAAATATTATTATTTAATGTAAGAAAGTTTCAAAATTTTCTATTTTCACGGACCGGCAACCTGTTGATCAAGTAACACTTGATGACGTGGATGTCAAGTTTATGGTCCACTTAGCCGCAAACCTCCGGTAAAGAGTATCCATGCCATCAAATGATACAAGATTAACAAGTTATCAATCCAAATTGATACAAAATAGAAAATCTAAAACTTTGTTACATTAAATAAGAAACTATTTTACATTGATTGAAAAAAAAATTGTCACACTAAATAGGAACTAAGGCAAACTTTGTTGCAGTCTGATGCATTTTACCCTTGGATAAATGGAAGGACAATCTAGAATTAGAAGCCAATAAAGAAACATATATGGGAGAATGTGGCTATTCTTGGAAAAGCTTGAAGCATGAGTCAAAACAAGACAAACATAGGACCTACGCTATATCGGCCAAGCTTTCGGATTTGGTCACAGCTTTTCCTTCTGGGAGCTCCAAAGAAGCATGATGCATGATCATCTCTTTCAATGTGTACTTCGTGGTTTTGATGTCATGATCCCATAAAATACTCTGAAACCATAAAAAGTAGGTTTAGAGTCAATAACTCAGCTGAGACGCTTGCAGGGCCCTCAATCCAACAGAGCAATTAACTTGGGATTCTGTGGATACTACTGAATTGAGTAAAGCAGTTCCAAATACAGTAAATAACGAAGATCCAGCCAATGCTGACTAAAGGTTTGTTTTTAATTCTATTTCTAATTTTCTAGGAAATAATATCTAGGAAAATCTTTCCAGACTCACAACAGAGCAATTAACTTGAGATCATTTCATATACCTTCCTAACATACTCTCTTTTCACATCTTCAACAGGTATTCCTTCTGGATGGAAAATTGAAGCATTCCAAAGAGCTCCTCTAGCAATCATCACAGATGAGGCACCTACAATAATGAATGATGTTTGGTCAAACTGATGAGTTTGTGATACAAAAAGTAAAAATGAAAACCTGGTAAGGATGTAGCTTTTTCAAGAATACCCAACTTTCAACCTAATGGGTTCACTAAACAGCGGAGGCATATGTAGAAATTGCTAGTATGGGGAACAGAATGCCTAGTTTACTATAGTAATTCACATCCGGATTTAAAAAACTTCAAGTCTAACCAGGACCGTCCCTTGGGGAGGGCAGGCCAGGCGTACGCCCAGGGCCCACGAGAAGTAGGGGCCCAATTTTTTATAGTAAAAAAAATTAGCTAAAAAAAGACATAAATTTTTTTAGTATCTAATAGGACCCAAAGAATTTCATATTATATTAAGGGTTCAAGCATGTATTAACTAATTACATTGGAAAAGAAAATATGTGAAAAGTTAATTCGTCGTTCATTTTACAGTATTGGTTATTGTTTCTTTAAGGTTTTTTATCTAGTACCAAAGTCCAAAACTACTTGCCTAGAAAACCTCAATATATTATTCATCATTATCTCCACTGATTCTTTTGATTATTCAGTCCGTATGAATTTTATATTTCTATAAGAATATAGTAAATTCCTTAATATTAACTAGGAGAACTCCTACTTCTTGTAAAAAAATACCAACCATATGAAACGATCCAACTTATATCTTACCCTTGTTTTTTCAAACATTATTGACTCTATATTAACTAATATCGAGTGCATGAATCTTAAGTACTCTCCTATCTCAAAAACAATAATAATATCTCAAGCTATAACCAACATGGGCTTTTGATTCTAACAATCAGAGTTCTACAACACCAGAGCTCTGCAACATCATCCCAATAGTTTCTGGAAAAAACCCTCTGCTTGTAGAGAGAAGTCAGTGAAATGGCTTGTAGAGACTTTCAACAGCGAGTGTCAAAATGTGTGAAGAATATGACGTTGGTGAGGCAGGTGGAGAAGATTTGATGGTCGCGTTTTATGGTGATTCTGTTAGCGGCCTTGTCGTAATCTTTTGTAAAATAGGCAATTATCAGCCTATCAGGTGGAGCATGAACATGCAAAGCGCAGATATCCCAGAGCCAGATGGACTTGTCGCCATGAAAGAATCATTCACATAAGGTACAGCTTGCAGGCAGAAGCTGGTGAGGAATAGGAAAGCAATTTTAGATTTGAAGTTGGTGGATCCGAGGCAGTGGCTTTATGGAAGAGAGAGATATGAGAGGCAAAGAAGAGGATTGGGAGAGCAACGAAGAAGCAGTGTCGGTATCCATGGAGATGATGATAAGAGAAAGAAGGGGGTGAAATGAAATCATCATGGTTGGGTTGGATTCATGATCAACTTACATATTTTAGGAGATTGATTTAGGTTATTTGCTTTAACAAGCTTGCGAACATGCTCAGCCATCTCAATAGCTACCACATCATTGACCTTTGCATCAGCCTGCCTCTAAACCTATGTTTTACTTTCAAGAGACATACATCTCTACATGAACCGCCTAGATGAGAAAAAAGTAAAATTGTTACTTCTAGAGTTCGGGTTTTCGGAAGATGATGTAAGAGGTGGTGAGCCGGTGAATCCCATGTGAGATATTTAAAGAAAATTAAAAAAAAATACTAAAAGGTCAAATTCACATGAAAAACATGTGACTTCGTCAACGGTGAATGGAGATTTTTTTTTTTGAAATACCAAACCAATAAGCCTATTTGCTACCAATTTAAACACCTGTTTTCAGTTTCTAAGAGTTCCTAGAACCCAGAACTCCAGAAGAGTGATTGTGCACAGAGTGGGACAGAGGGAATAGAAGGAGAGGAAGAGGGAGACGAGACGGGGACAGAGGGGGACAGTGGCCAATGATAGAAAATAAGCAACGAATGCTTACGGATTGCATCATCTGTGGTAAGTAACTAGAATAATCGATCAGGTCCGAGATGCTGCAATTGGTATTAATTTATTTTGTATCAAACTCAGTTGAGCTAGTAGTAATTGTAAGGCTGTGAATATTGTGGAAGGACACATTGGACTTTCGGTTCGGGGGTGCTGATGTTATACCCTAATATTCCCCAAGTGAGGTGTGTGACTGTGAGTAGCATAGGTCATTCTAGAAGGTTCCACAGGTAGGGAGGGTTATTTTGGGCGGGAGATTCTGTTTAGCTTATGTGAAGGAGTTTAAATAAAAAAAGGGAAGGCCTAGGGGGTATCTGATTTCTTGGTTATTCTGTGGGCTCTGGGAGAGTGTCTAGCCTCTCGAAAGCCGGTTCACCCTTGTATTTTGAATTATGTCTTTGTTATTCAATTCAATCATCCGACTAGAGAAGTATCTTTGAGAAATTCTAGCCAGTTGGTATCAACTGACAAGGAATCAAATTCAACAGAAAAGGAACATGTGTACACTTAACAAAGATAAGCTGACAAGCTGCCAAAAGTGTCTTTTGGAACTATTAGATGATATGAGCGGCAACTAGAAAGCAGCAAGTACATTGGTTTCACAGTGAGATAGAGGCTTACATAGGAAAGGAATGAACAAACCGACAAGTGCATTGGGTGCCACAAATAGTTAAATCATGATGTATGGTTCAAGACTTTGTCATAACTATTTATGAACAAGTATTGAAATGTTTCAAAAGAAAACGAATTGATTCCATTATAATATTGCAATACTAGAACTCTTATTTGTCTAAGACCATAATCACGAACAATTAGATAGATAAGTCAAAGACAGCATAATTTCATCAAGGATAAGAAGCAGTGAAGCAGATTAACCACTGAGATTTGTTTTGGATATTGCACTTACATAATGCAGACAATAAGAGAATTAATTAGCTGCTTATCATAAAGGGACTTGTTTCTTTCTTCTCCAGCTATAAACAATTTTGTATCATAATAGTTGATAACTGTACAATATGTGACAAACTAAAAATTACAAAACATAATTCACAAGTGAATAATTGTTTGCCTACCTGTCACGGCTCGAATGCGCTGAAAACCCTCAAACTCAAATACATCACCATTGGCAATGACTGGAATAGAAAGAGCATCTACAACAGTTGCAATTTCACTCCAATTAGCAGGATCTCTTGGTCTGTCTGCAACTCTTCTGCAATTCACTTAACAAGAAACATGCACCCATTTCTTAAACCAGTATAAAGTGCAACAAAGCTACCAATCTTGAAGTGCCTTTTTACCATATTCTGAATATAGAACATAAAAGGCAAGAAATACCCTTGGGTTAAAGTTTTGGTAGTCTTTTGATACAAGTACTAATACCTCACACCGTAAGTAGAAGGCAGAGAAGTTCTCACCTTTTCTGGAAAACTTCTAAGAAAACAAATAAAAGGCAGGTCATTTTTACATCAAACCAACAACCAAGTTTCAGATAGGTGCAAAATATGGAACTGTAGGCCTTAGGTGGGAGATTCAAAAATGAAACATGTTGCACTTCTTGTAGGACAAACGGAATTATTCTTTGCAACTGGTAAACAAATTGTTGAATCAAACAAATGTTAGCATTCAACTTATGAATGTTCTTTGTTAGTTTCAGGTGTCCCTTAAAAAGACTAACCTGTTTAAGCTAATCCAATGTCAATGACTAACAGACAAAAATTAACCAAACCCTCTTTCATGCTTAAACCAATTGAACAAGTCAATGTACAAATTATTACCTTCCATGAATAGCTACAGCAGATACCCCAGTTTTTTCTATTCGTCTGGCCAATTCGACACTATCGTGAGTTGAATTTAATAGGCGTATTTTGCATGTTACTGGTATCCACAAATTCCTCTTCAACATTGTCAAAATCTGGATTGAGAATAGAAGTTTCTGAAGGATCAGCTAACAACTACAAACATTCAACAAAAAAGAAATGAACACAGATCGCATGTCTTGCATACATCATGGATGAGCTCTGGTTTAGACAGTAGTGCAGCTCCCATTCCTCCACTAATAGAGAATGCCTTGGGGCAACCCATGTTGACATCTATAGCTGCAACATCTTTACACCTGCATTTAGAAACACAATGCTCAGGTCCCACCAGACAAGAGCACCTTTCACATAGGCATGGTCATAATTCAGCTTATAGCACATACAAAATAAATGTCATTGGATTTCAAAATCTTCAGTTGAATATAAAAGGTCACACTCAATAAATATGAGCTCTTTGACTACGCCAAATCAATTGCATTGACTTAGCCAGTCAATATGCTAGGAATCGAGTCAGATTGTATATCACCTTGTTCAACTGGACCTAATTATGCATTTGTAATAACAGAATAATAAACACTCTAACTTTCGCTGGTCCATAATACTTGGTACATTAAGAATTTTAGCCCACTCTAAATATCATTTACCTTTCTAGTATTACCTATAAGCACTGTTCTAAAAACTCGCCGCACAACCGCCATGGCACCAAGGCTTGTGTGTCACACCACGTTAAGCCCATGGCTCGTCATGACCTAATACGCAGTTATCGTAATGAGATATTTGATTTTTCTTTACGTTTTTTATGTCTTATTTGCAAGTTTTTAATATATAACCTACTTTAACTTGCTTATTACTATTGGCTCATTGAGTAACACTACAAAACATACGTTTTTATATCTATATCTATATTATATTATAAAGCACGGATAAAAAACTCTTAAATACAAATTATTAGGCACAATGTACCATCATTTTATGCAAGATTTTAAAAATCTCTTAATTTACAAGTATCAAAGCACAAGATACATATTACTACTGCAGGCTTCTAGCACCCACCAATTTGGTATGTGCAGGGCCTTCCTTTTATGCAGACATTTCCATGTATCGCTATTAATTAATATATTATATCACTATAATTTTGTTTTAATTATATTATTAAATATGTAATTGGTTATTTTTTCTAGATGTCATTAAAATATATAAGATAATCATTGAATTCTAACAAAATACTTAATTTTTTTATATAAAAAATATTATATTATTAAGCCTAAATTAAACAAATTTATAAAAAAAACATTATCACTTTCTCAAAACCATCCAAAATCGTACTGTAAATCGACAAAAAAATAAAATGAAACATTAAAATCGTGATGTATCTCGCTGCATTGCGCGAGTACGTTTCTAGTATAATATTATATATGAATTAGAAATTTGACGCCATAAGTCACGCCTTGAAAACGCCAGGGCTTCGTCGTGGCTCCTAAGGCTTGAGGCTTGGCCTCGCCGCCACGCCTCACGCCATTTAGAACTTTGCCTATAAGTAATAATGAGGTATTTAAACTTAGGAGTTAGAAGGAAACTGCCAGGTCGAGAATAATCCATGTACCTCCAGAAATGACACAAATCAATCCGTTAAGGTGACTTGACTTTTAAAGATATTAGACCATATCTCGATTGTGTACCATCCTAAATTCCTACTTATTGAAATATTGTATGTTTTCATGCTTATTCCAAGATCTGAAGATTGAGCAGATTCACATGATCAGTTCGTGATGGATTTGAAAGCTTCCACATCTATCTAGATATTTGAAAGCATCCTTTATTTACAACTTTAGTTTATGAAATAATTGAATATCGGGATTATTTTCTGATGAGTTATTCATAAAAAGCTCCTTTATATAGGAACAAGGCAGCGTAAATAATAGATAACAATTGCTTACAAGGATGAACATAATAATGATAAAAAATTTACAAAGAAACAAACTGCATTCTTTAACAGTTTGGGTTAATACTTACTCATCAAAGGATCTGAAACTTTAAAATATCACTAGATGCCTCAGAGGCACAGGCCAGAGGCTCAATCATGAGCCAAGTCAAGTAACACAAGTCCAGCACTTATCTTCTTTCTAATCATCTTAATCTCCCATACACTATCCTCTCTCTCTCTCTCTCTCTCTCTCTCTTCTCTGAAGTTCTCTCTATCTTCTCTATCACTCTGAAACTCCTCCTCATCTCCCCTGCTTTGATAGCCATGGCATTCTTCTAATCAAACCCTAGCTTGTTTAGAAATTCAAAAGTTATCCCTCCCCATTTTTGGCCATAAGAGAAAACATATTGATTATATATATTTCACATTTTCTTTTCTTTACAAATTGACAATGGGTTGATTGATTGAATTGACTTTGTTCTACAAGAAAGCTAAATATTCTATTGATGAAACCAAGGGGAACCATAAATCTTAGGGTGTTGTGTCACTTTGATAAAGTAAATTTAAATTTATCAAAGTTGAATAATTACATTTTGACTAAATTGGATGTATTAAAATAAACAAAAATACAAAAAATAGATACCATAAATATGTTGAAAATATAAAAGGTCTTGTTATTGAAAAAATAAAGTACATATAAACATCTAAATGGCACAATTTGTTCATTTCCAGTTTCAAGCTCAAATAAATAAATAAAATTCAACAACAAGCAACAACTGTAAAAGGGAGAATCAACATAAACAATGAATTCCATTTCTTTGTGAATGTTGAATCATATTGATAGGAATCACAAAGAGATCTATAATTAATATTACAATTGCCTTAAACGTTTGAAGGGAAGGCAAGCTTCCTTCTCAAAAGTGAAAAACATTGACTTGCGAGTTGCGACTACAATTGAAACTAAAATGTGCCAAAGGCTTTCAACCTTTTGAATGCAAATACATTTTTTAAAATTGCTACATAGTTTTGGTTTCCATATTCTATTCCAACTTCATATTTAGACCCATCAAAAGGAATATATTTTATGAAAAAAGAAGTTTCTAATTAAGCTGTATGTATATTTGTCTCTTTTAAGAGGATAAGTTGATTTTATTCATGACTTTATGGAACATAGATACAGTAAATTTTGAGAAAGAAAATAAAGAAAAAAAATTACAATCAGGTTGTGATTTTTCTAAAACAATTTGCATATATGATTTTTTTAAAGGGAATGGGTATGTTGTTCTTTATAAATAACAAATTGTTTATGGTTTCTTAACATGTTTTAAATTACTAACTATTAGTACATTCAGCCACACCATGATATCGTGTTTGTTCCTTTGGGTTCATTCTTTTAACGAGGTTTGCAATAAAAATATTTTCCAACTGAGTGCTTGGTGTAATGTTTAAGTGTGGTTCACGGGTTAGATAGGTTGCGGTAGCTAAGTAGGCCAACTACTTTTTGGATATGGGGTAGGTTAATTACTTGTAGCTTCAATGCAGATCCCTTACCCCATTACAGGTAGCTTTGAGTAGATGGTTGGTAATGAACACCTGAATTGATGAACAATTTGCATATCTTGATTTTTTAGGATGCTGTAGTTGTAGCTATAATTACCAACAGTATTGAGAAACTTAAGAAATTCAAGTGAAACATCCCAAAATTAGCAATACTTTCTGGCACCTACAGCCAGTCTAATTGGTAACAACTATATCCCCCCCCCCCCCCTCCCCGTGGGAGGGCCTGGCAGCGGGTCCTTATTATTTTTACGGGTCCTTATTATTTTTAGCAGACAGTAAATGTAATTGCGTTTAGTTTACTGTCACATGGAATAAGAATCAACTAGATAAACTGTGATCCAGCATGAATAGATACAGAACAAAAAATACACAATGAAGGCAAGATGTTACGATTCTGACATATGGCAAATCAAACCTCCTGTTGGAACAGGATAAAGTTGTTTCGGTATTACCCATAGAATAAGGAAACTTACACTAACTGAGCAGCAGTCAAAGCCCTAACAGCATCTGAAGTCCCCATCTGAAATACTACTCTATTTTTTTCCTGGCCACAGGTTCTAAAAACAACATTATCTGTACCCTTCTCCACTATATCGATAGAGCCAATAACATCTAGCATTTATAAACAAATCAGAGGTGTCAGTTGCCTTCTTTATCACAAAGATTGCATCATATAGAGCATTTCATGGAAATTTACTGTTCTTGATCTGGGAAATAAGTACAATTATGATATATTATCATTTGTCTTGCAAAAATAAAAATGTTTGTCTTTTGTAGTCAAACGGGTGACTTTGAAATAAAAACCGGGCATGAGTTTCTCTTTTGAAGGTGAGGGATTCTGTTACTACTATAATTTTGTGGCGGTACTGTTGTTTTCCTCAATTTTGTAGATAATCTATGTAATCTTGAATCACAATAATGACTCCATGACCACAAATGGTCAAAACCTCTCACTAATTTGAAAGAGATGTAGAATCCAATTAAAACATTAGAATTGGATACACCACCAGGATAATAGTTTTCTAGCATAGCAAGAGCACTCAACAATATAGCTAGGCAAAATTATATACTCCTGTCTCATAAAAATGCAACAATTTCCATTTTGGGATGTCCAATGAAAATTCAAACATTTCTCTTTTGACAAGTTTTCAAGTTAAAGGTTCCCATCTGCCCATTGTAATCATTACAGAGAAATGAAGCTATGGATTTGGATCCACAAAACTAGGGGGCATTTGGTTCATTATAAGGAATGGAAATGAAAATGAAAATGGGAATGCAGGAGAATGGGAATAGGAATGGGCATTGCATTGATGCTATTTGGTTAAACCAATATAACTAATAAAAAAATGTTTTATATAATATTTTTAATACAAATAGGTGACATCTAACATGAAAATAAAAAATATTTTACATTCAACATCGACGAATGAAGGAATACAAGAGAAAAGATGGTTGAGTGGGAATAAAATTTCCATTCCCCCCAATTTGGTCAGGAATGGAAATTAATGGGGTTGGGGTAATGTGCCCATTATATTATATTAAACCAAACAACAGTTTTCATTCCCATTCCTTACCCCTCAATACCCCCAACCAAACACCCCCTTACATTTTTTCCATTATTTGAGGGTATTTGAGGATTCTTTAGACATTTGACAAATAGTCAAACGTTTCCTTGAACTACTTACCAAATCAAATGTTGCAATACTCAAGGGATGGGGGAAGAAAAATTGCACATCCTCAAATGCTTCAATCTTCAGCATATGTAAATACGGCTAGAAGACAACTACATGTATTTGAGTAGGGGATGACCATTAAACTTGATTAACAGAACATTTAGAAATATTAAAAAATTGTATTTATAAATTACCATTTATGCGCCGTTCACATTTGAGTAGTTTATGATCAATAATCTCCTCCCCATATGTAATGTCTGCACCATATTGAGCTGCCAGTAATCTAAATGGCAATGTCCCCTGAAAAGAATAGAGTTGCATAACTCAACCACTATTATGACTTCCCGATACTATAAGTTACCATGTAGCGAAGAAAAACGAAAGGGGAGAAAAACAACCAAAAATACTTTAATGTTTTGGTTATAACTTTCATGCCTCGGCAGCTAGGCTAATATAATAGAGAAGCTTATGAAACTTCAATCGTATTTTCTAGTACTCCCTCCATCACCAAGGATACAATGAATTATATATGCCAAACTGGAATTCAAAAGTATACTTCGATCTTTGCGATCAAACCAGTGTCGTGCCTGGGGGAGAGCGGGCAGGGCGTACGCCCAGGGCCACGAGAAATAGGGGCCCAATTTTTGTAGTATATAGTAGTAGTAAAAATATAGTAAAATAAAAGAGAAATTCTTTTAGTATCTAATAAATAATTTCATACGATATTAGGGCCCAAACATGTATTATTTAATTTCATTAGAAAAGAAAATATGTTAAAACTTAATACGTTGTACATTTGATAGTATTGTTTATTCTTTGTCTAAGTTTTATATCTAGTACCAAAGTCTAAAACTACTTCTCTAAAAATCTTTGATATATTCTCCATCATTCATCTCCCACTTGTCCTATTAGAAATCCAAAGTCTAATGGGACCCAAAGAATTTTGTATTATATTAAGGGCCCAAACATGTATTTATTAATTACATTAGAAAAAGAATATGTAAATGTTAATTGGTCGTACATTTTATAGTATTGCCTATTGTTTCTCTAAGGTTTTTTTATCTAGTATCAAAGTCTAAAATTATGTATCTAGAAAATATTGATATATTCATCATCCATCTCCCACTGACTCTTTTAATTATTTCATCCGCATGAATTTTATATTTGTATTATAATATAATAGATTTTTTGTTATTAATCAAGAGAGTGCCCTCATACCTTTTGAAAAAAAATTACCAACCATATGAGACAGTTCAACTTATATCTATACCATTGTTTTTTCAAACATTATTGACTCTTTATTACCTAATACTGAGTATATGAATCTTAAGTACTCTCCTATCTCTAAAACAATAATAAAACCTTAAGATATAACCGACATGGATTTTGATTCTAAGAGATGATCCCGAAAAAGTTTTTTTAAACCCCTAAAAGTTTAAAACGATGATGAAAAACATTAATCTAAGATGAGATGAAAACCCAAGTGATTTATATTGATTTACATAAAGTATTATTCTGATTAGTCAACATTTTGACCCAAAATTATGTTGTTTTATATATATTAAATGTACATCATAAGGATGTTTTTGTCTGTGGAACACATTAACGATGTTATGTAAAATTGATATGATAGATAAGATAATATTAATTTTTTTTGGAATGGTGTCCTACGCTATGCATAGACTAATCCCTTGACAAATTATGACTGTAAGACATCAACCCTGATTATTAAATCTCAGTGGCCACAATTGTTGTGTACGCCTGGATTCAAACCTTGGGCGGGATATTCCACCACATCCCCGCCTTAACCAGTACGCCACAACCCTTGTGGTTCAGATAATATTAATTTAAAAATAATTATTGATTGATTTTACGTCTTGAAGTACTCGGAAAAACGATTTTATATGAATTATTCGTATTTCTTGAATTCATTTAATTTCTTATGATAAAAACAATATATTAAGATTTTTTTCCCATAATTATCTAGGGCCCTTTTCTACTTCTGGCCCAGGGCCTATAAAATGTAAGTAACGGGCTTGGATCAAACCTAGTGCCTTTCAAGTGCAAAATTAATATGATTATGTGGTACAAATCCAACACCGGCATCCTCCTATTTCTGGCACTTGTTATAATATTCAGTTCTGCTGGTCAATATTTCTCAAAGGTTTAAAATCCGTGCAAGTTTTGACAACCTAAGTTAAAGTTCTATTGAACCTCGGAAGTAAGAATTCCATATATTTTCTTTTCAATCCTCTCATAACTACAAAAACACAGTAGAAAAACGGCATCAACTATGAATACTGGAATTGTTATGCGTTGCAATTTAAGAGGCAAAACTAAAAACCTAGGAAGATATAAACGGCGGATGATATAATACGAACAACAGTTGAGTTGAGAAAAAGACTTACAACTCGAACCATTGGAGCAAGAACAAGTTTATTCCTGTACTCCATCTTGTTCGGAGAATCGCACTCTCGCCGCTTGATTGACCGGACGTCAGACAGATTTTGATCAGAGTCCGCCGGGTCAATATGGCTGACCAATTTAACGGCTACGAATTGTGACTGGGCTTTAAATTGGGCCCAATAAGGACTACATTAATTCAGGTGGGTTGGATATTTCTTATAACTGGAAAAGCCCAATTGGGATCTGGATGAGGACCTTGCTATATTTTTGTATTTCATTTATTTCTTTTTTTGACAAAATATTTTTTTTATTTATTTTAATTGTGTATTTAAAACTATAAAATATATATACAATTGTAGGGACAAGGTGAATTGGAAACTTAAGTTCAGTTGTGAACCAGAAATAAAAGGAGAGCTCCACGCGTCCCAGACAGACATTTACGGAATATTTATCATGAATTTAAAAAATAAAAATACATGTTCATCATTCATGATGAATAGAAACAAAATTGGGATACGTGTCACGCTATCCTTTATCACTCAGACCCAAGTTCACAACATAAAACAAGTCTGTAATTGAATTTCCTCTACTATTATAATCATCTCAATTATTTACTTAACTTAATAAATATGGCGATAAACATTTTAACGTTGTTATCATGCAGTGTGACCCAATTTAGTATTTTATCAAACGAATTTTATAACTTTTAAAATTATAAATTCAAGGAATGATATGTGGATTTATTTATCGCCTTAAAAAGATAAATTTCTAACTTTAGTTGATGATTTGTGTTAAGTAAAACATTTCTTGTACAAAAGATTTGTAATAGGCAATAACTCGTATAAAAAAATTATGGACAATACTTATCATCGGTTATCAGTTGTTTCGATTATCAATTAATATCAGTTTGGATACGTCAGAGGATGACCGGCATTTCTATCCGAGCCGTTAATTCTACCCTGCAAAACGAAACCTGAAAACGTTAATTTCAAGCCATATGATTATATATGAGAACTTTTTGATCGTCATCATACATGAACATGTTTTCAATTACCATTAAATTATTATGAATTTTCTTAGATGTAATAACCGGGATTAAAGTAGAGAAATTTAAAAGTTAAGGTAAGAATATAGAAATGCCATTTTAAGAAGGGGGTCTTTTGTGAAAAGTTGAAAAAGAGGATTTAACCTACATGTTAGCGTTTCTTTTTGGTTCTTGTTGGCGGCTATCTATTTTGGAAAGGGAGAGAGAGCAGGGAGTCGATCGAAAGGAAGCAGGAGGCAAGGAATTTGGTGTTCTTAAATCTTTAAAAGGTAAATCTAATTATATTTCTCTATTAGTATGAACTTAGTTTTTGTTATTTCAAATCTGTTAGTTGGGTCTGCATCCTTAATAGTTTTTCTGAAATTGAAGTTACGAATTTAAAGTATTTGGAAGTCATTATAGGAATATCTATGTATTAAATGGATTGTTGGTTGAAATCGAGTCCTGCTTGTAATGACGAGTTGTTGGGATGGCTTTGTTTTGATTTTGGGGTTTTCCTGCGATTCGTGATTGGGTTCTGGGGTTTTGTTTGAAATATGTTCGAGTGACTCCGGTCACCGGACTTCATCGACACCGGTCGAATAAGTTGACACCGGTCGGTGCATTGGGGGATGACCCCGGTCGGTGGGGGGAACCCTGGTCGACGAGGAAAAGGGGGGGGACCCCGGTCGCAAAAGCCACACCGGGCGGCTGGCCCCGGTCCCCCGAATTGTTTAGCATGGGCCGAAGCCCATTGTTTTTAGAAATGTTTAAAGTGGGTTTAATTTATTATGGGCCACCCAATTTAACTTCATTTGTCAAGAAATACAATTGTTTTATCTCATGTATGAATTTGATAGATTAATTTAATTAAAGGATAGATGCCTTTGGGATAAGAGGGTTAAGGTCAAACTTTGTTTAAATAGAAAGAATCGAGTGTTCATCGGTCGATGTTTCCTTTATAGGTCTCGGACCGAATTATAGGCGTATACGTGAGTTCGAGATAAGGACGTCATGTGAGTTTTTCTGAACTAAACCTCTTTGATATCAAAAGCGTGTGAAGTTTAATTTTTTTAACTTTGATTTATTTATGATGGCATGATATCTATGGATTGTTTTTTAAGTGTGTTATAAATCGTTGTTGCTTAAATGTATGCATACATTCTATGTGGAGATTTGACCTAAGTCGGGGAGTGTGGCCCGCCTACTCGTGTTGGGGAGTGTGGCCCGTTTATGCCGTTGGGGGTGTGTCCCAACATTAAGGCAGCACGAGTTAGACACATCGTCTTTGACGATCGTGTGCTCAGTAGCGTGTTTATCTTTGTGCATTTAATAAATGTTGATTTATTTTTGGAAAGCTATTCTATTGTACATATGTTAGAGGGGACTCACTAGACCTTCGGTCTAACCCTCGCTCTTTCAAAACTAAAAATCTTTTCAGGTAAACGAGTTTTAAACAGGGCGAATAAAGGAAAGGAGAAGATGTAGCGGGACCTGATAGAAGACTATCATATTAGTTATTTTATTTTAGTATCTCAGATGTGAATAGGTTGCCTTTTTGCAAACCTTGAAATTTTACCGTACGTTTGGAGCTGTTTTAGCATGGATAAAAATCATTGGTATTATTTAATAGTAAGATTTTATTTGTTGTTTGGTTGTTTCTGGTTGGGTTGTTATAGTTGGTATCAGAGCCATAGTTTAAGGGATCTAGGTGACCGGACGGGCCTAGACTTAAACTTAGTGAGTGAATCACAACTGAGATTATAGGATGACCGTAGGAAGTCGAGTGATAGAGTAGTGAGGACTAGCACGTAAGGTAAATTTAGAATTACATCTGGCCAGTGTAATTATAAATTTACAGGTACATGTGCGTGCTTAACTTGCTTTATTGCTTTGGGGTTACCTTAATGAAGTTTGTATTGGTGTTTTATTTGTAGTTATGTCGGAAAGGATAACTAGGAGCAGATCAATGTCAGCAGTAGAGGTGGCACCGGTTAATGAAGTGGTGGAGGATGGACCTGTTGCTCCTCCTCATGCAACTGCTAACCAAGGGAAGGGTCGCGGCCGACCTAAAGGGAAAACGACTAAGAAAGCGACCACTCAAGTGAAGGAACCGGCTGCTGGAGCTCGCGGGGGGAAGGCAACTCATGTTGTTCGTCGAGCTAAGAGTGTAGAGGCAAGACCTAATCAAGAAACCTCTCATCAAGAGAGTTCGATTTCGGTTAGGGGGCGGAGGCAGGCACATAACCGTGGTGGGGGACGAACCTAAGGATTCGTTATGCAGGAAACCTTTGCAGCTGAAATGGGAAAGCTGCAAGAAACCCTGAATGCTTTGTTAGCTCAGCGAACTGTTGAGGTATCAACAAACAAGGAAAAGAGTGGGGATAGAGAAGTGAATGAGATTTCTGACTCGCCAGTGACTGTAGTGAGAAGCCACTCTCAATCAACACCTGCAATGTCGACCAAAACTGTGATGGAGAGAGGGTGTAGCTTCAAAGAGTTTGCTGCTTGCAAAACCCCTACTTACAAGGGAAAATGTGACCCAGTGTTGTCAATGAATTGGGTAAAAGGGATATAATTGGCATTCGACACCAACAAGTGTTCTAAAGGGGACAGGGTTGTGTATGCGTTGTCTATGCTGAAAGACGAGGCAGTAATGTGGTGGGACGTGGAGTCTGGAGGGCAAGGTTCAACGGTGGCTAGAGAAATGTCGTGGAATGAATTCGTGAAAATATTCAGGGCACAATTCTGCCCAGTGGTGGCGGTGAAGAAGTTGGAGGAAGAATTTATGAGCTTGGAACATAGGGATATGACGGTCCGGGAGTATACGACCAAATTTATCGAGAAATCTCGATTTGCTGAAATCTATGTGCCTAACGAGGAAAGGCGAGTGGAGCGTTACATCTATGGATTAACAGGTAATATTTAGGAGTTTGTCTCGAACAAAAAACCAACAACATTTCAGGCAGCCGTGAATGCAGCCGAGCTGAGAGAGAAGGAAAAGAATCGTCAGGCCACCGAGAGAAGCGGTGACAAACGAAAGTGGGAAGGGTCTACTCGTGATTCCAAGACGTTTAAATCGGCAAGACCTGACCATAGAGTTATTTCGAAGTTTGAAAAAAAGTCGTGCAGCAAGTGTAATCGGGTTCAGAAGGGGGATTGTCTGCTGAAGCGAGAAGGGTGTTTCAAATGTAGGAAAACCGGACACATGGCTCGTGATTGTCGTGGGCCAAGATCTTGTTATCAGTGTGGGTATCCTGATCATATCAGGACCGACTGCCCTCAGTTGAAGAAAGGAGCTGTTGGAGTGTATGGAGATAAGGGGAGCGAGAAGAAGGTGGAGCCAGCTCGGGCGAGAGTTAGGGCTTTTAATATGACAGCAGAAGAGGCGGTGGAGATGCCAGATGTGGTAACAAGTACTTTTCCCATAGACTCGATTTTTGCTAAAGTGTTGTTTGACTCGGGCGCAAATCGTTCATTTGTGTCTCCGAATTTCGTGCATAAGTTGCTCGTAAAACCCAAGAAGCTTAGTCAAGGGTTTGAAGTAGAAGTAGCGGATGATAGTCGAGTCTTAGTGGGAGAAGTATATGACGGGTGTAGTATAGACATTGACGGTCATACCTTTCCATTACGGTTATACCCGATGGGCATGGGGGAATTTGACGTCATTGTGGGGATGGATTGGTTAGCGTCTAATGATGCCAACATTGATTGTAACAAGAAGTTAATTCGTATAGCTTTGCCTGATCAGAAGGAAGTTATAGTGTACGGGGATCGTCGGGATAGGAAGTCGTGCTTGATTTCTATGATCAAGGCTAGGCGTTGCTTAGTGAAAGGGTGTGTGGGGTTCTTAGCGTATGTAGTTGATGGCACTAATTATTTAGTGCCATTATGCTCTTTTTCTTTTTCTTTTAGGATAGTTTTTACCTTCTAATCCCATTCTTTGAGTCATTTTAGTTCATTATTTTCTCTTTTCTTGGAGCTAAAGATACGAAGAACTTGTTTTATTGCATTTGGATAAGCTAATTGGTGTATTTTTGGGCAGATTTATAAGTGCAGGAGGCTGCAACATCCCTACAACAGCCGTATATGGAGCTTAATGGACAAGCTAGGAGGAGCTTATTGGGGGAAGACTTTTTTGAGTTATGGATCTGACTTTTGGGAACCTTCTAGACTAATATTTGGCTGATATGCATTTTGTGGTTAAACACTTTATTGTCTTTTGGATGTTAACCTTTGGATAATATGTCTTTGTACTTTAAGTACTTTATTAGTGGTAATTACTCTTTTGTGCCACTCCCCTCTAGTATAAAAGGGGAGCTTGGGGTTGTAATTTAGGGATCCATTATCTATTGTCTCATTTTATAATTGCAATAAATCATTTGGTTATCTTCTCTTGTTCTTTAGTTTATGCTTTATTCTTACCTTTCTTTAATTAGTTCTTTACATTATTTGCACCTTACATTATCGTCATTTTATTTCTTGTAATTTATATTCAGTCATTTAATTTATGTCATTTACATTTATGCATTTATTTTCCGTCATTTATCGCTTTATGTCTTTAAATATGAGTAACTAATTTATTTAGCTCGGGTGTAAGATAAAAGGGTGAGATTTTAAACCAAAGAAAGGTGGACATTGTTTCGCAATAACAATGTTCCATCATTTCATTTCAAGTTTTATAAAGTTCAATGACACTTCTTGACGAATTGATCATTTGCTAAAGTGTTAAAGTGCGGTTGACTTAGAGATAAGCTACCAAAAGCACGTCAGTTTGAATGATATAAGAAGTAGACTTGAGAGAGTTTCTTTTTTTTATTTATAAACTGATTTATTCTCGACAAATTGATCGCTAGTCATTAGTGTTAAAGTGTAGAGGACTTAGAGATAAGCTCCTTCGAACACGTCAACTTGAATGATATGGGAATCGGCTCAAGAGAGCGTTTTTAGATACAAAGAGATTTGATCGTCCATATATTTTGAGGACTTTATTCTACACTATAAATAGTTGGAGGCTGCACAGAAATGTGTTTAATCGAATCTAAACAGTAGTGTGAATATTGAAGTCCGAGAGGAATACCCTCAAAATAGATGGTGGATCTAGTTATGGCCAACTCATGCTGCAGCATGTCTGTAGCATAAGTCTGCTGGAATTTGTGTTTAAATCTCACCTAAATGTCTTACACCCGTGCTTGCTTTATTATTCTGTTAATCTAATCAAGTAACAAACCAAACCAAATCAAATCTTCAAAATCGCCATCTGAAATCATTTCTTTCTCTTAGTTTTTAATCAACTTTTACTCCAATCTCTGTGGGACGATATCCGATACTTTACCGTTTTATTACTTGAAATACGATATTAGATCTCATTGTATATTTGCTTTGAGATTTAATTAGCACACGTCTATAGGTGTATTCCAAGCACTATCAGTAGTAGACGCTAAGAAAGAGAAGAAGGGATTATAATATGTTCCGATAGTGTGTGAGTACCCAGAAGTGTTTCCGGAAGACTTAACCACTTTGCCACCGGATAGGCAAGTGGAATTCAGAATAGATTTGATACCGGGAGCGGCACCAATAGCGAGGATTCGTGATTTACAGTGATGCCTCAAAGTTGGGTCTAGGGTGCATGTTGATGCAAGACGGGAAGGTGATCGCGTACGCGTCTCGTCAGTTGAAAGAGTATGAGAGGAATTATCCGACCCATGACCTAGAGTTAGCTGCGGTGGTTTTTGCGTTGAAGTTATGGAGACATTATTTGTATGGGGTTAAGTGCCAAATTTATACCAATCATAAGAGTCTTCAACATCTATTCAATCAGAAAGAGTTGAACATGAGGCAGCGAAGATGGATAGTGTTGATAAGCGACTATGAATGTGAGATTCTATACCACCCGGATAAAGCCAATGTGGTGGTGGATGCCTTGAGTCGGAAAGAGCATAGTGCAGTATCTAAAGTGGTGGCGTTTCGAGTTGAGGCGATTTCTAGTTTTCTAGAAGAAGTCAAGAAATGTCAAGAGGAAGCAGTGTCGGATGAAAACTTAAAAAGCGAAAGAATCGTTGGAATCGTCGACTTGTTGACCGTTGACAATCGTGGGGTTAGGTGTTATGAGAAAAGAGTGTGGATTCCAAATCGGGGAGATCTACGAAAAAGATTGTTGGAAGAAGCTCATAAGTCACGATACTCGATACATTCGGGAACCAATAAAATGTATCGAGACCTGAAGCAGAGTTATTGGTGGCCAGGCTTAAAGAAAGACATAGCTTATTTCGTTGAGAGATGTCTAACGTGTTTGAAGGTGAAAGCGGAACATCAATGGCCTTACGGGGAATTGCAGTCGTTGGAAATACTGGTATGGAAGTGGGATGATATAACAATGGACTTTGTTATGGGATTGCCGCGATCACCTAAGGGGCACGATGCTATTTGGGTGATAATGGATCGACTCACAAAATCTGTTCATTTCCTACCGATAAAGGAGACGTACCCGTTAGAGAAGTTGGCTAAACTGTATATTGATGAAATTGTATCCAGACATGGAGTACCATCTTCTATCGTGTCAGATCGGGATGCTCGCTTCACGTCGACGTTTTGGAGAAGCCTTCAAAGAGAGTTGGGTTCACAACTCAAGTTGAGCACATCGTATTACCCTCAGACGGACGACCAGAGTGAAAGAACTATTCAAACGTTAGAAGACATGCTTCGAGCGTGTGTTATTGATTTCAAAGGTTCGTGGGAGACTCATCTACCTTTGATAGAGTTCTCTTATAACAATATTTATCATGCCAGTATCTGAGCTGCTCCGTTTGAAGCGTTGTATGGGCGAAAATGTAGAACACCTTTATGATGGAATGAGGTGGGTGAAAAGCAGCTAGCTGGGCCAGAGATTGTGCAAATGACAGCAGATAAGGTCTGTCAGATCCGAGAAAGATTGAAGATAGCCCAGGATCGACAAAAGATGTATGCGAATAAGATAAGAAAGTTGATACAATTCCAAGTAGGAGACTTGGTGATGCTAAAAGTTTCACCATGGAAGGGAGTTGTCCGTTTTGGCAAGAAGGGTAAATTGAGACCCAGGTTTGTTGGTCCATTTCCTATTGTGGAGCGTGTTGGGGAGGTAGCTTATAAATTGGATTTACCTGTGGATCTGCGAGGAGTTCACTCTGTTTTTCATGTATCTAATCTGAAGAAGTGTTTAGCAGAAAGAGATGTCGTTATACCTTTAGAGGATGTCAAAATTGATGAGAAGATAAGCTATGTAGAGGAACCGGTAGCCATTTTAGATCGTAAGGTGAAGAAATTAAGGAATAAAGAAATACAACTGGTGAAAGTTCAGTGAAAATTCCACAAGGGTCAAGAAGCGACTTGGGAGTTAGAGTCGGTTATGAGGAACCAATACCCCAGGTTGTTCGACGAAGGAATTCCGGGGACGGAATTCTTTTGAGGGGGGGATATTGTAATAACCGGGATTAAAGTAGAGAAATTTAAAAGTTAAGGTAAGAATATAGAAAGGCCATTTTAAGAAGGGGGTCTTTTGTGAAAAGTTGAAAAAGAGGATTTAACCTAGATGTTAGTGTTTCTTTTTGGTTATTGTTGGCGGCTATCTATTTTGGAAAGGGAGAGAGAGCAGGGAGTCGATCGAAAGGAAGCAGGAGGCAAGGAATTTGGTGTTCTTAAATCTTTAAAAGGTAAATCTAATTCTATTTCTCTATTAGTATGAACTTAGTTTTTGTTATTTCAAATATGTTAGTTGGGTCTGCATCCTTAATAGTTTTTTCTGAAATTGAAGTTACGGATTTAAAGTATTTGGAAATCATTATAGGAATATCTATGTATTAAATGGATTGTTGGTTGAAATCGAGTCCTGCTTATAATGACGAGCTGTTGGGATGGATTTGTTTTGATTTTGGGGTTTTGTTTGAAATATGTTCGAGTGACTCCGGTCACCGGACTTCATCGACACCGGTCGAATAAGTTGACATCGGTCAAATAAGTTGACACCGGTCGAATAAGTTGACACCGATCGAATAATGTAACACCGGTCGATGAAGTTGGTAAGTGGCACCGGTCGGTGCATTGGGGGATGACCCCGGTCGGTGGGGGGAACCCCGGTCAGCGAGGAAAAGGGGGGGGAACCCCGGTCGCAAAAGCCACACCGGGCGGCTGGCCCCGGTCCCCCGAATTGTTTAGCATGGGCCGAAGCCCATTGTTTTTAGAAATGTTTAAAGTGGGTTTAATTAATTATGGGCCACCCAATTTAACTTCATTTGTCAAGAAATACAATTGTTTTATCTCATGTATGAATTTGATGGATTAATTTAATTAAAGGATAGATGCCTTTGGGATAAGAGGGTTAAGGTCAAACTTTGTTTAAATAGAAAGAATTGAGTGTTCATCGGTCGATGTTTTCTTTATAGGTCTCGGACCGAATTATAGGCATAGACGTGAGTTCGAGATAAGGACGTCATGTGAGTTTTTCTGAACTAAACCTCTTTGATATCAAAAGCGTGTGAAGTTTAATTTTTTTAAATTTGATTTATTTATGATGGCATGATATCTATGGATTGTTTTTAAGTGTGTTATAAATCGATGTTGCTTAAATGTATGCATACATTCTATGTGGAGATTTGACCTAAGTCGGGGAGTGTGGTCCGCCTACTTGTGTCGGGGAGTGTGGCCCGTTTATGCCGTTGGGGGTGTGTCCCAACATTAGGGCAACACGAGTTAGACACATCGTCTTTGATGGTCGTGTGGTCAGTAGCGTGTTTATCTTTGTGCATTTAATAAATGTTGATTTATTTCTGGAAAGCTATTTTATTGTACATCTGTTAGAGGGGACTCACTAGACCTTCGGTCTAACCCTCGCTCTTTCAAAACTAAAAATCTTTTCAGGTAAGCGAGTTTTAGACAGGGCGGATAAAGGAAAGGATAAGATGTAGCGGGACCTGATAGAAGACTATCATATTAGTTATTTTATTTTAGTGTCTCAGTTGTGAATAGGTTGTCTTTTTGCAAACCTTGAAATTTTAGCGTATGTTTGGAGCTATTTTAGCATGGATAAAAATCATTGGTATTATTTAATAGTAAGATTTTATCTGTTGTTTGGTTGTTTCTGGTTGGGTTGTTATATTAGAAATGCACAAGATCCAAATTTTATAATGTTTGAAACTTCTAAACCCGGTTTCAACAAGGAAAAAAAAAGGATCTCGAGTCTTTCAGGCTTTTCAAACCTCTTTTTCGGCCTTTAGACCAAGCATGGCTTTAGAGTTAGACCTTGTTGATAATTTCCAACATCTATTGTCCTACCTATTAGAATATATCTAATAAAATATTTTATTATTATTTTTTCCTTTCCCCAAGATAATTCTGACTTAGAGTTTTAAACATTAATAATTATTATGTAGTTAGGTAAAAGATAACTTTACCCTTTTTAATGTATCTATCTTATCATCTTTTAAATATTTATATATTAATTGAGGATATATTTAGAAATTTAGTTATTTATATTTAAAAATAGACACTATTTTTGAAATAAACATAAATAATAATGCAAACATAAAAAATAATGCAGACTAAGAGGGTGTTTGGGATTGCTTATTTAAAAATAGTTTTTCCTCACCGGTAATAAGTTATTTTTAGTGTTTAGATAGAGAAAAAAAAAGAAAGTGCTTATAACTTTTCTACAACGCTAATAAGAAGTTTTTGATAAGTTAAACCATAGTGATTTATCAACTTATTTGAAACAACTTATGATTTTTTTGGTTATTTTACATGTATAAACAATCTCAAACACCCCTAAATAACAAGTTATTAACTTATTACGTTTTAGTATCACAATAAGTTAGTCCAAACACTTTTTATAAAACTTTTTTTTATCACCACATAACTTATAAACATTTTTAAAATAATTTGATGGAATAAATGGAATATTGATTGGTTCAAGAAACAGAAGAGGCCTCCCCCAAAGGAAGACAAAAGGCAATTGGTGATGCGGGCAGCCATACCGCTTCTTCACCCACCCGTCAACGTCACACAAATTATTTCCCATCCATATTGTTAGCCATTGAAAAAAGGGATCCCTTTGCCCTACCATGTTTTTCATTTTTTTTTCATTATGTGTTTATTCAATTATTCCGATATTTAACTACTTTAATTTTTAAAATATATACATAGAGAGAGAAATACGAAAAAATACGAAAAATGAACAAAATTTGAGCAAAATAAATTACACCAAATAAACGATCATATTTTTCTAGTTAATTTGACATCGATATTCATATACTTTTTTATTCGTTTTTTCGTGGTTTTTCGGTTTTCCATTTATTTAGAGTTTTCTCTTGAACCTGACGATGTTCAAATGCAACATTTTTAATGGTGCAACCCCATGCAAGATGCAACTCACTTATCTACCACATATTTTGTTTTTACCTTTTTAATAAAAAAAATGTGAAAATAAAATATGTGATAAATAAGTGGGTTGCATGGGTTACACCATTAAAAATGTTGCATAATAACTCACCTCTCTCTCTATATCTATACTATATTATAAAAACGACATAAAAAACTCTTAATTACAACATTTTAAGCACAAGGTACAACTAATTAAAGTCAATTACTTAATTTACAATTTCTTAATGCTTTGGTACAGCTTTTTCAAGCAAAGTATATCACATAATCATCTATTTGTAGAATGAATACTCATTTATTAATATAAATATTTGTTTTTTTGGTGGAGGATTTTATAAAATAGATTTTATATTAGCATAATCTATTTTAAATGTAGATTTTACATTTAAATCTAGAGTGAATTGTGGATTTGGTTCCTGTGGTTTAGTGATTTCTTTGACCATGATCCTCATTCTATGTTTATTGTGGATTTGGTCCTTGTGGTATTCAATTTATTTTGGTAATGGTCATTCTGACTAACACTTCCATTAACTTTGTTAAATCAATGACCATTTTAGTCATTTTGCCTATTTTTTGTCCTTTTTTGATAAGAAAAATATAAACAATATTTTTATACACACAAACACACATGCATACACACATATATATATATAACGATATTAAAATAAATAAAATAAAACATTATTCTATGATTTAATTGTTTAATTTTTTTAAAATTAATTATATTAAATACGATTTAATTTTATTATTTTATTGTAATTGTGAAAAAAGATATAGTTTTATTGTTTTAATGTAATTAAAATTTCAATTTAAACAAATAACATAATGACTCTGATATAACTGGCCCTTTTAGGTCAAACATTATTTGAAGGGTCCTAGCTACGCCATGCGTTCAATAAAAAAACTATATCTTATTTATTTAGATTGAATAAAATAAAATATGGTTTTATGATTTGATTTATTGAATTAAAATTTTGATTAAGTTATAGACGATTTAATTTTATTATTGTATTGTAATTGTGAAAAAAGATATAGTTTTATTGTTTTAATGTAATTAAAATTTCAATTTAAACAAATCAGATCATAAAACTATATCTTATTTATTTAGATCGAATAAAATAAAATATGGTTTTATGATTTGATTTATTGAATTAAAATTTTAATTAAGTTAGAGACGATTTAATTATATTGTTCTTTTACTATCATTGCAACAAACAAACTTATTGTTGATATTTTAACACAAAAAATCATTAAAAACCGTTAAGAAACGATTTTGCTATCAGGAACTCTCGCGTGTCATAATCGCACCACTTGTACCGAGAGTGGGAGGGAGGCCGCGATAGTGCCCTTGGACACAGTCGTCGAGCACAATCGCCCGTGTGTAGACCCGGGTATAAAACCTCTTTTTACGGATTCAACTCATTTATCACACCATCTACCCGATTTTGGAGAGCATTGAAGGCGATTTTACACTCCCAAAACCTCCCTCTTCATTAATGCAAACCTAGGATTTTATTAATGTAATCATTCTTTGATCATGAAGGGTTTTCTTGGAGCATTTATTGGAAAGTTTCAAGCAAAAAAATATAAGTTTCTCCACCTCAAGTATTCACCTTTTACATTTTCTAGGGTTTGGTCAAGTTTCTAGGTTTTCTACAAAAACCTAGATTGTGTAATATATATGATATAAGATAGGGAATTTAATTAAAGTACCCGTATTTCAAAAGTGTATTACCAAAATACCCAAAATCTCTCCTTTTTTTTGCCGAAATACTCATTAACGCCGGGATCTTGGGCCGGGATTTGATATATCCCGGGGTTAGCAAAATTGTTTGAAGATAGTGGGGTTACCCCGGGATTTAGGGTGATATCCTGGGGTTAGGTCGGGATTTCACTGTTCATCTCGGGGTTAGGTCGGGATTTCACAAATTTTTTTGAAGATAGTGGGGTTACCCCAATTTTTTTGGCTAACCCCAGGATGGGTCAAATCCCGGTCCGAGATCCCGGACTAAATGGGTATTCTGGCAAAAAATAGGAGATTTTGGGCATATCCGTAATACATGTTTGAAATACGGGTAGTTTTATTAAATTTCCTATAAGATATTATAGGTATTAAAAGAATACATATGCAAATAGAAGTATTATGTGCAATACAATGCAACACAATACATATTGATTTTGAAGCGAAAACTTAAACCATCAATCCTAATTCATATTTTTTTCATTGTAGTTTTTTAAATAAAAAATTAAATTATTTGAATGTAATTTATAATTGAGTTTCAAAAAACAAAATAGATAAATTATTAAACTAAATCCAAAATATTAATTAATATAGTAAATATTAATGAATAATGTATAATAATTAAAAAAAATAATGTAATAATAATATTTAAAATATAGAGACCAATATTTTATCATACAAATATAGAGTTTAAGGGACCGTTTACCAAATGCTTCCCCTGGGTAAGCGCTTACCAAACTTACCAAGTTATATTACCTTAACCGATTAATATGACAATGCCCAATAATCTTACCTGGTAAGAGCGAAAACAATGATGGGGAGTCTTACCCGGTAAGTGTGGGCGACGACTTTTACTCAGTTAACGTTTATCGGGTAAAATTTTGATGTCGTTTTAATTGACTAAAACCTTACCCGATAAAGTAAGTGATAACATTGAATTTAATTGGTGAACACTTATCAAGTAAGTATTTGAGTAAAACGACCCCTAAGATTGATGACCTCTATTATTTTAATGTTATAGTTGTGATTTAAAATATAAAAGACCCCGTTTTTGTATATTTAATGTTGGGTTCGATATCTCCAACTCACCATTATAAGAGTAAATCTATTTTTGAATATTATTATATTAATTATATTATTAAAATAATTAATACATTTTATAAAATATTATTTATTTTTCACCATTTAATTTAGGACTCTTATTGGTGTTAATAAAAAAAATCGTTTATCTCTTCTAAGAGCATCTCCAACATGTATGCTATATTTTCTCTTTTTTCTTTCAAAATTATAGAGTATTTTTCTCTCTATTTTATTTATTTTGGAGAAAAGTTAAGGATAGCGGTTAGAGGAAATTTTTTTCCCAAATCTCCAAAAAAAGTTAAAATATCATAGATGTTGGAGATTTTCTAAGCAACCATTTTTTGTAACTTCTTTAAATTTGGAGTTTTTTACCATCTTTTTTCTAAAAGAGAAAAGCAAAAATTCAAAAAATCTCCATTTATTTCATTTTGAATAATCCAGGTGGAGATGCTATTAGAGGTCATTGGCCTCTATTTTTCAAATACTATTATCATGTCAAGTTTATATTAGGAGTTTATATTAGGGGCATTCAAAGAAAAACGGAAAACAGAGAAACCGAGCTGAATCGTTTGTTCAGAAACCGAAAAACCCAATAACAAAAAAAATCAAAAAAACGAAAAACGAAAACCTTAGGTATTTACGTGTCGGTTTCGGTTATGAATTTAGGCACGAGTTGAACTGAATATAATGTATATATATAATATTTAATTTATATTATTATTTATTTATTTATCAACTTAAAGTTAAATGAGTAAAATATTTAACGTTTTGCTGTCAATCATTACGATGGATGACTAAATTTGGCGATATGAAGTTGTGAGGGAATCGATTCCCTCACCGAAAAACTGATGTTCTCAAAAAATGAAACACATCTCGATACTTAAGCCGAAAACTCAAACTCCTCAATCATGATTCATGTTTCATTTGATTCTTTGTTGTCTCTCAATTTTATTTTATGGTTATGTACTTATGTGTGTTTTTAAAGAGGAAGAAAGTTTTTGGTTGATTATCAGTTTTATACAACATTTTGATGTATTAGTAGGACACAATATTTATATTGTATTTAAAAATGTTTATATGCTAGTTATTAGTAAATTTTATATAATTCAAAAAGATAGTTTTAAATTGTTGCAGATAATTAGAGTCCACTTATTTTGTAAACTCACTTTATCCTGTGAACTTATAAATTAAGGGTATTTAGGTATTTTTTCCCAAATTCATAATTTTAGAAATAATTCATATTTTTAGTAACAACCATATTTTTTAATTTTCTCACTTATCTCCATCTCCCTCTCATGATCCACCATTACCATCCAATTCCCGACGACGTCTTCCGACTCCGATAACCTCCCTCCAATTTCGGCGAATTTCATAAATTGCTTGAGTTTCATAAACTGTTTTTTCATAAGCTCTTTTTCCGAAATTTTCACGTTTCATAATCTGATTATTCATATGAGAAAAATATATGAAACTTAAAAATGTAATTATTCATAATAAATGAAATTTCGAAAATACATGATTATTTCAAAATTTTCTGATAATTCATATGAGAGAAAATATATGAAACTTCAAAATCCAATAAACATATTATGAAACCGTTTATGAAATTTGAAAATTTCGAAAAAACAGTTAATAAAACTTAAAAAACTTGCAAATTTCGAAAAAACAGTTTATGAAACTTAAAAAACTTACAAATCTCGAAAAAAAACGGTTTATGAAATTTAAAAAACTTGAAAATTTCGAGAAAAAAATACTGGTTTATTGAACTCGCTGGAATTGAGGGAGGTCGCCGGAGTGGGAGAAGGTCGCCGCCAGTGGGAAGAGGTAGTCGGAGTGGGAGAAGGATGTCATAACTGGATGGAGAGGATGGATCGTGAGAGGAAATCGTCGGAATTTGGTGGTCGGAGATCGCCGGAATTTTATGAGAGAGAGGGAAGGAGATATGAAGATAATTGAGAAAATTAAGGAGATAGTATAACCAAAATTAGATTAATTCAAATTATTTATTAATTCAAAATTTAAAATATTTAAAACCTATTCCCAAACTACCCTTTCCCTCCCTTTCCCTATTTTTTTAATAAATTTAAATCTGGAAATTTCTCAACCGTCGATTAAAATAATGAATGGCCTAGATTAATTTACATAATTCACAAGATTAAACGGGTTTACAAAATAAGCTCCCTCTATGCAATTATAAGTTAGTAATTTACAAAAAATATGTAAACTTTAAATACTTGTACGTTTTTATGTAGTCCAAAGATAAAAAGCTTTGAATAATTCAAAGATAAAATGCTATTTTCATTTTGACCCTTGAAGTTTCAAAAAATGACTTTGGCAACCCCTATCTTCCCTACATGATTTATCCAGACCACCGTCCCGACCACCACCGATCTAAAAATCACCACTTATCTGAACCACCGTCGACTGTCGACGACCACCTCCCACCACCACCGATCTAAAGTTTTAAACCACCGTTGACCACCACAGCACGATCTGAACCACAATCGACTGCCACCGATTTGAACCACCACCGTTTTGAACCACCGTCGACCACCACCGTTGTGAAGCATCGTCGACCGCCACCCACCACCACCAATCTGAACCATCGTCGGCCACCACCGATCTGAACCACTACCGACCACCGTCGAGCACTACCGCTTTGATCCATCACCGATCACCACCATCGACCACCACCGATGTGAAGCATCGTCGACCGCCACCCACCACCACCAATCTGAACTACTACCGACCACCGTCGAGCACTACCGCTCTGATCCATCACCGATCACCACTGTCGACCACCATCGATCTGAACCACCACTGACCAGCACCAATCTGAACCATCGCTGACCACCACTGATCTGAACAATCATTTTGAACCACCGTCGACCACCACTGATCTAAACCACCGTCGACCACCATCAGTCTAATCCACCGCAGATCACCACCAATCTGATCCACTGCACACCACTACCAATCTGAACAACAAAGTTGGATTTCGGTTTCAAATTTTTCAAAAAAGGGCATTTTAGTCATTTACCAATATTTAATTCTAATTCCAAAGCTACATTATGTGAACCAAACAGATAGATTTCAGTCCTTTTAACAAATTCGATTACAATGTCTGTCAACCAAACAAATGGTCAAACCTGATAACATTCCATTACAATTCCTTCAAAGTCAAATTCCCTTAACAAATCGCATTACATCCAAAAACATTATGCGAACCAAACGCCCCTTAGTGTATCAAGATTGAGGGATTGTTTGGTTTAGATAGGGAATGAAAATGAATTTGCACTTTTTTTAAATTAACCTTGGATGGAAATTTGGGCACATGGGGGAATGAATCCATTAGATTATATAAAACTAAACAATTATTATTAGGGGTTGTTTGGATCATGGATTTTGAAGGAATTAGAATGGATAATTTACCTTTACTAAATTGCAAATCATATGTTTGGTTCATACAATGAAAATGATGGAATCATTTGAATTCTATTGAATTCCACAATTTAAAGAATTCATCATTCCTTGACTTAAGTGAAATAATTGAATCTACCAACCAAACGCGTGGTCTAATTCCATCATATTCCATCAAATTCCTTCAAAGTCAAATGTCTTCGATGGATTCTAATTCCATGAAATTTCATTTTGCAAACCAAACATCCCCTTATGTTTAATCTCATTAATTACTACTTAATTTCCCAAACCAAAAATACATAAATATAATGTAAGGGTCTAATCAAATGAAAACTAGCTAGTGTGGTAACTGTGATATCCAATGTGAGCCATATATTTAAGATAATTAACATACATTTTAAATAAATATAAAAGGGTATTCTTGTAAATTTGGTTTCTACATCTAATCAAGTTAATAAATTCTAAAATACCTCATAAAATCTCTTATACTTCTTCCCCTGTAACACCCTCAAATTTGGTAAGAGCAACTAAATTAAAATTTCGATATAAAGTCAACATAAAGAACAAAACTTCCTCCTACAATTCGAAATCCAAAATACCTCAAGTAAAAATTCTATAACCAACCTCAACAAATATAAACTCCAATAATACACAAGTACAAAACCGAAGTCGGGTGTTACTTAACCCTAAACACGAGTTGCTCTTCCCAAAACAAAGATGGAAGACTTCAACAAACTAATCACTTCCCAAGCACGCAACTAGCACTCCTCTCTTCACGGTGTCACTAGAACTATTCCCAACGAATCCTGTTGCACATGCCGACAAATAAAAAGGTTAGGCTAACGCTTAGTGAGTTCAAGAGTTTTCAGCATAATAAATATATCGTAAAAAAAGGAAGAATGCAATTTAAATCATAATCTTTCAAAGTGATATGCTTCAATCATGAAAATGACTCGTTTTCCAATAATATGCAATTTAGGCGAAAGAAACTCCAATATGAACGTTTTCCAGTCCAAACTATTTTAAGGGCGAAGATCCCAAATTTAAAACGTTCTTTCGTAAATTAAGTTCAACCCAAAGCTCACTCCAAATGAGAATAAAAATCAAACTCCCAAATTATGAAAAACGGATAAAACTTTACATCCCGAAACACCCAAACACGGGTGGGGCGTAATACTCAACCCATAAATCATATATATAATCCGCAAATGTAAAACGTCACGGAAAACATGGATACTAAACACAATACCCAAAACAACACTTTTCAGTGACGGGGAGACCCGATTCCATAAAATGTGACGGTACACAAATTAAGCCCCATTTTATGTTGTTAAGACTAGTCATATAAACAAGCACACGCAAGGGATGTCAGGTCGATGGCTTTAAACTTACACCCACAGAATGTCAACTTCAACCGCGGAAGGTCCTTACGTTGAGTTCCTCATCCAATATCGTGTACTAGCACGTAGGACTTACAACCCAATCTGATGCCTAAACGTGCCTCAATGTGAAAAACTAGCATTCCATCATTGGACATAATGATTCCAAGCGCAAAGGATGTTAGGCTCCGTGGCTTTAAACGTACACCCACGGGATATCAACTTCAACCATAAATGGTCCTTACGTTGAGTCCCTCATCCAACATCGCAACCAAATCTCTAAGTCGAGCTATCAAAACTGGACAAATGTCCTAAAACCCAATCAGAATAAAATACCAGGCCACAGGATCACATAATCAAATGACTCATTGACAAAGGAAATAAAATGCAATAAAACGCACTCAACCAACATTTATGAAAACACGTGCTCCAAAGTACATGACTGTAACACCCTCGAAAATGAACAGAGCAACTAAATTAAAACTTCCAAATTATACAACAAAAAGGATATAATCTATTTTACAATCATCAGCTGAGACACCTCAAACGAATATTGGATTTAACTTTAACAACTAAAAGGTCAAGTCTCGCGTAAAGACCAATTCAAGGTCGGGTGTTACTAAAACCCCAAGGAAAACAGTTACTCTTATCAACGACTAATGCGGAAGACTTCGTCAAGCTACTCACCCTTGCACAAACTCTTAGCACTCAACACTTCACCAAAACGCTAGAACCTCTTCCCCCATCCGAAACCTGATGCACATGCCGACAAATAAAAAGGTTAGGCTAACGCCTAGTGAGTTCAAGAGTTTACGACATGAAATAAACATATTTGTTAAAGGGAAAAAAGTAGTTTAAATCACAGACCTTCTGAAAGATTTACTTTAAATATCAAATGACACCATTTTCCAAAAGTACATCTTTAGAACAAAGAACCCAATATGGACCTTTCTCTCGTAAAAATCACTTTAATCCCAAACACAACCAAAACATGAAAAGTAAGCAAAGCTCTTAATTTATAAAAATATGAAATAAAACTTTACTTCTCGAAATCCTTCAAACGTGGACAGGGCATAAAACACAACCCATAAATCTTGAGTAAACAATTCCCCATAAGTAAAACGTCACTGAAAACATGGATAATAAAATGACACAAATAAAATACCCAAATAGCACCTTCCGGTGACGGGGGATACCCGATTCCATTGTACGTGGCGGAACACAAAGTTAAACCACATAACTATGTTGTCGAACTACACCTCAGATCGTGACCGTATTGCCTGCTCTGCCGAGCTACACCTCAAGGATACACGATCTTATTGCCTGTTCGGTCTCTAGGGAGTTTCATCCTCAGGGTGCCCACTTGACCCTTAGTGCCTACTCCCTATCAGTCAAGATAGGAACCTCAGCTTCGTACTTGATAACACATGATGTCTAATCCTCGTGCACAAGAATTAGAACATCAAACTCCAAACCCAATATCCCAGAGTACAACCCATAAATGTTCCTCTCCGCAAAACAACCGGGACAACAACAATGCCAACACTACATTATTTCCCAAGGTGAGAATCCCAAGAGTCCTCACCGATACATACAACTGACTTACGTGCATATGGATCCAATGCAGCACTGTCTAAAATACATGACTCCAAATGAATGACTCACGCACCCAAAACATGCATTCTCCAAAATAAAATGCAATAAATGCAACTCACACCCCAAAGCTCCACTTAGGTTATAAAACCGGACAAAAGTCTCCAAGACCCGACAAAGCCGAAAACCGAGCTAAAGGCCCAACAATTTACGTAAATCCCCAATGAAAGCCAATATAGACATCGAAACTCGTTTGACCAACGATTATGCAAACACCTTAACCAAAAACGGCGATTAACCCAAAACTTCTCACTGGTTGAAACAAAACGTTTTCCAAATGGACTCATCCCTTCATGTTTCCAAAATGACTCTTAACGCAAATGATATGCATTTTCCCATGGTTTATAAAATCGTATGCACTAAACGG
Organism: Arctium minus; assembly: GCA_954870635.1. Classification (NCBI taxonomy): domain Eukaryota; kingdom Viridiplantae; phylum Streptophyta; class Magnoliopsida; order Asterales; family Asteraceae; genus Arctium; species Arctium minus. The sequence continues at coordinate 106,727,032 of OX941083.1, forward strand.
ACAATTATATAAAATGACCTCCATTTATATATTGTATCATCAAGGAAACATATTAAAATAATTTATTTATCAACATTTCCAAAAATCCCAAAGATATGGGTTATATAAGTTTATAAAGCTAAACATTTCCAAAAAGCCAAACTTATCAGCAGTTAACAATTTAGTGTAAAACACAAACACTTTAAAATAAACATTTTGGCATGTACATCGTTTTCAAAAATCAACTTGAACTCACCTTGCTAGGTTAAGTTAAACCTAGGTTTCAATTCCCCAACCATTGGCATCCAAAAGCATAGATTCCACCCAAAGCTTTCCGAAGATATCCATTACAACTCTTCAACTCAAGCTTCCAAAACCTAGATCCACAAATTTCCAAACGTAAATTACCATATTCAACCACGTAGAAACATTCCTCAAACATTTTACACCAAAATCTCCATTTTGGTCCAAACCCTAATTTTGACCCACATCCTCCAAAATCTTACAAACCGAAAATAGAGTAACATAATACTTAGGAAATCACCAAAGGAGTATTTACATCTTATATTAGGGTTTAGAAATGGAAGGGATGAACTTACCACTTAGGTTTTGGTGAAAACCTAGAAAACTTAGAAATCTTCAAGAAATGGTGGGAGGACACATGAGCTAGCACATGAGGTTGAGATCGCAAGCTTGATGGTGAAGAAATACCTTGGAATCCATGGAAATGGCTTTAAAATGAGTTAGGGTTTGGGGGTAATGAAGAGAAAGCGATTTGAGAGAGAATGGGAGAGTTTTGGAGAAGAAAATGAGAAAGAAAGCTGAAAATCTCGACTTAACAGCCCCCTGCACCTATTGGGCGACATTTCCACGCGGCAATGCCCCAGGAATTGTCGTTGGTCAATGTTGCATGAAGCCCCTCAGCTTCTGCTTCACTTCTGCGACTGTGCCCCATGCGACTGTGACTTGTCATAGTCGTCGGGCATTGTCGCGAGACCATTCCGGAGCCCCGAAACCCGACCTTTTTACTGCCGATACTCTCGATACTCCGAGGGACTTTAAGCAATACATTTCCCAGCAAAACCCCACTGCTTACAAGACACAGAAACGCCCGGTTGACAATTACTTACCGAAAATTACGGGTGTTACAACAACCAACTCCAACACAACTTAGAATAAGATAGATCATTTCCCAAACAAGGTTATACCATAGACACGTGCTCAGTTGCTCAGAATTTACTCTTTGAAAGACTTAAAATGCATCTTTTCCCCAAACACAAAGTTTTGAAGTTTTCCAAAATGTTAACAAGGTCGGAAATGACAAAAACCCAAGGACTCATCCGATGATGTTTTCAAACCTCCAATAACACAAATTATGCATATTTCCGATCAACACGAAAATGCATTTTAACAAATAATCTTCATGCATGCAATAAGTTAATAGCACGCTTCCGTTTATGACCTATTTATCAAAATGCCCAAAAGTCCCAAATGTGGGTGTTTTATGAGTTTATAAAGTTAAACACTTCCAAATAACCAAAACTTATCAAGTGATCTGCAGTTAACAATTTCATGTAAAACACAAAACACTTTAAAATGAACATTTTGGCATGTACAACGTTTTCACAAATCAACTTGAACTCACCTTGCTAGATTTAGGCTAAATCTAAAATTTTCCCCAACTTGAGCTCCTTTGAAGAAATTTGAATCCTCAAGCCAAATCTTCCATAAACCTAGATCCATAAGTTTCCAACCATCAATACACATATTCAAGCACTTAGAATCATTTCCCAAACATCTTATATCAAAATCTCCATTTTGGCCAAAAACCCTAATTTGACCTAACTTTTATCAAAATTTTCCAAACCGAAATTTGAGAAACATAAACACTAGAAAGTCATCAATAGATAATTTATGACTCATAATAAATTTTACAAACTAGGAGGATCAACTCACCACTTAGGTTTTGGTGAAAACCTAGAAAACCTCAAATTTCTTGAAGATGGTGGTGATGATGATGAGTTATTGACCTTTATTTCCAATACACCACCAAATATTCTTGGATATTCCCAAAAATAACAATATAACCTTGAAAAGCTCTAAAAAACGAAACCGTAGCAACTTGAATCGCCAAAAAAGGAGTTGAAATGAGAGAGTTATGAAGAAATGAAGAATGAGGCTGAAAATCCAACTTTTAACAAGTCTGGTACCAGTGTGCTACAATGACACGGGACTTTGACATGTCATTGTCGCATGTCATAGTCTCTCAAATGGTCTAGAAGGATGCCACTTGGTTGCTACTTTGCCAGTGTTGTAGTCGGACCCGTACCAAGCCCCGAAACTCGACTTTTTCCATGCCGACACTCCCGGAACTCTTAGGGACTTAAAGTAATGTTTTCCCAACATAAATCCCACCATCTACAAGTTGCAAAAACGTCAGGGTAACCTTTTCTTACCGAAAATTACGGGTGTTACATCCCCCCACCCCCCTCTCTCTACCATATACCTAATTCCTAAAATCTCTCATTTTTTCTCTAGATAAAGTCGCCTCCTTCCTCTTCTTCCTCTGCGTTTCCGACGACTCCCCAACCCTACTGCATCGTCCAGCGACTCCTCTACCCCTTTTTCCCTGCGCCTCCTCTTTACCATAGAAACTCCATCGTACCCTCTCCCTTTTCAGATCTGGATGGAAAATTTCCCCATGATATTTTCGCCTCCTTTTTCTTTCTCTAGATCACAACAGTTGCACATCATGTCTCGAACGAGTCTCGGCGTCGTGGATGGAGGGAGAAACAGATCTTGGTTGTTGTTGTTTTTCTTTATTTTGTTCCAAATCTTGATGGGGTATCATAGTCGTTACCTGTGGTCTAAAACCCATATCAAATTTGGTCTCAACTCCATATTAAGAACGATACCACAATGGTATCATAGTGGTTATCACGGTGGTATCATAATGGGTTTTTTTATCACAATGTGATATAATTTCTTTTGTATTTTAAAGATGTTTGTGGATTAAAGTGTATAACAATGTAATGTTCACAATGTATCACAAGGTGTATCACATTGTGGTTAAGTGTGGTCTAAAACCCATATCAAATATGTTCTCAATCCATATTCAAAAATGGTATCACAGTGGTATCACATTGAGTTTCTGTCTTACTGGTTCGAAAGTTCTTTGGTATCACAGTGTATATCATAGTTGGTTTGTTGTCTTACTGATTCGAATTAATGGGTATCACAATACGTATCATTGATGTTTACAAAGTGTATCATATACAATGTGTCTTCCCTGTTTTAGAAAAGTTATCACAACACTTCTTATTTATTTTCGTTATTTACAAAAGGTATCACACTGTGCATCATATGGTCACCGGAATAATGTTCGCCGGAGAGAGGAGAGAGAAAATTTCTAAAATACCTAACATACCCTTTAATTAAAATTACCAAAATTATTATTTTTCTAATTTATCCTCTCATTTGTGGTTAAGATTGGATCTCATGGTTACCATAGATAACCGAGTTCTCCTTTCAATGCCCCCTATAATATAATTTATATAAACTAGAAGCGAATGCAGCGAGATACATCACGATTTTAATGTTTCATTTTATTTTATTTTCGATTTACTGTACGATTTGGGATGGTTTTGAGAAACTAATAATGTTTTTTTATAAATTTGTTTAATTTATGCTTAATAATATAATGTTTTTTATATAAAAAAATTAAGTATTTTATTAGAATTCAATGATTATCTTATATATTTTAATGACATATAGAAAAAATTACCAATTACATATTTAATAATATAATTAAAATAAAATTATAGTAATATAATATATAAATTAATAGTGATACATGGAAAATGTCTGCATAAAAGGAAGACTCTGCACCAAATTGGTAGATGTTATAAGTCTGCAGTAGTAATATGTATCTTGTGCTTTGATACTTGTAAATTAAGAGATTTTTAAAATCTTGCTTAAAATGATGGTACCTTGTGCCTAATAATTTGTATTTAAGAGTTTTTTATCCGTGTTTTATAATATAATATAAATTTAACACTATTTATCGTTGTTCTTATGTTTTATGTTAATTAATTTTATTAAAATTATAATGATTTAACAAATCTATACTATATTTATAAAAACGACAAAAAAAACTCTTAATTACAACATTTTAAGCACAAGTTACAACTAATTAAAGCCAAATACTTAATTTACAATTTCTTAATGCTTTGTTACAACATTTCCAAGCACGGTATCTCACATAATCATCTATTTGTGGAATGAATACTCATTTATTAATATAACTATTTGTTTTTTTGGTGGAAGATTTTATAAAATAGATTTTATATTAGCATAATCTATTTTAAATGTAGATTTTACATTTAAATCTATGTTAATGAGATGTAATATAAAATCTTTTTTCTTTCGTATTTTTGTATATTACATCTCATAATGATTTTTCCATATTTTATTTTATAAAATCTTTTTCCATATTTTATTTTATAAAATCTTTTTACATAATGAGATGTAATATAAACTCTTTTTTCTTCCGTATTTTTTTTGCTAATATAAAATTTATTTTATTTTATAAAATCTACACATATTTTTTTATAATATAAAATCTACATGTATTTTTTTCACGAGCATTAAAAGAAGAAAAAAGAAGGTTGATATGAGTTAAAAATAATAAATAACGAGATACACTAATAAATTATCGTATTCTTTAAAATAAAAATATTCCGCAATACTTTCCAAATTAACCAAGTGTAAAGAAAATAAAATAGAAACGATGTAGATATAAAAATATTCTTCCATATTTTTAATATATTTACATTTAAATGTAAAATCGAAAATAAAAATAAAAGATTTTAAAATATTCTCTACATTCACTATAAATATATATAGCTTCTCTATGTATCATCCGTGTAATAACCGGGTTTAAGTCTCAAAGTTTAAAGTTTGGGGTGTAAATACTCAAGACTCAAAATTTAAAGGAGCTAGAGGTAATATTTATTAAAAAGGGGTTTAGGGTTAAATCATTCCTTCCAAACCGCCTTTCATTTGGAGGAAAAGTCTGAAAGAAAGTTTGGGACTGCGTTTGTGGATTCTTGGTGCGAGAAAGAGCGAAGGAGAAAAGGAATCCTTCATCATCTCTGTGAAGGTATGTTTCTGATTGCTCCTCATGTATGTAGATCAGTAGAACAGTTAGTTTGTTAATAGTCGTTTATCGTTTGGAGAGTTATGATGAATCCCTCGATCGACATCTTGGTTCTGGGGGTTTGGTAAATTAATGTTGATACCTGGGTTGTTTATTGAGTTTAATCTGCGACCTGTGGTATGAATCTGGGTTCGTTCGATAGCATGTCCGTGACTCTGGTCACCGGACTGTTTTTGTACCGGTCAAATCAAGTCATCGGTCGTTCGTGATTTGCTTAGTCTTCGGTCGAGAGAGTAATTCTGGTATCGGTCTTGCTTAGCACCGGTCAAAGGCAGTGGTGAGTCCGGTCAAGAGGGACTCCGGTCACTGGATTTTGTCGACTCCGGTCGATAATGGAGGCACCGGGCGACCCTTTGAGCAGGCCCCGGTCGGTGAAGTTGTCACCGGTCAAGAGGGTGACACCGGTCGTTGTTGGAGAGTGAGACTCCGGTCGGTTTGGTTGGGCACCGATCGTTGTTTGTTATAGCATCGATCGAGGTAAGGGGGGTTAACCCCGGTCGCTATGTCACCCCAGGCGACCACAAGTCCGGTCCCCGGCTTCTGTGTGGGCCGAAGCCCACTTGTTTTCTCATTCAATCTAATTTATTATTTGGGCCATAGTTATTAGGATTCAGCCCAATTCTTTTTAGTTTAAGGACATAGGAATCTTGTATCAAGTAGATGATGGTTGGGATAAGTTTCGTTTAGAAGATAGAGGTCGTTGGGATTATGGGTTAAGGTTAAATTTGTTATAAAATAGATTGAATTGGGAGTTCACCGGCCAATGTTTCCTTTATAGGATTCAGGATCGAACTTTAAGGGTAGACGCGGTATTTGAGCTAAGGACGCCAGGTGAGTTTTTCTGAACTAAATTCTTCTGTTAACGAAAGTATGTAAAAGTTTGTTTTAAACTTTGATTTTATATGATGGCATGAGTATTGCGTAAATTATATGTAAGCTTTGATATGATGTTGCTTTAGCACTTACTTGCGAGATTTATTTAAATGCTAAAAATGATTTTATTATTATTGTCCAAGTGGAAATGTATGCATACATGGTCCTAAGCGAGTAGGCTCGAAGTCGGGGGTGTGGCCCGCCTGTGCTCATACCGGGGGGGGGGGGGGGGGGTTGTTCCGTTTATGCCGTTTGAGGTGTGTCCCTAACAAAGGCAGTGTGAGTCATAGACACACTGTCACCTTAGGGTGGCGGTAGTGTGAGCGAAGAAGTTGTTGAAAGTTAAAGGTTTTTCCTTGAAGCTGAAAATGTTTATTTTTATGACAAATCCTTGATTATTTGTTTGATGAGTTAAAAGTTGTATTAAGAGGGGACTCACTAGACCTTTCGGTCTAACCCTCGTTCTTTTCAAATCTAAAACCCTTTTCAGGTAAAGAGTGGCAGTAGAAGGAGCGGTTACGTTTTAAGAGAAGTTGCGTGCTGGAGCTAAATTAGAGGACCTTCATTGTAGACTGATGTCTCTGTAATCTCAGTTGTGTACTATGTTATCTTTTCCCAAACCTTGTATCTTAGTTATAGTTTTGGGCCGTTTGGCTTTGTTATTTAAGTTTAAGTTGCTATCTTGTTATATCTAAGGTTGGGATGTTACAATCCGAGTATAAGAAGAAGACGAACGGTCGGGTGTCAATGGCGGAACCTACAACTGAACAAAAGGTATTCCACTATATTTTTGTTTCTTTGAAAAACTACTTTTTTATATTTTATTTTATTTACTGAGGATTTGTTTATATTTTTCAAAACCCACAATCATATTTTTCGAAGTAGGGGAATAAGATATATATACATATCTTTATTTTTATCGACTAATACTATGAGGTCTTGAAGTCAATAGTCAGATAAATATGTTGTGAGACATGTCGTTTGAGTTTTAAATAATATAATACAAAACTATTACCAATATTATTGCACAAAGTCATAACAACAAACGATTAAGAATATATGCAAGTTAACTACTTATGAAAATACATTCGTTTTTCATATTGTATTTTATTAACTATTAACAGAGAAATTACGTTTCATTTTAACTCGGTTCAATATTCCAACAAAAAAATTATCCTCCCGTGCAATGCACGGGCCCAACACTAGTATAAATATAAATACGTAATCATTATGATTTTATTTTATTTTATTTTATTTATATAAATAACTAAAAAATTTGGATAGAACCTCCACTTCGAATTCTTACCTTCACGGGTAAAACCCGAAAAAGGGAAGATGAGTGGGTAGGTGCTTCAGTTCTGAAAAAGCCTTATTTTGTTGTACTCACCTTTTAAGACTTTAATTTTTTACAGCAATCGTATCATAATATATTATCTTAGACCATCTACAATGTTTAACTTTAACCTATTAACATACTTTTTATTTTTGCCATATAGCTTTATATTTAATTTTTTAATACAAAACATATTTTTACAAATCCTCTTCGATGCAAATATCTTTTCAATTTTTTCTATTAATTACATTATAGATATTCTATCCTTATCTATTTAAATTGTTTTATACCCTTCATTTAATTTGTTCAAAAGCAAAACTTACTTAACATTAAAAAAAAATGAATAAAAAAAGTGAAAGACAATAAATATATTATATAATTTATATATTGTTTTAGGTATTCGATATTGATGTTATAAGCTTTTTTAATAATGTATTTTGTTATAAAATATATTTGGTTTAATTATAAATATTTAATGAATTAAATTAATTAATTAAAATGTGATAATGTATAAAATAAAAATATGATTAAAGGAAGGTGCAAAATGAAAATTCAATTGAAAAAATGATTAACCCCAACCGGTTGCAGTTCTCCAACCCTTTCACCTAAAATATTTTTACTCTAATGTATGCAAACCTTTTCAAAAGCCTTTTGTAAATATAAAAAAGCTATTAAAAGTTTATGCATTCGAGATGCTCTGATAATACTAAAAGGCCGTTTACCAAAATGTTTATCGGGTAAGTGTTTATCAGCAATGACATATACGCTCACTTACCTTATCGTATAACATTCCGACCATCAAAATTGATTGTTCGTAAACGTCTTAAATCCGGTAAACGCTTACCGGGTAAGAGTCATTTCTCTCACTTACCGGGTAAGACTCTAGACTCTTGTTATGACTCTTACCAGGTAAGATTTTAGATAGTTTTCATGTTAAATATGTTATGTACTATTACTCAATAAGTCAATGATAATAAACAAGTTAAATTAGATTATATATATTAAAAACTAACAAATTAGACATTAAAAACGTAAATGAAAATAAAATATCGTGTTACAAAAATCGCGCATTAAGTCATGGCGTGCCACAGGTTTAACGTGACGTGGACACAAGCCTTGAATCACGGCACGTCATTGACGATTGCTACGAAAAAACTTTTAGAAGAATGATTTTATACCATTTTTAATTTTATATATATATATATATATATATATATATATATATATATATATATATATATATATATATATATATATATATATATATATTGAATAAACGAGACGAGGGGATGGCCGCATACAAATGATGTGTTGAAAAAGACATGATTTGTTGGAATCTTGAGTTCGATTCGGACTTGGAGACCCATCCAAAATTTTCCCCTAACGTATTTTACAATAATATCATAGTTATTTTTATATTGTCTTTTCAGTTTTAATCAAATTATTTAGCACAAGCTAATAAAAAAAACGAAATGCTAGAATTTACTCCATTAAATTTTTTCCCCTCATTTTATCTTTAAAGATCGTTTATATTGGTTGATTTAAAAATTTTAAATAGCAATAATTTAGTTGGCAATATTAAGAAGGGCAAATTGCGGTAACGTACTTTAGTTTAATTCCTGTTTAATCTCATTATGTGTATCTCAGGTTCTAGTGGTGTACTGGTGTCACACCTAAGAAAGTTTAGGCGGGCTTTGTGAGAGTTTGGGGGAAGGTGCATATGGGCGTACTTTTTAGTGAAGATTATTTGGGTCTATAAGTGACACCCTTTTTGTAATCTTATTTCTGTTATAGAAATTAGATTAATTGGTTGTTGTTTATTACCATTAAATTACAGACTGTAATTAAACAGGTTTTTCTCATTTCCCCATTTTGGGAGGCTCTTGCTATGGTAAACTTTATATACCACATTTTCGTTTTTCTGGAATTTTGTTATCCCTATTTTTAGAGTGTTACAAAATATAAGGTTTTGACATGTATAAAGTTTAAAAGAGTGAGATGAACTCACAATGTTTGGTTTAGGATAAACCCTAGAAACCAAGAAACCTTCTAAAAATGGAGGCAACTCTTGTCTTTGAACTCTAGGTTAACAATCTTTGATGTAGAGGATGGATGAACTCTTGAATCCCAAGCAATAAATGCCTAAATGAAGTCTAGGGTTTGGAACTTAAGAGAACTCGTGTAGGAGAAAGATGAGAAAAGTGGGTATGAATGATAAATGAGAAAGGGTTGAATTAAATGAACATTTATGGCACTACAGCCCGACGCCGAATGTGCCCCGCGATTGTGCTATATGGCACTCTCGCACTATGAGTACCGAGGGCCACGGGCTCTCTGCAGTAATGTCCGACGATTGTGACGAGTTTCACTTTCGCCAGGGCACTCTCGCCCACAATGTACCGCGAGCCATGGGCTCCCCGCGACTATGCCATGGCGATTTTGACCAAGTCACTGTCGCCTAGCACAATCGTCCAACTCCCCCAAACTTCCGAATTTCGATCTTTTGTGTTCGCGACACTTTCAACTTGACTTGTAACGTCCAAAAGGGAAACATTCTTAAGATTTAGGGGCCGTTTACCCAAATGCTTACTCGGTAAGTGCTTACTGGTAAAAATTTAACATTTTCACTTGCCTTCTCACGTAAGATTCTAGTTCATTTAAACGACATCGTATGCAAAAATATACCTTGTAAGTCTTACCCGGTAAGACTTGCCGCCCACACTTACCGGGTAAGACTTTTGACCCTTGCCATCGTTCTTACCGGGTAAGATTCTCGGTAGTTGTAATGTTTATCCGGTAAGGTAAGTGACTTGATAAGAGCTTATCGGGTAAGCGTTTGTTAAACGGCCCCTTATACTCCACTTCAGAGAAATTAGAAAGGAGATGAGAGAAATACTACTTACCAAAAATCTGGGTGTTACATTAAGTGCCATAAAAACACTCTATTAGGGCACTTTAACATATAAACCAATTTTGTTGTTAGTAAGACTTCATCGACAAGAGTCTCTCATCTTATTTTATTGGCATTTAACTCGTTGATTGCATCTTTCAACACTCTACAATTTTGACCTTGTCTCAACAATTTATTACAACTCACCTTAACTTTTCAAATGTTAAATGAATATTTATTCTATATTAAATTATGGGAAATTAATTAAAATGCCCGTATTTGAACATCGTATTACCGAAATGCCCCAAATCTCGTCGAATTTGCCAAAATACCCCTTATCTACGGGAAACGAGGCCGGGAATCCCGGGTTAGGTCGCGTGGCCGGGAAACCCGGGTTTATGGCCGGGAATCCCGGGGTTGGTGGCCGGGAAAAGTGGGTATGTGGTGATCGATGGTATTGAACGGTTTGGATTAAAAGGAATTAGGGTTATAAGTGTTGGGTTCGATTATAAAAGGGAGAGGGGGACCATTTGACACCCCACACAACATTCTAACTCTCTCCCTCATTTCTAACTCTCTCATTGCAATCGTGTATATCACGCTCGGATATGTCTCGTCTACTTACTTCTGTAAGTTTTCTTAACCCTATTGTAGTTTTATATTTTCTAAAATATTTATTGTATGTTTGTTAGACTATATGTTCGATTATGCTTTTATATATGAGATTATGTGTTATGTTTACGTCGGATAATATGTTATTTTTTATAAATATTTTAGAGATGACATGTTTTTTGGAGATTGAGTTTATTTTAGAGATGACATGTTTTTTGGAGATTGGGTTAATTTTAGAGATTGCGTTAATAACATGTTAGAGTGTTACGTTTTTTTAGAGTGTTGTGTTTTTTTTTTTATAAATATTTTAGAGATGGCATGTTTTTTGGAGACTGTGTTAATTTTAGAGATTGCGTTAATAAGATGTTAGAGTGTTACGTTTTTTTAGAGTGTTGTGTTTTTTTTTATAAATATTTTAGAGATGACATGTTTTTTGGAGATTGGGTTAATTTTAGAGATTGCGTTAATAACATGTTAGAGTGTTACGTTTTTTTAGAGTGTTGTGTTTTTTTTATAAATATTTTAGAGATGGCATGTTTTTTTGGAGATTGTGTTAATTTTAGAGATTGCGTTAATATCATGTTAGAGTGTTACGTTTTTTTAGAGTGTTGTGTTTTTTTTTTATAAATATTTTAGAGATGGCATGTTTTTTGGAGATTGGGTTAATTTTAGAGATTGCGTTAATAACATGTTAGAGTGTTACGTTTTTTTAGAGTGTTGTGTTTTTTTTATAAATATTTTAGAGATGGCATGTTTTTTTGGAGACTGGGTTAATTTTAGAGATTGCGTTAATATCATGTTAGAGTGTTACGTTTTTTTAGAGTGTTGTGTTTTTTTTTTATAAATATTTTAGAGATGGCATGTTTTTTGGAGATTGGGTTAATTTTAGAGATTGCGTTAATAACATGTTAGAGTGTTACGTTTTTTTAGAGTGTTGTGTTTTCTTTTTTATAAATATTTTAGAGATGGCATGTTTTTTGGAGACTGTGTTAATTTTAGAGATTGCGTTAATAAGATGTTAGAGTGTTACGTTTTTTTAGAGTGTTGTGTTTTTTTTTTATAAATATTTTAGAGATGACATGTTTTTTGGAGATTGGGTTAATTTTAGAGATTGCGTTAATAACATGTTAGAGTGTTACGTTTTTTTAGAGTGTTGTGTTTTTTTTATAAATATTTTAGAGATGGCATGTTTTTTTGGAGACTGGGTTAATTTTAGAGATTGCGTTAATATCATGTTAGAGTGTTACGTTTTTTTAGAGTGTTGTGTTTTTTTTTTATAAATATTTTAGAGATGGCATGTTTTTTGGAGATTGGGTTAATTTTAGAGATTGCGTTAATAACATGTTAGAGTGTTACGTTTTTTTAGAGTGTTGTGTTTTTTTTTTATAAATATTTTAGAGATGACATGTTTTTTGGAGACTGTGTTAATTTTAGAGATTGCGTTAATAAGATGTTAGAGTGTTACGTTTTTTTAGAGTGTTGTGTTTTTTTTATAAATATTTTTAGAGATGGCATAGGCCCCTTAACTTTGATAAACTTACAACTTAGGCCCCTAGGCTTTGGTTTATTACAACTTAGGCTCCTAGACTTTGGTTTTTTACAATTTAGTCCCCTTAACCTTGGTAAATTCAAAACATATCGATTTGGATTTTGTCAAACGGGTGTAAATAGCCCTAAGGTTTGTAGGGATTTAAGCAATCCACGTGATTCCCCTACTACCTGGAAGTCCAATAGATTGAGTGGCTTTTTTTCTAAACTCTCTCACTAGACGAAATCAACAAAACTTAGGCCTCCTTAACTCTGTAAAAAACCATAAATATTAACTATAACCATAAGTCGTTGTCTTTTATTCGTTACTATGTAGGAGGATTTTCATTACGTCGATCTGTCTTTCAAATCACGCCTTGGCTTTGCCAAGGAAATTAGAGATATTTTTGCAGCGTGTCCACCTGAACGGGCACAAAATTTACACCAAATATTTGGACGAACGCCTTTTGGTCCATGGCTGGAGCTTACAAATACTGCACAGGACCCCCTCCTAGTGTACATGTTTCTACAGTTTGAGGTCGACGTCCTCAATGCGGCTTCGGAGGAAATGTATTTCAAAGTCCTTGGGAAACACATGCGCTTTGGTCGTCTTGAGTTTTGTCTTATAACAGGACTCCTTTTCGGCCCAACACCCTCCCTACCTGCCATATCGGAAGGGTCCTTCGTTAGGAGGCTTTGGCCTGATCACGCCCCCGATCATTTGAAGGTGAAAACCGTCGTCCAGACGATGAGAGGCGGCATGCAGTACCTATCCGATGAGGATGTTGTGCGTGTTTGCTTGGTAGTGATGGTGGAAGTCATGTTTATGGGTCGTGAGCTAAACCAGCTGGTTTCTGACACTGTCCTTAGGGCCGTCGATGACCTTATGACATTTGACAGCTACCCGTGGGGTAGCCATATCTGGACCCACACATACAACTCTTTACACTTAGCCACCGCCAGACGCCATACACAAAAGAACAAGCACATCAGCAAGAGTACGTTGAGTGGGTTCGCACACGCTCTGAAGGTTAGATAAGTATTATAACTTAAATATTAAGTCATCTTTTTTTTTTTAACATACTAATCTATGTTGTGTAATTTCAGGTATGGATCTTGGAGATGTTTCCTGTCTGCCGTCACCATTTCACCAAGCGCACCGACAGAGCCATTAGGGGAACTCGATGGGACCGAGACATTGTACTAAATAAGAAATCATGCGTTGCAATCTTCAACTCAGTTTCAGACGTACGCTCTCTGACTATGTTTCTAATTTTAGAAAGTGAACAATTAATTGTTTAATTTAGTCATGCATATTAAATCTTATATGTTTTTACAATATATTTAGGTGAGGTATCCGGCTCTCGAGCGCCTCACTCCTACGGATGCCGAACAACAGAGTCGTTGGTATCTATCCAGCGTCGCCTATTTGGAAAGAGAGGAGGCCAGACGACCGACGAAGAGGTCCCGACGAAGAGATCTTGATCACGATGAGGACGATGAGGACGATGAGGACGATGAGGACGATGAGGACGATGATGATGAAGATGACGATGATTATGAGGATGACGATGATGGCACGGGATATCAGGCTCCCCCTAGCTCCTCCCATCATGGAGCGCCGCCTCCCGACCCGTACCAACACAGGTGGGTACGCTATGATGCGCTGCACGATTACGTCCACGGGTCCGTCGAGACACGCCTAAGAGATCTCGAGGCCCTCACCGCACACCTTCGCCACACTCAGGTTAGTGTTTAACTTAATTTGAGGATATTACGTTCCATACTTGTATATTGGTTTGTATATTGATATGACGTTTAATACTTGTATTAGTTGGCAACGAACTCAGTGCCGACCTACACGTCCCCTGGGTACGGACACACGTCCCCTGGTTACGGACAGACTTCGGGTTGGTGGGGACACACGTCGGCTGGTTACGGACAGACGCAGGCAACCACATCATTGCCGCAAGATGTAAGTCATTCGAGTTTACATTATTGTTCTGTTTTCGTTATTAATATAAAAATTTCTTATAATCTATGCACCCAGTTTCGGATGCCGGAGACGGATTGTTACAGACCTCAAATGATGCCGAGCTACAATGTACCGGGGCCGTCGTTCGTGACACCGCCAGCACACTTCGATCAGGGTAGGTCCCCCCTTACCGATATGATGGATGATTTTTTCGGACCTTCCATCCCTGGTTCGATGGGTTCGATGCGACAAAGCACTCCTATGGGTAGTGACATCATTGAGCATCACTTCGAGGATGATGCTCCAATGCTTGACCAGGCGGAGGTCGTAGCACTTGGGAGGGGGAGACGGAACGTTGTAGCAGGACCAAACTTACGTTCCCCATATACCCAACAACCTTCAACCACACCGGCCCCTCCGAGAAAGACCAAGCCAAGGATGAAGGAAAAGGGTAAGGGCAAGGCTGGGGGGTCCACTACGATGACTCCAACGGGACAGTCGACGCACGTTTCGGCAAAACAGATCGTTCACCAATGTATCCACGATCAGCTCCCCAACCTGCGTTGTCCATTTTACGGCGACCTTGAAATGGATACCGGTTTTTTTAGGAAACTGCTTGCTGTAGGCTGTAACGGTGATTTGGAGGATTTGGTTAGTATTTAAATATAGTCATATAAACAATTACATTTTTAGTTACAGCTCTAACAATCTCTATTTTGTGTATAGCACATCGACGCTTGGGTCAAGATGATCCTAGAGTCCCGCTCTCCACATGCGTCATGGGCGGTGATGGACAACAACTTTTTTGAGTGGCTCACCCTGCCGGAGCAAGGATACAAGTCCGTATACGAAACTTGCAATGGAATGACGCCAAACCATCCACATTGGAGGGACATCGAGAAGGTATGGAAATCGATTTACATAATTTTTGTTTAACTTTTTGGTTACTAACTATTTGTGTGTTACTGTAAAATCTCAGGTATTCATCCCAATCTGCATTAGCGACAAACATTGGGTGCTTGGAGTTCTGTGCCTTAAGGAAATGACGATGGTCATATATGACAGCTTACGAGCTTCCAGGTACACCATGCCTTTGGAAGACCGCCTTAAGATCTTCAAAAAACAATTGCCAAAGTTGTTAAAGAAGATATACGACACGACAGGTCGTATAAATGCCAGCAAGAAATTAAAGCATCAGTATGAAAATGATGCACCACAACAGTCAGGGGTGTTTGGGGATTGCGGTGTCTGGGTGTGTCGTAATTTATCCAAGTTTGTTGAAGGAATGCACCCAGCAGTTGCACCAGATGCAACTGAATCTGTGGCCAATGAATGGCGGCGTTACATGGCGGAGACCTTATATGCGTTGTCCCTTCCTACTTAGACGAGTAGATTGTTTTTGGTGTTTTTTTATGTATGTAATAACATTTTTATATATATTAATATTGTTTTTCTTGGATTTTTCGTGTTTGGTGAACTAAACGAACTTAGAAAATATAAATGCATAATCCCACAAAATACGTTAGGCGATTTTATTAATGAAACAAAAGCATTGAAAGTACAAGTACAAAACGACAACACATAAACTCCTGGTACAAACTACCAACAGAGGAAACTACAAACACGAAACTAAAAACACAAACACCATCTAAGGATATAGTGTTTTACATTTATCAATCCAAGTTTGTTTCTCTGTTACCTGCGCTTGCAGTGTTGCGAAGTCTTGCATAATCTTGTTGACTTGTTCATTGTCGTAGCGAATACGGTCTTCTTTCTCCTTGATCTCCCTTTTCAACCTTTTTACCTCCTTATTGTCCACGTCGATCCTTCTCAAGTGTTCGTCCTTCTTCGCCATCATTTCCCTCCACTCTTGAGTAAGTTGCTCAATCTCCGCTTCACTTTTCTCTATCACTTTTTTCAGTCTCGAGGGCATTATTTGTGAAGATGGTGGGTTTGAAGATGATGCATTTCCAGCCATGTGTTTGGTGAAAGGGGAGACTTATGATATGAAAATGGTGTGTGGTTTTTGTGAATTTCACAGTCTGCTATAACACGGGTATTTATAGCCACATGGAGCAATTGTTAAAAAAACAATTCAGGCTTTGCAGAAGAATCAAATCAGGCTTTGCAGAGGCATCAATTCAGGCTTTGCAGAAGAATCAATTCAGGATTTGTAGAGGCATCAATTCAGGCTTTGCAGAAGAATCAATTCAGGCTTTGCAGAGGAATCAATTCAGGCTTTGCAGAAGAATCAATTCAGGCTTCACATGGACTATAAGTAGATGCTCCGGTGAAGTAGTAATTCACAACTTGCTATCTATCGTTTGTACTCTCTTTGTCATTTACAAACATTATCTACAATTTCATAACTTAATGGCTGGAGGTTCACGTGGAAGGGGGAGAAGGTCAGTGAATGGGGCAGGCACTTCACGCTCCGCCTACATCGAACAATTAAATGATGGAGCTACGAGGGTTGACTGGGGAGTACCAGACACAACGGAGGAATGGGCGCAATTTGGGATGAGTGCTTATGATGAACCAATTACGCCTCAGGAGTGGGAGCAGTATGATTTTGCACGAGAGGCATACTACAATGCTCATGGGGGACAATCCCCACCTAGGTATCAATCTAACCAGGGACTGAGTCTACCAATGTCTCAAGTACTGCCTACAAAGTTGAAAGACTCATGTGATGAGGCAAATGCGGAGATACGACATATCGGCAGGAACTGGCTGCGCAACATGGAATTGCAGAAAGAGAAGGAGGCCATTATTTCGGAGCAGAAGGAGTTGTTGGAGATGATGAAGCGCGATGTCAGGGTGAAGCAAAAGGAGATTAAAAAATTAGAAGATGAATTGGTAGAAATCAAAGAAAACTACACCGGCATGGAGGAGCAGATGAAGGCAAAGGCTGGCTGGGTCAAGAGCATCCGAGAAATCTACCCGTAGTAGGTTTCTCAAAGGGTGGTTAATCTACCCGTAACGATGGCCTAATGTTTTCGTTTCTTTATTAATGTTTTTTTTTATTAATGTTTACTTTATCGATGCTTTAATAAAAGGATGCTTTAATGTTTAACTTGTTTTTACACAATATAATTCCACAACCACGAAAAGGTGGATAAAATCAACAATGAACATAAATATCATATCACTTCACACTAAAATAAATTACTTGTTAACTACTTGCACAAAAATAAAGAGAGAAATAAGCTACAAGATGAGGTCGTTACAATCAAGGGAAGTCTATGTTAAGGTCAATGCTATCATGCCTTAGGGTTCCATGTGGTTCTAGGCTCGATGGCCCCTGAGAGCGAAATCTTTGGCTACTTGTAGCTCTGCTCCTGGGAACGGTTGAAGGGGCAGGAGTTGGACATTCACCACGAGTGTGTCCTACTGCTCCACACCTAGTACACGTTCTCTGTATCGGATCCTCACCTCGAGATGGACGCCGATCGTTCTTGCTTGGCCTCCCCGCACGTCTCTTGGTTATTAACGGTGGATAGCATGGAGGAAGGGGCACGTGCGGCAAAACCCATGACTGAGGGGGTCCAACCGGATTGATTACTTCCTGATATGTTGACTGGTAAGTATGGGACGTGAAGTAACCTAGAGCTAGATCGCTGCAATCTCTACGACTCACCGACCTTGCAGCTGCGATGGCATGACCGCATGGTAACCCAGAATATTGCCATTGCTTACATTCACAAACACGGTTAAGCATATCGACAATGGCGTGTCCACTGGTATCCCGAACATCGAACCTATCATATCCAATCCCTCTAACCCTCCATTGCGCAGATTTTCCTGCCCTTTTGAGAATCTTTGCCTCCGCCATTGGTGTAAGATGATTACACATTTCACCTACAAACATGTGTGTGT
The DNA here is from genome assembly GCA_954870635.1 of Arctium minus. Classification (NCBI taxonomy): domain Eukaryota; kingdom Viridiplantae; phylum Streptophyta; class Magnoliopsida; order Asterales; family Asteraceae; genus Arctium; species Arctium minus. Next base: position 106,745,318 of record OX941083.1, read on the forward strand.
TAATTATGCTACGATTTATAAATAACAAAAGAAAACCAAATAACATATAAGTTCAAGATTTCATAGTTTATCAACCTCCCTTTTGTCGTCGAAGTAGGTACCACTCTTGTTGAAAATTTCGGAAGTACTCCATAAGCCCGACAATCGGTAACCTACGAGCAAAACGGGACAGTGCATTCACCGACTCGGCACTATTAGAGGTCATTATATTATACCGATGTGCAGGAAAATAGGCCCTTGACCACCTCTCCTTACCAGCAGCGTCCATAACTTGTGCTCCACGATCTACTTCATATCGTAGTGCATCCATGTACCGATCAAACTCCGTAACCGTATATGCTTTGCATGCCTTCCAGTAGGTCGAGCGGTTTGTAGTAATACGCCTGTCCGCACTTCTCACGTTCATCTCCAAATGTCGACAACATAGGGCATGAGGGGTCGATGGGTACACCGCAGAAATTGCGGCACTTATTGAAGGAGACCTGTCCGACATAAACACCAACCCTTCCGGGACTCCGATACATTCTCTCAACCTGGACAGAAACCAACCCCACTCCTCCCCCGTCTCGGACTTGCCTACTCCGAAAGCCAAGGGCACGATGTTGTTATTTCCGTCCATGGCAACCGCCAAGAACATCATACCTAGGTAAGGTCCCTTTAAATGGGCCGCGTCTATTACGATGACAGGACGCAGGTTTGCCAAAAACGTGCGGATCTGCAAATAACGTAGGTGGAGCAAATTTGTAAATATTATAATTTATAATATCTAAATATATGTCGTGTTGATATACATACCGCACATCCAAGAGCAGCGAAACACAACTCAAAACGTCCGTGCGAATCTGTCCTTATTCTGGTGCATGTACCCGGATTCTTCAGTTCCAAATTATATAAGTACATAGGGAGTCGTTCGTACGACTCCTCAGGTGTGCCTCTCACCATTAGTAGGGCCTTGCATCGCGCGCGCCATCCTTGGTGGTAACCAATGTTGAGTCCGTACTGCTGGTTGATATCGTCGACGATGTCATTCGGCCGAAATGACCTGCTAGCGTCAATAAACTTACCTTTCAATATGTGGCCCAAAGTCCTTTTGTTGGCCTGCCGGTGTCTGGAATTCAGTTGCGTCCTCGAACAAGTGTGTACATCGTTCAACTTCCTAACGACAAACATCCATCCTTTAGGTCCCACGGACTTCGCCGACATACGCCACTTACAATTTGTTTGCTCACAGACAGCCACATATCTGCTTTTGTCGGATTTCTCCGTTCTAAACACGAAACCCTCTTCCAAGAACTTAATTCCGAGCTGTATGGACATTTGCTCCTTCGTATCAAATAGTTGTCCTTCATGTATACTTGTACCGCGATTGTAAGGTACGGGTTGGTAGGGTGGTATATTGGTCTCCCGGTTTGGAAGGGAAGGAGGCATATCAAAATAATCGTTTAACTCACCAAGTGATTTATTGCTAGGGGTATATGTCTCTTCTTCTTCGTCCTCATCAGTATCGGTATCTGATCTGTCTAGATCAGATATACCCGTTGTGAAAACATGGGTTTCGTCATGAGCAACTCCAGAAAACCGTCTTTCTTCGTCTTCTTCTTCTTCAACTTCTTCTACTTGTTGTTCTTCTTCTAGTTGCGTCTCCGGAACAACATCGGGATAAGAGTCGTTAGGATGATATGAATGATCAGCATAAAGTGTGGTGTCGTATGATGCCTGGAATTGATGATCAGGCTCATTTTGACTACCACCGACGTGGATTTCGTCATCACCTTCGACATCATCTTCGTCATCACCTTCGTCGCACATCAATGTTGCGTCATACACAAAGACTTTTAGAGGTCTTTCAGAATCGACTGCAATTTGCATAAAACCAAGTATCACTTCGTCGTTGTTTAGCTCCACTAGTGAGCGATCTGCACGTTTGAACACCAACTTGCAAGTATCAGAATCTTCGATTCCACATTTTTCCATGGCGTAACGAAGAAACCTCTTATATGTATAGATTACTGGAATCTGTACACCACGCTTTGTGTACCCAATATAATCCCACTCATTGTTGTTTTGAACCCACTGACCATTGAAACATAAATAGAGCTTAGCTTTTACAACAGGTGAACTCATTTTTTCAATAGTATGAACTATGAAGGAAGAAAGAAAAATGGAATGGATGTGATGATGAACGTATTTACCTTGAATTATACTGACTCTTATAGGAAAAATTTATAGCCAACGATGAAATTGAATCGTACATTCGATGACAAGTATATATTTATTTTACGAATAATGGAAAAAAACGTGGAAAAACAATTGAAATCAGGCAACAAACACGTGAAAAACAATGAAAACACATAAAATGACCTGAAACCCTAATTTTTTTCTCAAACCCTAAAAATCCCATGACAACCCCGGGAAACCCGGCCATTAACCCCGGGAAACCCGGCCCCTAACCCCGGGAAACCCGGCCCCTAACCCCGGGAATCCCGGCCTCAACATGGATTCGGCCGAACCACTTTAACCCCGGGATCGAGCCTCATCCCGGCCACGGATCCCGGACATATGGGGTATTTTGGCAAACTCGACGAGATTTGGGGCATTTCGGTAATACGATGTCCAAATACGGGCATTTTAATTAATTTCCCTTAAATTATACTATTAATCATAGAATCACAACCGAAAAATGAAAAAGAAAAAAGGTACATATTGAAAATATCTCAATATAAATCCCTCATCAATAACTAAATATTTGATGAAAATTTTCCATTTATCAAAGAAAATACAAGGAATAAAAAGATAAAGTTACAATATTCTTTTTTTGCCATGGTTAATTGGCCATCTAATCATGATTGTCATTTGCAAGTCTAGCCACATCAATTCTTGATTCTCTGGTTTACCAAAGACTAAAGGCTACTTCCGTTCCGTGCCCTACATCTATTTTCCTCTATTCTTTTTTTCTTTTTTGAAAATCCAAAAAAAATTACGTCCATGGTCCATTATTATTTGTATTATAAGTTTACTAAAAGTTTACCGAATAAGCGTATACCGGCAACAGAAATTACCCTCACTTACTTTATCGTGTAACATTTGATCATCAAAACGGATTGTTGGTAAGAATCTTAAACCCGATAAGCATTTATCGGGTAAGAGTATTTTTCCTCACTTATCGGGTAAGACCCTCGATTCTTTTTATGCATACGGGGTAATATTATTGATCATTGTTATGCTTAATCAGTAAAATAAGTAATATCATTAAGCGTTTACTCAGTACACATTTAGTAAACTGTCCCTAAATCTTTAGTTGTTTTTAGTAATATTTATCATTGTTTCTAATTATCATATACTTTTAGTTTAGGGAAAATTGCATCAAAATGGAACCAACTTTCGTCAGATTCCTATTTTGGGGAACCAACTTTCAAAATCGTCATTTAGGGGTCTAGATCAAACTTTGTGTTTATTTAAGGATCTGGTTAACCTCTTGAGCAGGTAACCAATAATATAAAATGACTTGGCAACTTTATTATTTAAAGAAAATATTACATGGAATATAAGAGTGACACGTCATCCATTATTAAAGTAAATAATTTGATGTCATCAAACAAATAAAAACAAACAAAACCCAGCCTCCCATTCTTCTTCCCCAAAACATCACCGGCGCCTCTCCGGCCTGCCCTACCGCCGACACCTCCCTCCCTCAAACTTTTCAAATTCGAAAAATCCAAGAACAAGCAACTATTTCAGTTCCAAAGGAGCTGTGATGGTGTCAGACGACATCGGTGAGTTGAACTCAAGAGCCGAGGTCGAGTCGACGAGCCGTTGAAAGTAAGAGTAAGAGGTGGTGTTGATCTCTGACGGGAAAGATAATCGGCCGCTACAAACCCTATCAATCTGGTGACTCCATCGAACAATCCTTTGTTATTGCCCACAACCCATACAGACCCTATCAATCTGGTGACTCCATCGAACAATCCTTTGTTATTGCCCACAACCCATGTCGCTTGAAATCTTTGTTAGGGAACCTACTCCGGTACTCCCAACAGATTATTAACCTGCTCCTCCACTCCATCAATTATCTGGACTTGAAAATGTACATAAATTAAATTGAAATGGAAAACCTTAATTAATATCACAGGCATATGTATTGATTCATTTGTCATAGCGACCTCCCCCACATTGACTTGACTACAATATCCAGTCATTAGTAAGCTTCCTAAAAGTAATCTATATGTTTGAGGAGATTAAGGAAAGAAAATGCTTAATTGGAGTTGGTATTGTTGCTAAAAACTCTCTAACAATACACGCTTCACACCTGCATCTGTATGTTAGTGTTTGGAGGGACGTGAGTGTTGAGGATTCATACCTGGAGAGGGTAGCGCCTGCCGGAAGACTAGATCGACGGCTAGGGCTGGAGGCACAAGTGACGGAAGAAGAAGGTATGAAGAGAACGGCGACGATGAAACCGACAAGATGACTATTCATTTTCTTATTTTGAGTGTTTATTATTTTAAACTTTTTTAATAATACTGATGATTTGTCAATGTAATATCCACCTAATATATCTTTAAATTGTTATTTGCCAAGTCACTTTATATTATCGGTTACCTGTTCAAAAGGTTAACCAGACCGTTAAATAAACACAAATTTTGATCTAGACCCCTAAATGACGATTTTGAAAGTTGGTTCCCCAAAATAGGAATCTGACGAAAGTTGGTTCCATTTTGATGCAATTTTCCCTTTAGTTTATTGCGAACTAATTTTTAGAAATAATAATTAATTTGATAATTGTTCATGCAAACACTCTTTTTGGTAATTTGATTATTTCGATCTTATAAAATAAAAGTTAATTGCAAATCGTTTAGTTCTTCACTATTCGTATAGGAAGGCCTCTCCTTCAGTATAGGGATTGGTCCATATGGTTTACATAAATTAACGAGTAAGGTCCCTGACATATATGGTGACGGGTCAATTAGAATTTGGTCCCTAATCAATAAAATTTGATGGCATAAATATATATATTCTAATTAAATCTAATGAGAAAAATAATTAAATTAGTTTTGAAGCTTAGATTTAGACATAAAATATTTTATCTTTGCATAAACTTTATATCCATAAAATATTATTATAGATACTATAGTAAAATCGTATTGGTCATTTTAACAGTATTAAAAGAGATTATTATTATAAAACTTGCATTTTAAAAATACGACATTTTTTGAATTATTTTATGAATATACGCCACATTCGTTTTTTTGAATTTTTTAAGCTAGATTTATATATTTGTTGACTTAGGGGTTGTTTGTTTTTTAAAAAAAAACTCTTAATGGCTCTTAAGTCTGAATCGTTCTGACCTTTTTACACACCACCTCTTATTAATCATAACTAAAATAAGACTTCAGACTTTAGACCTCTTAAAAAACAAACGACACCTTAGTTATCGTCACAAAACATTGGTTCCCCTTTATTGTGTTTCATTTAAAAATAATCTCCTATTTAACTTTTTGAGAATTTTAATTGCTAGTAATTTTGTTAAGCTCTAAAAAGTAATATCGCTATCTCTTTTTATTTATTTATAGAAAATTTTGTAGGTTTTTGGGAATGTTTTGAGAAATTTATGTCAGGATCGAATTCTCAACAAGAATTAATTCTCAGAAACAATATCAAAGAAGTTTGCGGAATAACACTTTGATATTCAATGAAATAGTAAATCAATACAGAAAATATGAAGAATAAACTGTAAACTTGTATTGAATGCTTTGAAGTTACAAGATTACACACTCAACCTCAATATTGATGAACAGACTCACCGATACGAATTCTACTTCTCTAGAATTAGGATCTATGTCTTGAGGTTGATTTTCTCTCTAAAAGAATGAAAAACAAAAGTTAATTCACTATTCTAAACTATACAATATATATACTGAATACAAAGATAATTACAATAAATAAAATATCTTCAGTATATCTTCCATGTATATCTCTAAGCTTCCATGTATATCCTTTCATACGAATCTTCATCATATAAGCAGTATTAATCTTCAGCAGCATTAATTTCTTTCTAGCAACATTAACTATTAAGCAGCACTAACCACTAGCAGTACTAACTAGCTAAGCAGTACTAACTTTGTTCAAGCAGCACTAACTTTGACTAGCAGTATTAATGCTACTAGCAGAAGTAACACTCAGCAGTATTAACCTTTAAGTCTTCTAGCAGTAGTAACTTTGAACAAGCAGCATTAACCATACTTGATGAATTCTTCAGTTCCCAACAATCTCCCCCTAACTTGACTTTTAGGAAGAGAAGTCAAGTTCTTCAAATTTTCTTCAAGATGCTCCCAAAACTCTATCATGGCCTAAATCCCAGTGTTTGCATCCAATCCCAAACTCTGATTGATGGTTCTTTGAATCAAGTATTTAGCCATTTCTGAATCTGGAACACACCTTAACTTTTTCTTCAGCATGGCATGTAGCTTCAATCTGCTATGATTATACACTCTATCCACTAGGAAGTATTCAGTGTGATTTAAATCCAAAGTCACTGTATATACTCCACTAATTTCATATAGAGTCCAACTGTTTACTGATTTGAAGACATCCTTGATCAAATGCTCTACTTCTTCAGGTTTGAACATCATACACAGATACTCCATTACCAGTTTTGTAATTGAAATCCCTGGGGCTTTTAGAATATCTGCATACAACTTCATTCCTATCTCAAACATCTCTTCAATATATGATCTAGAGCATGTTCTGACAATTTTTGCCCATGTGTTGAACACTTCATACTTTTCATCCTTTCTTTTCAGCCTTATGTATTCCTTTCCATCCACTGTCAATGTATCCCAGAGAATAACCTCAGGAGGCTTAACTCCTACAGGTTCTGCTGAAATTGGTTCAGGCACTTTGTCCATCACTACCATATACAAATTTACATCATCAGTGTTAGATGGCTCTGTCTGTTTAGATGACTCAGGTGCCCCTTCTTCTTCAGCAACCTTCTCAGCCTCTTCTTCAGATACTCTAGGCCTTTTAATTTGCTTTCTCCTTGCCATCATTTTTGTTCTCTTTAAAGTCCTTAGACTTTCTCCCAGGGTGGACTCTTTCTTAGGAGGTGTTTCTTGCTCATCTGGAAATGGCTTTTGACAATCAAAGTCATTACTTTCTTTTATCCTCTTCTCCATCTCCACCCTAGCAGTTTCACTTCCCTGAAGCTTTAACATCTCTGAATCATAGAGCTCTTTGATCTTCTCAAAAGACATTTTGGAGAACATCTCCTTTTTGACTCCTACAGCACCTTTGAGAAATATAATCATCTTGTTTCTCTCTTGGGTACCTAGGAATGTCTTTGAGGGTCTTCTCTTCTTTGCAACTGTTTTCACCACAGATTTCTTCATACTTGCAGCTTTCTTCTGTGCAATTTCAGTTGCCATACTCTGTTGATAAGCTTCATTCAGTTCAGCAGCTAGAGCTTTTGCCATTTCCCTGTCCTTTTCCATCTGAACTCTTTCTTCTTTTTCAATATCCTCCTGCATCTTTTTAGCTAGGGCTTCATCTGATTCAACCAACCTTTGCTTTTTGATTGGTTGGTCAGATTCTACCATCTTTGCTTTTCCTTTGTCTTTGCTCATTGCCTTCTTACTGTTATCTTTCTTGATCACTTCACCTTGTTCTTTTATGATTACACCTTTGGTCTTTGAAGTGACCTTGGGAGTATCATTCTTGGCTTTTAGTAAGGTTTCTGCAATCTCAAGATCTGTTAAAACTTCTTTCACAGTTTCTGCTGCTTTATTAATGTCAGCAGTAGTAACTGTTTCTGCTAGCTGCTCCCCCTCAACATCAACTTTCTCTCCATCAAGCTCCCCCTTTCTTGTGGCTTCTTCCATGTTGATCTCCCCCTTTTTGGGAGCATCATTCTCAGTGGTCCTTCTTCTTATTTGGAATTGCTTTCTCTTCTTCCTCTGTACCAGACTTAGCACCATCTTCTTTAGCTTAGCAATCTGTACTTGTTGGGACAGAATGACCAACTTCATCTCCTCTATTTCTTTTCCTTGTTTCAAAACATCTAGGTTGATGTTACCCATTGCCTCCATCAATTCATCATAGGTATATCTATCCTCACCTTCTCCAGGAGTGTTACCCCCTATTGAAGGATCATGGGATCTTTTATTAGTGGAAGTCTTCTGCCTAGCAGAAGCACTATCCACCCCTGTGGTTTCTTGGCACCAGGGACCTTCAAATGATTGCTCATTTAAAGTTGCCATGGGGGAGGTCTTATTGATGTTACCACTTTCCTCCTCTGTGCTAGCAGGAGTAGTGGCAGCCTCATCACCCATATGCTCTACCTCCTCCTCAGAGAGCACCTCCTTTGGGTTGGGAGACACCCTTGTGGTTTCCCTTTGTATATTCTCTAGGGGAGAATTCTCCCTTAGAGGGCTTAAAGGCTGAGTGGGTAATGGTACAAGAAGGGAATGAGCCTTCTTTACCTGTTTCCTCTTGTAAGTTTGGGTGATTGGAGAGGTTGGTTTTTCAAGAAGGGACTGGGGAATTGATTTTGAGAGGGAAGGTTGGGCTTGGCTAGCAGTGGGTTGGTCTAATGGGGGCCTTGACCCTGCTGCCATACCTTCATTGGTTTGGGACACCACCATCATTGTAGAGAACAATGGGGTGTCAACTCCTTCAGAGTCCCCAGCAGATCTTCTCATATTTGAGAAAACCTTGCCTTTGGGGGGTTTAGGTACATATACCCCAACAGGTTGAGGTATATCCGTCAATTCTTGAGTAATAACTTCTTGAACAAACCTGGGATACATAAAGAAGCTCTTTTTGTTTCCCATGTTTGAGACAAGATCACTGAAAATCATTTTAGAAAAATTATACTTTCTGGCAGTGGCCAAGCACACCAAAGCATACGCAATAGTGCTGCTGAACTCACTCCATCCAGTAGTCTTTTTGGAGATACAATGCATAAGAGTATGGACAAAGAAACGCCATTGGGGTGAAAATTTTGCTTTAGAGAATTTGAAAACTCCCAATGGGCCTCCATACCCCATGCTTGTAAGATTGGAAAACAGTTCATCGTTCGGAATGGAGGTTATACCAGAGGCATCGTCTAGACGTAGACTGATGCGAATAACCTCTTCAGTAACCGTTAGTGATTGATCACAGATTCTTGTCTTGATCATCTGCACACCATTCTCAACAACAATGGTTGCATTAGCCCAGAACTGCCTTTGATGCTCAATATAGATTGTAGGGGATACAATAAGAGCATGAGCAATGTGGCTTGACTTGAGGAAATCCACAATCTGATGAAATCCTGCAACTTGCTTTGGATTTTGTAGCATCGCAATCTCGTTGTGCTCGTCGATGAAAGTCATGGATGCCATTGATCTTAGTGAAAAGCTTGCCTGAAAACTTCGAACTTGAGAGAGAAAAGGTTTTGAGCGCAAGAGAACAGTATGCAAAGAGTCGTTATGAACTTTTAGGCGGGCAAAGAGTATTTATAGTATTCGGAACATAAGCAGTATTAACCTAGAGCAATATTAACTACTAGCAGTATTAACTAACTAGCAGTATTAACTGAAAGCAGTATTAACTACTAGCAGTATTAACTACTAGCAGTATTAACCACTAGCAGTATTAACTACTAGCAGTATTAACTGATAGCAGTATTAACCACTAGCAGTATTAACTGAAAGCAGTATTAACTGAAAGCAGTATTAACTACTAGCAGTATTAACTGAAAGCAGTATTAACTACTAGCAGTATTAACTAACTTACTCCTTTTAAACTTGCTAAACACTGAGTACTGCTATGCATATCCTGAAACAGAAGATTAGTAACTCCAAGAATAATATACAGATATAAAACCACTTTTTGAGAAGGGGATTATTCAGAGTTGATCATTCCCACACTTGTTACCAAGAAAGTGAATCTACCCACATCAAAAGCTTTAGTGAATAGATCAGCAAACTGATTATCAGTGTGAACTTTGACAACTTGAATAAGTTTCTTTTCATTACAATCTCTTATAAAGTGATACCTGATCTCAATGTGCTTTGTTTTTGAGTGCTTGACTGGATTATTCACAATGCTAATAACACTGCTGTTGTCAATAAAGATTGGAGTGTGTAGAAAGGTTACCCCATAATCCAACATTTGATTCTGAATCCATAAGACTTGAGAACAGCAACTTGCAGCTGCTATGTACTCTGCCTCTGTTGTAGATGTGGATATTGTGGTTTGTTTCTTGCACTGCCATGAGACTAGTCTAGCACCCAAAAACTGACATCCTCCAGAAGTAGATTTTATGTCCAAGTTTGCCCCACCTAGATCACTGTCTGAGTATGCTATTAGGTCAAAAGGTGAGTTATGAGGATACCAAAGTCCCAATCTGGGTTGCCCTTTGAGATATCTGAATATCCTCTTAACAGCTTGAAAGTGAGATTGCTTTGGCCTAACTTGAAATCTTGCACATACACAGACTGGAAACATTATATCTGGCCTTGATGCTGTGAGATACATGAGAGAGCCAATCATGGATCTATAATGATGCACATCCATATCCTCCCCCTCAAGATCTGCTGTGATCTGCTTGTGTGTTTCCATAGGTGTGCTGGCAGGTTTTGATTCTGAGAAACCAAACTTGGTTAGAATATCCTGCACATACTTGGATTGACAGATGAAAATGCCATCTGACTTCTGTTGAACTTGGAGTCCAAGGAAGAAAGTAAGTTCCCCCATGGAACTCATTTTGAACCTTTGATGCATTAAATCCTCAAACTCCTTGCACATGTTGTTTCTTGTAGATCCAAAGATAATGTCATCAACATAAATTTGGACCAGCAAGATATCCTTCTTCTTTCTCTTGATAAATAGAGTCTTATCAATGACTCCTCTTTCAAAGTCATTTTCCAAGAGATAGGATGACAGAGTGTCATACCATGCTCTTGGAGCTTGATGTAGTCCATAAAGTGCTTTCTTTAATTTGTATACCCTGTCTGGATAGTTTGGGTTTTCAAACCCTGGTGGTTGACAGACATATACTTCTTCTTCAATTGATCCATAGAGAAAAGCACTTTTTACATCCATTTGATAGACTTTGAAGTTCATGTAAGAAGCATAGGCTAGGAATAGTCTGATTGCTTCTATCCTAGCCACAGGTGCAAAAACTTCTTCATAATCTATACCCTTTTCTTGAGTATATCCTTGAGCCACCAACCTTGCTTTGTTTCTTATGACAATACTTCTTTCATCTCTCTTGTTTCTGAAAATCCATTTTGTGCCAATTGCTCTGTGACCTTTAGGAAGGTCTACTAGATCCCATACATCTTGTAGCTTGAACTGTAACAGTTCTTCTTGCATTGCTTCTATCCAGCTAGATTCTTTCATAGCATCATGTGCCTTTTTAGGCTCAAGCTGTGATAGAAAACAAGAAAGCACTGTATGCTGTTGATCTTGCATTTCCTGAAGCCTGCTTTGATGTCTAGTCATCATAGGAGAAGAGATATCTCCTATTACCAGCTGTGGAGGATGATTCTTTTGAACTCTGGTGTTATGACTAGGTTCTTCATGCAGTCCAGCCTCAAGATTAGATTCATGCAACTCAACTGAAGTGTTTTCAGATGTCACTTCATTATTTTCTTGAGTCTCCTCATCTCTAGTTTCTTCTTCACTCTGACTTGGTCCAGTAAATGATTCCTTTTCACAGTCTTCAACAGAATTTACTGTGGGTATAGGAAAAATCACAGATTTAGATATACTTTCTTGAACTTGTGTGATCCCTGATCCTCCACTTCCTGTTCCTGTATACTCATTACTGAAACCAAAAGATTTAGTTAGTGAATCAATGTCAAATAGCCACTGAGGTCCAGATCCAACAGGATTTGGTGTGTTCTCATTGCATTTGACATTGTCACTTTCTTCAATTATTCTAGAAGAAGAGTTAAAAACTCTGTAGGCGTTACTTTGAGATGAATATCCAACAAGAAATCCATCATCTGCTTTGCTATCAAACTTACCTAAGTGAGATTTGGTATTTAGAATTGTACAAGGACACCCAAAAGGTTTGAAGAAACCAATAAAAGGTTTTCTTTTATTTAAAAGTTCATAAGGGGTCTTGTTCTTTTGCTTGACCACTAGAACTCTGTTTTGGACATAACAAGCAGTATTAACTGCTTCAGCCCAGAAGGTAATTGGCAATTTTGAATCAGCCAACAGAGATCTAGCAGTCTCTATTAGTGTTCTATTTCTCCTTTCAGCAACACCATTCTGTTGAGGAGTCCTAGGAGCACTATATTGCCTCTCAATACCTTTTTCTTCACAAAAGGTGTTTAGATCATGATTTTTAAACCCAGTTCCATTATCTGATCTAATGACTTTTACTCTTTGATTAATTTGGTTTTCAATTCTTAGAATAAAGGATTTGATAAGAGCACTTGTTTCATCCTTAGTCCTTAGAAAATATACCCAAGTAAATCTGGAGTAATCATCAACAATAACCAAGTAGTAAGATTTCTTGCCTATACTCATAACATTTGTAGGGCCAAACAGATCCATATGCAGTAACTGGAGACAAGAAGAAACAGAATTTAACTCTTTGGTCTTATGAGAAGTTTTGTGTTGTTTACCTTTAAGACAAGCAACACAATGATCATCACATGAAAAGACTTTTGAAGGTAAACCTCTTACAAGGTTATTTTTAACAAGATTGTTCATAGTCTTGAAATTCATGTGACACATCCTTCTGTGCCATAGAGAGGATTCATCTACAGAAGCTTTTGAAACAAGACAATTTAGAGATGAATCACTATCAACATTGTCCAAATCAAGACAGTAAACATTGTCCTTTCTTGGAGTTCTAAGTAGTATCATGTTTTCATCAACTACCTTGAATCCAGGAGCAAGGATCAAACACTCATTATTAGTAAATAATATACTATGTTGTTTGTCACAGACCTGTGATACACTTAACAGGTTGTACTTTAATTGATCAACATAGTAGACATCCTCAAATGTCATCTTACCTTTGGTGACATTACCTTTTCCACTTACCTTACCACCAGTAAGATTATCTCCAAATGCAACATGTCCTCCATTGATATGCTTGAAATCCTGAAGGCATGACATGTTGCCTGTCATGTGCCTAGAGCAACCACTATCAACATGCCAAATGCTCTTTCCCTTGAGCGGTTGGTTGCCCTGCACATTAGATAAATCAATTAGTATGATTTAGGAACCCAAGCCAAAGTGGTCTTGGGTACCCCTTTCTCATCAAAATACTTGCATTCTTTCTTGACAAGATTTTTGAACTTTAACTCCTCATTGTTGGAGTATTTTGTTACAATAATAGGCTTGGAAATATTTTTGTTAGAGACAGTACTGGTTTTAGAAGTACTAACTGCCTTGGCAGCACTTGCATGCTTAGCAGTACTAACCTTGTTAGCAGTAGTAATTGTGTTAGCAGCAGTAACTGTGTTGGCAGTAATAACCTTTGAAGAGGTATTAACAGTATTAGCAGCATTAATATTTTCAGCAGTACTAACACTGTTAGCAGTAGTAACTGTGTTAGCAGTACTAATATTGTTGGCAGTACTAACACTGTTAGTACTTCTAGGTACCCACATTTTGACACTTTCTTTTAAAATCTTTTTCTTTAAAGTGCCTTTTCTTTTAACAGATTTCTTTATCACATGTTTCTGTCCAGCCTTCCTATAACCAACAGGTTTTTGCACATATCTTTGAAAGTTCATCTGTTGGTTAATAGGGTTAAAGTAACAATACTTAGCCAAATGATTCAACTTGCCACATATAAAACAAGGTTTTGGTCTATTGATTTTATTCAGATCAACTCCTTGTTTCTAAGCCCATTGATTATTCCAGTTTCTTTGATTTCCTCTTTTTAGACCAGAATTTAGGCTCTTGGCTTTATTGCAATCACACTGTTTACAAGATCCAGGATTCACAACTGTGGTTTGTTTGTAATGGACCTTGTTATCCTTTCCTTTAGTCTTCTCTATCTCCTTGGACTTGACCCAGATTTTCTCACATCCCTCATTGGTGATAATATTGTTTTCTAATGGTATCTTTTTACTCACAGTATTATCTCTGTTCTCACTGGCTTCTTTCTCAGTCAAATCCTTAACTACTACCTCATCCAAAGGATCTATCTTAAAAGCTTCTTCAGACAAGTCATTTTTCTCCTTAGTTTCTAACAAGTCTGATGTAGGAGAGATATAGTTGTTATTGTAAGGAGGGGGTGTATTGTTGTATCCAATACCAGGCTTCATCTTATCATGAATCTGAGCCTTTAGAAGAGAGTCCATTGCTTTTGAAGCATAAAAAAACTTGTCTATGTCAAGCTTAACTTTTGACAGTTCCTCTTTCAGTCTATCATTCTCTTCTAAGGACTTAGACAGTTTGGTTTCTAACTCATTGTTTTCCCACTTCCAATAATTTGTGTCATAAGAGTGTTGAAGTTCATTAGCTTGAAAGCCTTTGATTTGCTCTTCAAATCTCTCTACTATTAACACATAATCTCTTCTGTCTTTTTCTAATCTTTTGAGGTCATCACACATACTTTGATTGTGATCCCTGTATCTTGTAACAGTGTCAATGCAAGATTTAGTGCAAAGATTAGAACTTACCTCAGTAGGGAGATCAGACACTTCTGCCATAAGAGCTTGATTCTGAATGGCTTCCTCAGCTTGATCACTCCAGTCAAATCCCATTCCTTGTTGAGAAACAAGGGCTTGAGCAGGATTCTTGTTCTGATTGTATCCACCATTCTGAGCTTGTTGATGGTAGTTGTTTGGAACAACACTCCTGCATTCTCTAGCAAAATGTCCTTTCTTGTGACACTTATAACATTCCACCTTGGTTTTGTCAAAACCAGCTCCATCTTCTCTTCTTTGAGAGAAGTGATTTCTTCCAGTTCTTTTAATGAACTTTTTCACCCTCATGGATAACATGGCCATCTGCCATTTAATATCCATCTCCTTCAGATCATCAGGGTGAATTTGATCAAGATCATCATTAATCAGAGAATTGCTGCTATGACTGGACAAAAAGGCTTCAAATATAGTTTCAGTGCCTTTTTCTGAACTTACTCCACTGGCAGTACTAACTGCTTCAGGGTTGGCAGTAGTATCAGTGGATGCTGAAAGAAGTGCAGCATTGTGAATATACCCAGAGGGTTTCTTCTTGATTTCTACCTCAGTTTCAAAAACTCTTAGATCATTGTATAGATCATCAAGTTCTTTCTCTTCCAGATTGTCACTCTGTCTATATGAGACAGTGTACATAGTCCATTCATCTCCAAGAGATCTGAGAAACTTTCTGTTGATATCATCTTGTTCCATCTTCACCCCTACAGTAGCCAGTTCACCTATGAGTTTATTGAACATGTCAAAAGTTTGAGTCATAGACTCATTCTTTGTGGAAGTGAAGTTCTCATACTGCTGCTTTAGAACATCTCTTTGATTTCTTTTGATGCTCTTAGTTCCAGCAAATCTTTTCTCTAGAGCATTCCATAGAATCTGAGCATCAGTGCAGTTGCAAAATTGATGCTGATATTCATTGGGAATGGCCAAGAGCAGAGTGCTTAAGACCTTCATCTCTGTCTGTCTGATCTTCCTCTCACCATCTGTCTTTGGTGGAGGTCTTTTCCCATCTGGTCCTATCCTTCCAGCTTCAGAAGGACCATTCTCAATGATATCCCACATTGAGTAGTCAGTGAGAAGAATATATTGTCTGATTCTGATCTTCCACATGTCAAACTCACTTGGTTTGAGCATTGGAACCTTAGAAACCAAAGTACTGCTTGATTCTGTAAGATTTTCCATGATGAATAACTGTTTCTGAGAGAGTTAGGCTCTGATACCACTTGTCATGATCGAATTCTCAACAAGAATTAATTCTCAGAAACAATATCAAAGAAGTTTGCGGAATAACACTTTGATATTCAATGAAATAGTAAATCAATACAGAAAATATGAAGAATAAACTGTAAACTTGTATTGAATGCTTTGAAGTTACAAGATTACACACTCAACCTCAATATTGATGAACAGAATCACCAATACGAATTCTACTTCTCTATAATTAGGATCTATGTCTTGAGGTTGATTTTCTCTCTAAAAGAATGAAAAACAAAAGTTAATTCACTATTCTAAACTATACAATATATATACTGAATACAAAGATAATTACAATAAATAAAATATCTTCAGTATATCTTCCATGTATATCTCTAAGCTTCCATGTATATCCTTTCATACGAATCTTCATCATATAAGTAGTATTAATCTTCAGCAGCATTAATTTCCTTCTAGCAGCATTAAGTATTAAGCAGCACTAACCACTAGCAGTACTAACTAGCTAAGCAGTACTAACTTTGTTCAAGCAGCACTAACTTTGACTAGTAGTATTAATGCTACTAGCAGTAGTAACACTCAGCAGTATTAACCTTTAAGTCTTCTAGCAGTAGTAACTTTGAACCAGCAGCATTAACCATACTTGATGAATTCTTCAGTTCCCAACAATTTAAAAGTTAGAGGGTTGATTTTGGAAAGCTTTTGAAGTTGATAACATATTCCAATACTTTCTTATTAGTTGTGTCTGAGTATCGTGAGAACTACCAAAAGAATGTCATCTATGTTTTGGGGAAAATAAATAGTGAGGTCATGTAATCGATTATGAAAGGGTGGTATGCTGCAAATGCAAAATCAATACTGAAAATGTTTGAGTTCGTCGGTTCAATGCTTAGCAATTGAACGAAGTGGTGATAATTTGAGATCCGGTTTTGGCATTATAATATCACAAAACCATGCAATGTTTAGAGCTTGTAAACTACCTTATATTTCTGCTATCAATTTGAGTAATGAATTCTTGTAAATTCAATTTAATAATGGTTGACATGCTGATCAAACAATTATAATGGATCAATCCAAATCATTGCCAAGTCTGTCACATTGATGTGATATTCCACACCATAGTTCATAGTTAATTGCGGATTGTAACATCCTGATTTTAATCTCAATTAAGAAAAAAATGTTAGATTAGGTGAATCGATAAAAGAAGAACCAAATATGGAGTATGGTTGTAGTGCCACGTGGTTGTGACGCTTGTCACAATAGCATCAATGGTACTAAGAGTATGGTCGTCTCGGCTATAGTGTCATGTGGTTGTGACATCTGTCACAATGGCACCAATGGTACTAAGAATGTGGTAGTTCCAGTTATAGTGCCATGAAGTTGTGACATATGTCACAATAGCACCGGCGTTATCGAATGTTTGGTCGTTCCAACAAATGTGCCATTGAATGATGACAATGGCACAATAATTAGCATAACCGCATCAAGTGTATCGGGAAGACGGTTGTAACACCCTCAAATTTGGTAAGGGCAACTAATTAAAATTTCGATATAAAATCAATACAAATCAAAGGTTCTTCATACCTCAAATATAAATTTCTACAATTAACCTCAAAACAAAGGTAAACCCCAAAATCCGACAAGGGCTATACCGAAGTCAGGTGCTACGTAATCCCCAAAGCTAGCTGCTAATCACAACCAAAGCGGAAACTTCACCAATGCTAAACACATCACGAGCACACTACTAGCACTCCTCTCTTCATAGTGTTACTAGGACTATTCCCAACCAGATCTGATGCACATACCCACAAATAAAAAGGTTAGGCTAACGCCTAGTGAGTTCAAAAGTTTTCAACATGAATAAATATTACGTTAAAAGGATTGGGATACAGTTTAAATGATAAACTTTCAAAATGATTTCCCTTAACTATGAAAACGACTCATCTTCCAATAACATACGTTTTTAAGGATGGATCCCAATACAAAACTTTCTTTATAAAATGATACCGCCCAAAACTCACTCAAACGTGAATAGGAAACGGACTCCCAATTATAAAAACGCGGATAAAACTTTAAATCCCGAAACACCCAAAACACGGGTGGGGCATAATACCCAACTCTTAAATAGTGGGAAAAATCCATATAAATATAATATGTCATCGAAAACATGGAACTGAAAATCAATACTCACGTGACCATAAAATGGAATGAAATCCAAATATTAAAGCATGGACAATTAAATATCCAAAATACTACTGACCGACAATGGGGGAGACCCGTATCCATTGAGAGTGGAGGAACACGAAAGTATGCCACTCATACAACGTTGGTCGTATGACACTTCACGACACTCAAGCCCAAGTGCCCCTACGACACCCTTCAAGCTACACCAAAAGAGACATCTAACCTTAGCGAATATTACTATAAATACCACCAAAGGCCCGACAACATTCGAGGACTACAACCATGGCATTACCCCGAATGGCGGAGGTCCAAAACGCCCATCATCATAATAACACAACCGGACTTAGCCCTCCTCGTGTACACTTGAAAAGTTAAGTTCATAAGACATAGGTTCTGGAGTCCAACCCCATAATACCCAATTGACCATCAAATAAAGACTGACTTACGTGCCTATGGATCCGTGCGCGCTTGTACCATGAAGGTAGTAGATTTAAGTCTTCCCAGTTGATTAAGGGGTGATTTTATGTTTCGGTGATCATGCGAGTTAAAGTTTTAGGTAATTATTGGCGTTTAGATAGGGTTTCGTTTTGGTGATCTTTCTGCTAGAGATGTAAGATTTGGAATTTTAGCTCTCTGTTAGGTGTCAATCTTGGTGCGACAATTCGTCTGAAATGGAATTTTGGGCGAGATGTCCACGCTTTCGAGGTCACCGTGTAGTCCTAGGCGTCGACTTGTTTTCTTGAGGTCATTGGGTCTTGGAATGGATGGATGGATGGAAACCGGTTGGGTTATGGAAAATTGTGACCTTTCGGTGATGGATTCTGAAAGGAGTCTGGGTATTGAGGATTAAGTATCGAGGTGTTTAAGCATTCCTGTGGTGTTAAGGATGTTACTCTAGGAATGTTGTGAGATTGGTGTTGGATCGGAGTTGAGTGACAGTCGAATATGTGTTCACCAGTTACATGAAGGACGTATTGGTGCACCTGGGAAGGACGTCTTTATAGATATTGGGAATGGATCGGTAGGAACCTGAGGATTTTTGGAAGTGTGATTATGATCTCTAATGTTAAATCCGAAATCGTGTAGACCCGAAGGAAATTGATCGGTGAGAAGTTGAAGTCACAAATTACCTGGGGGTGGTAATTGTCATTCCAAGGTTAGGAGACGACCGTAACCTTGTGGGTAAAAGGTTACTTTGGGGAGTTAAGTGTTCGCTCGATTATTGGTATAACGTGCCCAAGAGGGGCAGTTGTTGGGAGTACCGGTGTAAGAGTTGTGATAGTGGTGCGGGCCATTGGGTTAAGGTAAATCTTTATGCGGGTAAGGTCTTTTGGGAATGAGGATTTCGAGAACGAAATCATTCCAAGGTTGGGAGGATTGTAACACCCGTAAATTTGGAAATTTCCCTAGGTGTTATTTCGGGAGTCGGTTGACTCGTGGGACGTAAAGGTATCGAGGTTCAGGCAAACTTTACTTTGGAATCATCGGGAATCAAATCTGGTACGAATGACGCGAGAAAACCGAAGTTTTGGGCTACCACGACTTGGCACGCGACTTTGGCTCACGGCACAAATCGCGTAACTCACTGGATGTGAGTATTCGGGGAAACGGGCGGCTTATGCCGCGACTTAAGGTCGCGGCATAACCCGCGGAAGTGCACTGTCGAGAATAAAACCGATTTTCAGCCATTTGCCTCATCACTCTCAAATCTAAACCCTAATCTCCTTCCCTCTTCTCTCCCAAACCTCAAATGTCGAACCTCTACCTATTTGGAGGGTTTTTCTCCTCAACCCTCATACTTCATCATCACCTAGCTAGTTGAGATCTTGAACCACAAAACCTCCATCTTCATCTTCTTCAAGTTCAACGGTTGGGAGCTCGGGTTGAAGTGTTGGTTTGGGTGTTCTCGGAAGTCCCTTTGTCTTCAAGGGTAAGTTTTCTTGTAATAAGTTATAAAATGCTCCATTGATGGTTTCTTAGTGTTTCGTTTCCCAAATCTCGAATTTGGTAAGTTTTGGAGAAAACTAGGGTTTTGATCTCGTTTGGGGTTTTGGTATATTGTTTAGGGGAAATACTTCTAAATGGTTGAGTATGGGTATTATGGTTTGAAATGTTTGGATCTAGGTTTTGGAAGTTCCGGCTTGAGGATTCGAGTGGTCTTCAAAAGAGCTCGTTGGGTGAAACCTAGATTTAGCCTAAATCTAGCAAGGTGAGTTCAAGTTGATTTGTGAAAACGGTGTACATGCCAAAATGGTTATTTTAAAGTGTTCTATACGAAATGGTTAACTGCTGATAAGTTTGGAATATTTTGAAGTAAATTATGTTTTACTTGGTTATTTGTCAAAAGGTGAGTATTTTGATAAGTTTTCATATTTGGTGAACTTGGGTTGTGTTAACCTCATAAAATGCTCATATTTGGGTTTTGAATGTTCTAACGAGTAAATAGCATGGTTTTCACATTCATGGTGATTTTGTACAAATGAAGTCTATTTCATGTTATACGTATTTCGGGTACATTTGCATTCATAAACCTTTTGGAAAACCTTTGGTCCCATTATGTGTTGAGTTTTGTGTTAATCATGTCTTTGAGGTATGTGACTTCATAAACGTTGTTTAAAGACATTTCATTATTTGGGAAACCGTTAATGGTTGGTCAAATGGATTTTGGGCGTTTTAGCTCGGTGTTGACGTAAAAGGGTATTGAGGACATTTGTCCGGGTTTTTATAACTCAATTTAGAGTTCAAATTGGGATTTACGTCTTAATGCATTTTATTGCATATTTATAATTACAGACTCGAGTGCGTTGTCATTCCTGGGTAGTCGTGTAATCTTAGACTGCGTTGCATTGGATCCATAGGCACATGAGTCAGTCTTATTTGATGGTCATTTGAGTGGTACGGGGTTGGACTCCGAGACACATGTTTTATGACCTTGTCCGTTCAAAGAGTACACTAGGAGGACTGAGTCCGGGTGGTGCTATCGTGGCGTGGAGTAGCCATTGGATGGGCGTTTTGGACCTCCGCCAGGTGGGGCAATGCCTTGGTTGTATCCCCCTTGGGTCGGGCCTTGGAGCGGTATTCTCGTTGTTATATCGCTAAGGTCAGTTGACTCTTTGGGTGTAGCTTGAAGGGAGTCGTAGGGACACTTGGGCTTGTGTGTCGTGAAGTGTCATACGATTAATGTTGTATGAGTGGCATACTTTTGTGTTCCTCCACTCTCAACGGATACGGGAAGCCCCCGTCGTCGGCCCGTCGTATTTTGGATATTTAATTGTCCATGTTTTAATATTGGGATTTCATTCTACTTTATGGTCGCGTGAGTATTAAATTGGGTTACATGTTTTCAATGATGTACCACATTATTTAAGAATCGTTTTCCTTTATTTATGGGCCGAGTATTATGTCCCTCCCGTGTTTTGGGTGTTTTGGGATATGAGGTTTTATGTACAATTTCATAATTGGAATATCGAACTATGACCCCATTTTGGGTGAGTTCCGGATTGCATCATTTTACATGAAGGGTGTGTTTGGGAGCATTATCTTTAAAAGTGCATGTTGTGGGAAAAATGTGTCGTTTCCATTTTAAAGTATATTAATTTGAAAGATCTTGCTTTAAATTGATTTCCTGTCTTTTAAAGATATATTCATCCATATTAAAACTCTTGAGCTTACTAGGCGTTAAGTCTAACCTTTTTATTTGTCGGCATGTGCATCAGGTCCCTAGCGGGGGTTCAGTTCTAGCGGTGCTATGAAGAGTTGAGCCTTAGCCTTACACCAGACTAGGTAGTTGGTGAAGTCTTCCACAAGTTGGAGTTAGTAACTATTGTTGGGTTTAGTTGCACCCGTTCTTGTCATAGATGGTATGTATAGAATGAATGTATGTATTGAGGTCAATTCTTAAATTGTGGTTGTAGACGAATCAATTATTGATGTATTTAGAAAATTTTTAATAAGTTGCTATCTCCAGAATTAAGGGTGTTACATTAGCCTCCAAGAATGAAGGTTTCACCATCAACAAGTCATCTTCAACATTGAGCCATTTCTCAAATCTAAAAGAGATGAACGACTATCAAATAGAACCTTTAGATCTACAAAGATCTTTACACTAAAGCTTGGATTAAACAAGAGATTTACCTTACCCAAAACTTGAAGTCATCCAACCACCTTTCCAACGAAATCCTTCATTGCTTCCATAGTTAAGCCTCAAATCACCCAATCCTTGATGTTTTATTGTAGATTCATACCATAACAAGCTCCCAGAGCTGATACATAGTCTCCCAAAATCGACCTAAGGAAGTGAAAAATGGAGAGTGGTGGTAACAATGAGAGAAAACCCTAAAACTTGGGTTTAAATTCGATGAGACAGCTCCCGCGGCCTTGACCATGACCTCAAGTCGTGGGCCAAGCCGCGCGTATCCCTGAGCTGTGGACAACAGTGGGTTACGCGGGTTTAGTCGCGGCTTTGAAGCCGCGGTCTAAGTCGTGCGTGTCACCTGATGCATCTTCTCACCCTTCGTGTTAAACCATTAGTCGACCGTTTATCTCGGCCAATCGGTGACTGTTTTCCTTGAATGATCATAAACCGTTCATTAGGAATTTACGGATGTTACAACGGCCGGGGAACGGCCGGGAAAACGGTCGAGGAACGTCCGGGATAACGGTCGAGGAACTGTCGGAAAAATGGTCGAGGAACGTTTGAGATAACGGTTGGAGAGCGTCCGGTATAACGTTTGGAGAACAATCTGGAAAACGGTCGAAAAACTCGTGGTACGGGCCAGACTATAGTGCCTCGCGACTGTGCCAGTGGCACTATGGTATGTCATGGCCGCCAAGAGATAAAAATGACTTTCGGTACACTCTGGGCGATCTTGCCATGCGATTGTGACATGTCACAATCGCGGTCGGGTGTAGTGCATAAAATCGATTTTGAGCCTCTTTCTTCATTTGGTCATATCTCCTTCATTTCAACTCCGTTTTTTACGATTCTTTTTGCTATAGCTTCTTTTTTGAGAGATTTTCAATGATAGATTGTTAGTTTTGGGAAGATTCTAGAGTATTTGGTTGTGGAGCAGAAGTAAACATCAAGAACTCATCATCATCACCTCCATCTTCTAGAAATTTAGGGTTTTCTAGGTTTTCACCAAAACCTAAGTGGTGAGTTCATCTTCCTAGTTTCTAAACTTTATTATGAGTTATAAATTCTCTATTGATGACTTCCTAGTGTTCATGTGTCTCAAAATTCGGTTTGGAATATTTTGGGGAAGTTATGTCAAAACTAAAGTTTTGGTTAGAAAGTCATGAAGACCCTTTGAACAATGTCTCTCTACACCGATCGCCCTCTACTGCCAGGTATGTTTTCCTTCATAAACTCTCCCGATCTACAATGGGGTGATACTAAAGACACTCCGGTGTCCAAAGGTCCCTCAACTGTAGCGGACCCTTCTTCCCCTTTCTTCAGTGACGCCAGCTAGCACTAAATCCTCAACTGCTACTGGCACCGCCGCACTTGCCCAAATGGCCATACCACCGAAAGAACCTTCGGCGGTTACCCAGGTCACACCCCATATCTCAAAGCGACGGCACTCTACCTCTTCCCCTCCCTCTCCTCTCAAGAGGCTAAGGAAGGTTTCAAGGGCCAAGCCACAAACTCCACCCACCGATTCTCCACAATCGGCAGGTGTTGAAATTTTCCCATCCGGGCCCGGGGACTCTGCTAAACCCAAAAACACCTCCTTTGTATCCTCACAAAAGGATACAATTGTAAAATTGGGGACCCCTATTATTCCCTCATCAACCTTTTTCCTTGGTTGATAAGGATGACTTGGACTCCTTCCCTATCCAAGGTGCCTCTTCTCCACCTCACAGCCTATCACCCAGGATTCTCAGTCCTTATGCTTCTGCACGATCCAAGGATGAATCTGCCCTTCCAGGAGCAGGTTCAGAGGATCCCGAAAATCTTCTAACTTCTTTCTTTCTGAACACCATGAATTAGTTGAGGGGGAGTATGAGTTGAGGGGGAGCAACTTACCACTCAGGCTTAAACTCTGTTGAAACTAATTTTGCTATGGACTATGTGATCAAAGCCACCTGACATTAGTTGAGGGGAGTATGAATTGAGGGGGAGCATCCAACCACTCAAATTCAAACAATCCCGGCTACTGTCTTCTTCTGTATCTTTGTATATTTTTTTTCTTTCTCATTCTTTATTTATTGTATTCATTTATTCGTTTGTATAACTATACTTTTTCTTTCACTATGTAAATGTCCGATATACAAAAAAAAAGATCAAAAAAAAAATCCAAAAAGAATGGTCTATGTGAAAAGAACCCAAAAAGAGTAAAAATGGGTCAAAATGTATTTATTCAGTACACTCTTTGTTTTATTCTTTAGTATGGATGTCATCCTCAAATAGGGGGAGATTGTTGGGTCATCTGAAGATTTGAAGATGACCTCCTGATCTTCCATCTTATATCATCCTACTTAGAATATGTTTGAGGTTCTTTTAGCAGCTTGGTTTCTATACAAATGTTCGGTGAAGTCGAAGATCAACCGAAGAAGACAAAGAAGGAGAATATCTCTCAAAGCGGATTGAAGATAGACTCCTCAGCCTAAAGCCAAGTATGCCTACTTGATCAACACCATTGGCCAGGATGGTGCCGATCTCAGTCTTCAGGAGCCGAAGAACTCTTCGGCAACCGAAGAATCCTTAATCTTCAATGCCTGAAGATTTCTTTCAAACACATTGTATTTTTCTGACAAAGTATATTGTGATATCTTGCATTGACGTGGACCTCATCTGAAGATCAGAAAAAGTAAGTTTGTCTCCTACACTCTTTTGAGGAAAGGTCCACACCATCCCTGCAGGTCAACACTTCAAGACAAAGTCACTCCAAAACAAAAGGTACATCCTGTACCCTGTTGAAGACTTGTGTCCATCCCATGCTCAACAGGTGTCTCATGCATTTAATGCATGAGGCACTATAAATATGATGGATGTTTCAACATGCAAGATCAACCAGCTCTACTACCTTCAAGTTCTCTAAGTGTCTGGCAACTTTCTCTCTACGAAGATCTTATTGTTTTATAAGTGTTTTACAATTGTTCTTCATTCTCTATGTGTAAGATTGTTTGAACATATCTCATATGTTCTCTTCCGCAACAATCAAAGTTTTCTATGTGTAATTCTTGATTTCAAATCAATAAGAATTAAATTAAGTGAAAATTTGTGTGTATTGTATTCAACCCCCCCTTCTACAATACTTTTCTTATTTACTTACTGCTATTTGGGACCAACAAGTGGTATCAGAGCGGTTCAGTTTAACTCAATAAACTAGATCCGCAATGGCAGCCTCTTCTTCTTCTTCTTCCTTGGAAAATGATTCTTCTCAAAACACCACTGCTGTATCATACGACAATGGCTCTATAGCCAAACCACCAAAGTTTAACCCCAATAACTTCTTCCTGTGGAAAAGTCGTATGATACTCTTCTTAGAAGGAGTTGACAACAGATATCCTACTATCTTACATGAAGGTCCTTTTCTTCCTAGGGTTTGGGACCGGTACAATGCCAAAAAGGCAGATAAGGGAAATGTTGATGAGGACTCTTCTGAGGAAGAAAGAACTCCAGCAAATGGGAGATACATTGTAAAGGATCCCAGCAAATATAATGATGAAGACAGACGTCTTATAGCTCTTGATACTAAAGCCAGAGCCATCATTGCCCTTTCTCTACCTGATGAGGTCTATCACTCCCTTGTTAACCTTTCTACCTAAAGAAATGTGGGCCATGGCGGGACATGGCGCACCATAATGAGCTCGGCGTCGAGAATTTGTAACGCCATAACGCGCCATGGCGGGCCATAACGAGCTCGACGCCTTATCTCGACGCCAAGGGGTAAAGCGTGGCGTCAAGGCCACGCCTCGACGCCATGGCGCCGCCAAGGCACGTTTTTTAGAACCTTGATTTATGTTTGGGAAACTTGTGAATCTGGGGCTTGGATGAATTGCTTGTGGATTCAAGTTTCTTCAAATAACTCATATTGGGGTAAAATCTAGATTTAGCCTAAATCTAACAATGCGAGATTAAGTTGATTTGTGAAAATGTTGTACAAGCCAAAAATGTTCATTTTAGAGTATTTGTGTGTTTAACATGATTATTATCAAATGTTGAAACCTTTGATAGTTTTGCCTTTTGAACTAATAAGATTTTATAAATCTTATAAAACACCATATTTGGGATTTTTGGACACGTTGACAAATAAATCATAAATGAATGTATTTTGATGATCTATCATATATATGAATATAATTGGTAGAAATGCACTTTTAACGTATGTTTTGGAAATATACATAGATTATGTTATAGGACGTTTTGAAAGTGTAAATGGTGTGAGTTTCTTTGGAAAAAGGTTTTGTCCCAACCCAATGTTGTATTTTATATGGATTGTTTTCCATGATTTATGAGTTGAGTATTAGGCTTACCTGTGTTTTGGGTGTTTCGGGATATAAAATTTTATCCGTGTTTTTATAATTGGGAGTCCGTTTTCTATTCACGTTTGAGTGAGTTTTGGGTTGCATCACTTTATAAAGAATGTTTTGTATTGGGGCATTCGTCCTTAAAAATGCATGTTATTAGAAAACGAGTCGTTTTCATATTTAAGTTAAATTATTTTGAAAGATTGTGTTTTAAGTTGCATTCTTTCATTTTTAACGAAATATTTATTCATGTTGAAAACTCTTAAACTCATTAGGCGTTAAGCCTAACTCTTTTTATTTGTCGGCATGTGCATCAGGTCATAGTTTGGGAATGTCACTTGCAGCACCGTGAAGTGTTGGATGTTATTTAGATGCTCGAGAAGGATGTAGATATTGAGTGATGTCTTCCGCACATTTGGAGATAGCAATCGTTTATGGTTTAGTAATACCCGACCTTTATTTAATTTTTATACAAGATTTGGGTGGTCATTTGTTGAGGTCAAATCTAGAATTATATTTGAGGTATTTCAAGTATTGATTTGTGGAAATGGATTTTTATCCTTCATGTGATGTATTGTTGAAAATTTTAATTGGTTGATCTTTATAACTTTGAGGGTGTTACACCATATATCTTAAATCTCATTTTATTTTCGTCCAACACCATTCTTTCGTTTTCAACTTCGGTTTTAGCCCATATGCACCCCGTATTTGTAAAAACTCAAAACAAGAAGATTGTAGATCTTGTGTTGGCTTTCTAAAACATTTTGAATTACTTAAATCGAGGCTTCAATTTGTGAAATATGATTAAAAACTCTACAACCTCGCAAATCTGCCAGCATCCTTCTTTTGTTTCTTTATTTTTTTTTCCGTTCCGTCTTTCAGTCATCAATGTGCATTTCAATTGACGTATTTAAGTTGAATTTTTTAGAGATAAAATAGACAATTATACATATTCAGACGTTTGTCAATGAACAAAAACGAACAGTCTTATTGATTCAGATTTCAGAATTCAGGACCACCTCTTTAAAATTAGAAATGAAATCAGATTTCAGATTTTAGCACTTATTTAAAAACAAACGCACCTAAGTGTTTACCCAATAAAAGTTTGGTAAACAACCCCTAAAACATGACTCAACAAGGTTCTACATAGTGTTTAGTAAACCGGAAGAAAGTCCAATAAAAGTTACTAAATTATCCATCAAATATTGTTTTAATTAATATATTGTGTGGAGGTGAGATATACACAAACTTATTCTTTGTAAGAGACACTATTATATGAAAGTTTATTAAAGTTCTTATTTTATTGAGATTCCAATGACACAAAAGAAAGGAAAAAGTTATAAAATTAATGTTCTTTAGAACCTCCACCAAAAATGTGATGTTATTATATTTTTACTAGTCTTATCACTTGGCAATTCAAAATTGGAAATGCTTACATTTTTACTTCTCATCTTCTTTATTTTGTACAATTTATTGGATCCCAATTTCAAAACCCTTATGTTGTTTTCTCGAATTTGAAGGGAAAAAAGATTAGGAATTTCTTTGTATGATAGAGAGGGAAAAGAAGGAACAAAAAAATAATATCAAATTTCAACACTTAATTTATTATAGACAACATTAATTAAATTATTAAAATATTTAATACATTTGATGAAATAATATTTTCCTTTTGTAAAATTTAATATGAATGTCGTTTATTGGTTGAAAATAACTAAAACAAAGATACTCCAAATTTGAAGATTTTCACCTTCATCGTATTTTTTTTTTTTAGTTGGCAAAAGTCGAAAAAACCCAAAGACTTTTTCCATTTTGAAATTGAATGATTAAGTACTTGAACATTGTTTTAATGAAAACCAATGAATTTTCTCATTTTAATGGTTAAGTATATGAATATTTTTTTTGAATAAATAAACCATCGAACTTTTAGAAATCGGTTATATATATTTTTTTAACCCAAAAAAACTACATGTTACCGGTTGGAAGGGCTTTAAAGTAAAAACCTAAATTAGTTTTACCGTTTCCAAACCCTATGACAGTCAAACCTCTTGCAACGAATGTCATCGCTCCACCTTGCCACCTTCACGATCCCATTGTCGCCCGCTCCATATAACCACCATTGCCCCCCCCCCCCCCTCGATCTCTTTTTTTATCCTTTTTTTTTCGATTCTCTCTATTTCTTGATCTGTCTATACATACTCCATTAAATTGGTGTAAAATGTGGGGAATTGAAAGACAAAATAAAAACAGATAAAAAAAGAGGGAGATTGATGGCATGGGCCGACAATGACAATGAACATTTTGAAGAACAAACGACGATAGGGCAACGAGGGGTGGGAAAGGGGAGCGATGTTGTTGGGTGCAAGGAGTTTGCATGACGTAACGTTTGAGAATGATAAAGCTGGATTAAATCATTTTTATTTTAAAACTTTCTTATCCGATTATATGTAGTTTTTTATGTTAAAAGAATGTAAGTTGATGATTTATTTATTAAAAAAAGTTTAAAGACTTAATCATAAAATTAGAAAGTTTAGTTGTTTATTCATTAGAAAACTAGATTCGCCCCCGTGTATTACACGGGGTCGTAATTTAAAAAAAATAAATCATGCCAAAAACCTTATTTTACAGATATAAATGATCATCGAAAGTACGATGCTATTTTTCCAAGCTTTTTTCCTTTCAGAGATTTTTTTTTTACAGTTGATTACAAAATGTTCTTGTTTTAGATTGTTTTTACAAATGATGTTTTGCAAAAAATTAATAAAAAATATGAATAAATATTAAGAATTTAAAAAATAAAATTTATAATAGAACATAAAGGAAATAAAGGAAAAGTGCATAGTTAAAATATCAATAAAATAAGAATCACGTATCATAAATTATCAAGTAATTCTTTATATACAACATTTTTTGTTCTATTGTTAATTATACTTTCATCATCTATAATTAATATTTTTAAAATTAAAATATCATAATGTCAAGAAAATAAAATTAAAAATGTTATTTTATAAAACTTCATGATAAAAATCAAAATTCTTGTATAAAAATTTAAAGAGGATGAGGTTTTTATAAAAAAAAAACTTTTGAAGTAAAAATTGATATGAAATAGCCAAAAGAAAATTAAGACAATTTAGTGATTATTTGTATCAAATCTTATACTAATCACGACACATTAATTCGTATATATTTATGATATTTAATAATATAATAAAATCCAAAAATATTCAATATTGGACTCATTTCGAATGTATTGACAAAAAGATTAAAATGATATAATTTGTAAAAATTAAAAATGTTTTAATACATTTTAGTTCATATACATTATTTATGTTTATATGATAAAGGTTTAAAATGAAAAATAAAAAAGTAAACTATATACCTAATTATAAGGGTAGTAAATGTAAGATATAAATTAAAAAAATTGAATTAGGGAAAGATTTAAGGATGGGTGAATGTGGATGTGTTAAATGAACTTATAATGTAAAATGCGTTCAGATACATGTTTAGGCGGGAAATGAAAAAATGGGTTCACATAAGACGACACGTATTCTTCTAGTTACTTATTTATTATATGCTAGGTTCGACCCCGTGTATTACACGGGGTAATTTAAAAAATTAAATCATGTCAAAAAACTTATCTTACAGATATGAATGATCATCGAAAGTACGATGCTATTTTTCCAAGTTTTTTTCCTCTTCAAAGTTGTTTTTTTGCAGTTGGTTACAAAATGTTCTTCTTTTAAGCAGTTTTCACAAATGATGTTTTACAAAAAATTAATAAAAATATGAATAAATATTAAGAATTTATAAAACAAAATTTATAATAGAATGTAAATGAAATCATGGACAAATACATAGTTAAAATTGATATGAAATTGCAAAAAGAAAATCACGACAGTTTAATGATTATTTGTACCAAATCTCATACTAATTTGAATAAATCTCATACTAATCACGACACATTAATTCATATATATTTATGATATTTAATAATATAATTAAATCAAAAAATATTCAATATTTGACTCATTTCGAAGATATTGACGAATCGATTACAATGGTATAATTTGTAAAAAATAAAAACATTTTTAATGCATTTTAGTTCATATATATTGGCTCAAATAACACTTTTCCTCAAAAAAATTGACAAAATAGCACGTTTTCAGTAAAATTGCCCAAATAGCACCCTATTACGCCGGATCCATTACGTCTCCTTCCGGCGTAAATTGTGTATGGTCCCCACAACTGACAAAGCAACAAATAAATGACACGTGTCATTCGTGTCCCCCCTTTTCCATACAACTATTTAAAGTGGGCCCGATGTATTATTTAAAAAAAATTGAAATGTATTTTTTTGTTTATTTTTATGTTTTGTATTAATTATAAAAAAATATGGCACAAAATTTTTTTTCAAATTTTTTTTGTAAAATAAAACCCGTTTTTTTTCAATTTTTTGGAACAAAATTATTTATACTTATTATTGCTTTGACATCATTTTTTTTTTGAGTTGACATATTATTCCTATCTTTCTCCCTTTCCCAAAAAAAAATTACCTTCCCAAAATATATATCGATTTGACAACACAATGATAATAATCAGATATATTTTGACCAACTTTAGACCCAGTTTTTTTTTACTCAATACCCGGTTTTTGTTGTTTTACCTTAATTGTGACATAGATACCAATTTATTCCAAAAAATCTTTCTAATTTTCAAACACTGAAAATAAATATCAGATAAATTTTAACCAAAAAATCTTCCTCCCTTCCCAAAAGAAATTCCTTCCCAATATATATATCGATTTGACAACACAATGACAATAATCAGATATATTTTGACAAAAAAACGGGTTTATTTTACAAAAAAAAATTGAATTTTTTTTGTGCCATGTTTTTTTATAATTAATACAAAACATAAAAATAAACAAAAAAAAGTACACTTCAATTTTTTTTAAATAATACAAAACATAAAAAAAAAACTTTAGGGCTGATGTCAACCCTAAAATATGATGTCAAAGCATTAATAATTATAAAAAATGATTGTGAATAATATGTCAACTCAAGGGGGGGGGTTTACGTCGGGCTAGGGGGTGGGGGTGGTTTTACGCCGGGCAAGGGTGGGGGTGGGTGTAACATCCCGATTTCGAGAGACACCGTTTCAAGTTAATACCGAAACCGATATATTAGGGAAAAATAAGATAAAAGATTTTGGACTTGAATCCTAGATTTTATAGTCTAGATGGATGAAGGATTCAATTACGAGTCCAACGGTTCTTTCCGGAGCAAAATCGGAGCTATAACGAAGAAGTTATGGCCAAAACAGTGAATAACAAAGAAACCGGACAAACAGTGCACGGGGCGACTTGTGGCGCGACTTAGGCCGCTCCATAACCTGACCGGAGCCCTGTTCAAGCATAAAACCCATTCAGGTGACTTGTGGCGCGACCTAAGCCGCCCGGTAACCCGCGCGGAGCCCTGTTCGAGCTTAAAACCCGATTTTTCAGCCACCAAACTTCATTTCTTCATATCTTTTGCATCACAACTCCGATTTTGGTGATTCAAGTTATCATGGTTTCGTTTTTTAGAGCTCTTCAAGGATTTATCAAGATATTGAAAGTATATTGGAGTATACAAGAGTATTTTGTGGTGGTAAGTTCCTCGTCTCTCTCAATGTTAAGCTAGGGTTTGATGTTTTCACCTTTTTTCCTTTCATCCTTGAACTTGGGTGTGACTTTGGTGACTTGTATGTTGAAGGAAACCTTGTAGATGTGTCGGATCTAAGATCTAGAGAAGTTTCTTGGAGATTCAAGCCTTCATCTTTGGAGATTCAAGTTTTGGTGATAAAATCTAGATTTAACCTAAATCTAGCAAAGTGAGTTCAAGTTGATTTGTGAAAACGTTGTACATGCCAAAATATTTATTTTAAAACATTTATGTGTTTTACATGAAATTATCAACTATTGAGTTATTTGGTAACTTTTGGTTATTTGAGGTATTTGGCTTATTAAACCTTGTAAAATACCATATTTGAGATTTTTGGGCATTTTGATAAATAAGTCATAAACGATAGTGTTTTAATGATTTATTGTGTAAATGGATTTTTGGTCACAAATGCATTTTAGTGCTTGTTGGGGTTTTTATGCATCATTCATATAAATGGGAAATTTGAAAATAAGAGTACGTGAGTCCTTGGGATGAGTTATTCCCGACCTTGGGAACATTTTGGAAATAATAACCTTTTTGGGTTTTGGGCCGAAGGCCATTGATGATTTGAGAAATAAAGATTTTGGGGAAAGATTTAATTTGGTTTATGTAACCATATGGGCTCTCGTGGTTTAGACAATCGTATGTTAAGCCTTTTGGGGCTTGATTTGTACTCTATTGAGTCTTTGGATGTATGGTGTACTTAGTTGCATCTTATTTGAGAGTTACATGTTTTGAATGCGTTAGTTCATTCTTTTGAGTCATGTAACATTTTAGACTGTAATGCATTGGATCCATAGGCATTTGAGTCAGTTGGTTAGTGGGGACTTTATCCCCGTTTTGAGACTGGACATTATTTATGGCTAGCGGGAACTCGAGGTACAGATCGTGGGTGGTTGAACTCGATAACCGCGTAACCTTTATTGAAGGGCTCGAGGTAGAGATCGTGGGTGGTCGAACTCGGTGCCCGTTTTTCGTCCAGTTTGGTTACTCATCGTTGAATTTAGTGTCCGCGTTTGAATTCTAGTGAGTGGTCCCCAAGTCATGTGGTTGATTATGTAAGCTTGCGGTGGTGCTCTGCAGCGCCGTATACGGAGCTAAGTCTTGCAGTGGTAGCTCAGATGAGCCAGATACGGGGACTTGTGGCTTTGGTTGTGACACTCATTAGAGGTCGAGTAGACACTGGGATCAGTGGTGTCTTGCGGTGGTAGCTCAGAGGAGCCGGATACGGGGAACCATGGTCTTATGTGGAACTCGAGAACATTAGTAAGTGGCTTAACTTTGTGTGCCCGCCACTTTCGATGGAATTCAGGTATCCCCCGTCACCGAAAGGTGTTATTTTTGGGTATTGAGTTTTATTATCCAAGTTTTCGGTGACGTTTTATGTAAGTGGATTTTATTCTTGAGTTATGGGTTGAGTATTATGCCCCACCCGTGTTTTTGGTGTTTCGGGATATAAAGTTTTAACCGCATTTTCATAAATGGAGGGTTTGATTCTTATTCATATTTGACTGTGTTTAGGGTTGGAATTTATTTACGAAAGAACGTTTTATATTGGGATCTCGTCTCTGAAGAAAGTTTAGATTTGAAAATGTTTATATTAGTGTTTTTGCCCAAAGTGCATGTTGTTGGAAAACGAGTCGTTTCCATATTCAAAGTACATCATTTAAAAGATTATGATTTAAAATGCATTACCTCTTTTCAAAGACATCTTTACTCATGTGGAAAACTCTTGAAGTCACTAGGCGTTAGCTTAACCTTTTTATTTGTCGGCATGTGCAACAGGTTATGGTTGGGAATAACTCTAATGACACTGTGTAGAGAGGAGTGCTAGTCGTGTGCTCAAGAGGTGGATATCTTAGTGAAGTCTTCCGCACTTGTTTCGGGAAGAGCAGCTTATAATTGGGATTAAGTAACACCGACTTTGATCTAGTCCTTGTATAAGACTGGAGTTTATATCTGTCGAGGTTAAGTAGAAAATTTTATTTTGAAGATTTATCTTTTGGTTGATGTAATATCAAAATTTTAAATTAGATGTTCTTACCGAATTTGAGGGTGTTACAGTTGGGGGGGGGGGGGGGGGTTTACGCTGGACCCACTTTAAATAGTTGTCTGAAAAGGGGGGACATGAATGACACGTGTCATTTATTTGTTGCTTTGTCAGTTGTGGGGCCCATACACAATTTACGTCGGAAGGAGGCGTAATGGATCCGGCGTAATAGGGTGTTATTTGGGCAATTTTTCTGAAAACGTGTTATTTTGTCAACTTTTTTGAGGAAAAGTGTTATTTGAGCCAATCACCTTTTTTTTTAATTTGTAGATTTTTTTTGTTCCTATTTTTATTTTTATTATGACTGTTAAAAAAATCTAAATTTTAACGTTCAGTGCATTTTAGGCATTGTTTGCTAAAAATAAATTAATTTATTTTTTAGTGAATTACACTGGTGGTACCTGTGGTTTGCCTTTGGTCCTTAAAGCAAAATAACTACGGTGGTGGTCCCTAACTTTTTTATTAGCTTTCACTCATGGTCCCTCTTATCTAATGGTGTTAGTTTTACCCATCACATTGTTTAAATACAGGGGTAAATTAGTCTTTTAATAAATAAAAAATCATTCCTTAAAATAAAAAACCAATTCAAAACAATACAAAAAGCCATTCACATCTCTTCCACCCCTGCCGCCCAACTCCACCACAATTTTCCACCCAAACACCACCTCCCGCCTCCCACTCCAACAACCGTCAATTTCCGACTACAACAATTTTCCATCCAAACACTCTCCACCACGATTAATTCTCTATACACAAGTTATCGTCGATGTTGAATTAAAAAAAGATTTCAGTTTCATACCCTTCTGGTAGCCCATAGATGAAATTATCAATATAAGCTTCTTTGGAAGCTTCCTCAATCTCCACAAACGAAGCATTATCGTTCCCAAATCCAATGTTTTCCGGAATCGATTCAGCAAACAACGCAGGTTCTTGACCCACCAAACTCGTGTGGGTTCACACCCATTTCAAATCAAGCTCCCTCAAATCAATCCCACCCATTAAAACTGTGACATCTGCCTTCCAGAGCTAACAGGTTAGCACCTGAACGGTCTAAATACTTGACTAAATATTTAGGATCACCCTATTAAGACCTAATTATATTAGCAATGGTTTCAATTTCCTAAGATTCCCGGCAGTGCGCTTAGAATTTCTGGTTACCGCATGTAACGGATACGCAGTCTTATAAAAGGGCAAAACTGATAAAATTAATACTAGAGTGTGTCAAAAATATGTGTTATGGCTTTTATAAAAAAAAATAATAATAATTTAATTATGGGGTGAGAGGCCCAAGGCCCCCCCCCCTCTCTCTTCCTCCTCTCTTTTCTTTCAAAATAATTGTAACACTCTTTAAATTTTCAAGAAAATCTCATTATTCCATCCTTCTCCATTCTCTCTCATTTCAAACTTCTTTCTACCTTCTCCTCCCTCTCCATAGCCAAAAATCCACTCCTCCATCTCCTTCCCTTGCATTTTTTTTAAAAGACCAAATCAGTCTACATTGTGAAGGTAAGAACGTCATACTTTATTTGGTTGTTTTGGTGTAAAAACCACAAGTTTACATGCACATCTTCTCGTTTCTTCGTTCCTTTGAAAGTTTTCTGGAGAGAAAGACCTTCGTAGGCCTTAGAATGGTAGGTTAGCACCAACTTGACTAAAATGTCAAGAAATGGTGATAACCCATGATCCATAGGTCCAAAAACTCAAGAAAATGAAGGTTTTAAGTCTTGCATGGCCATTTTATCACCATCTAAGATGGTGGAGTCTTTACATTTGAATACTCTCTTCCTTGATAAAACCATGTTCTTGGTACTAAATGAGGATGTAAGATTCATAAAAGCATTTTTACAAAGAAACCCATGCATGTAGATGTCAAGTTAAAAATTTCTCATTTTTTTTTTTATGATTTGCTGTTTTAAAAATCTGACAGATTTCATGCATGTCATTACTCCGTGTATATCTAAATCAAAATAAGACCCAAATGCTTTGAAACTTTACTTGAACAAATTTCAATGAGTTAGGGAACTAACCCAACTTGAATCACTCAAAAATATTGAGCTTTGACCCCTCAAATTCTTGTTACAAAATTTATGTGCATTTGAATCCGGCTGGACTAAAGGTTACATTCATGTTACCATAAACCCTATCTAAAAGCCTAAAAATTTTAAGATTTTTTTTCTGTAAA
This sequence comes from Arctium minus, assembly GCA_954870635.1. Taxonomy (NCBI): domain Eukaryota; kingdom Viridiplantae; phylum Streptophyta; class Magnoliopsida; order Asterales; family Asteraceae; genus Arctium; species Arctium minus. Next base: position 106,781,774 of record OX941083.1, read on the forward strand.
TAATATATTGAGTTGGGAAATAAATAAAATTGGTTTCACTTGAAAATATTAAGATTTGAGTTTTCAACCTTCATTAACAAGAAAAGTGTGCAAAACAGTAAATCTGGACAGATTGGTAGACCTAACTTTAAAGTAGCATAACTCATTCATTTTTGATCCAAAAAGGGTAACACTTTTCTAGATGTTACCTTTATGAGTTAGGAACATAATAAATTTGGATTCACTGAAAAATAATTATTTTTGACCCTCCAAATGCCCAAGACAAAACAGTGGTGCAGACTGCCTTGGTGCATGTGACCAATAATATTGTAGGACATCATTGCCCTATCTAATCACCTCCAAAAAGGGTGTTACATATGCCAAAAGTTCACTAAGTCAGTAAATTAAGCACTATAAAAATTTGGTAAATTAATAACATATGGAAAATGGTTATAATATCATTCAAATTAGGCATAAAATTCTGACAGCTTAAGTCAAGGGTCAGATTTGTTAAAAAGGGGATTTTTGGACTTTAGAACTTTATAACTTATTAAAAGATTTATATATTTGTACTTAAAATCACATTATAGTATATACTTTAGTAAATAGACTAAATCAACTAATTGAATGATTGGGACCCATAAAGATTTAATCAATAAAAGGGGCAAGTGTTGCACTTATAAGACTTAGCGATCAAAGAACCGCATAAACTTTAAGGGAAGACTCGAACTAATGAACTATACCACTTTCGTAGGTAGGGCGTAGAAGCGAAAGCCTTTACATCATATTAATCGTATCCGAGGAGAAACCGCTCAAACTTGTGAGTATTCACAGCCCCTCTTTTATCGTTTTACGTATGTTGGGGTGAAAAGCATGTTACAATTGCAACTTGTTTCTACTCGCAGATGATTGTTCTATTATAATTTGTTGAATTTTGAATTTAAATATTCATGCACTATGGTATGTATACTTGACGATGCAATTGAGTATTAATTGAATAAGTCCCCACTGTTGGACACTACCTATTAGCCCGAACTGGGGCCGGTGGTATTAGTGGATAGCGCTATTAGGGTTGACAACCTCACTTTTAGCCGTTAAGCTAGAGGTGCACTTTACCATTAACGTTACTTGACTCAAAAGGGGTCGTGACAATTTGCCTTACCCATGTGGAATTAGTCCACCGCTGTGGTATGACGCAGTTCTTTTTAAGGGGCGTTGAATTGTCGAAAGGTTTGGTAGTGGCTCAATGCTAAAGCATTGTCGTTTACACGATAACCCGTGCATATATTAGAACAATCATTTCATAAATATTTCGTGGACAAATGTTTCACAAAAGTTCTAAACTTTGCATACAACTACTCTTATGCATATAAAAACCTGTGTACTCACCAACTCTATGTAGTTGACCTATTCTTTAAACATGCTTTTCAGGTGCTAATGTAAGGACCGATAATTAGGATGCATGAACGCGTGTGACATCAATCATCCCGACAACTATTGAATGTTTTGTCTAATTATTGTAATAGCCGTACTTTTGGGAATGATTTTGAATATCATGGTTGTAAACGTAAACATATTTTATTACATTTTTTTTGTGTTGTGGTTGGTATTATTTACTACTTTATGCCATGAAACCGTGCGCTGCCATATCCTGTGTTTCCGCTTTAGCGGGGTGTGACAAAAACCTTCCCTTTAATCGAATCATAAAACCTCTGCGTCAACCATATCAACGTCGACTTACCGGACCCACTTCCTCTGACCACCACCACCACCGTTCCGCCGCTCCCTTTCAACGAAAAATCCCTCAACACAATCACATCAGGCCTCGATGGATATGAAAAAGTAATCTTTTTGAACTCAACATCAAAAAGCTTCGAACTTTCACTTATAAGTTCTCGTTGCAAGTTCCTCGTCGTTGTCGTCCGTAATCTCTACTGGCCGCGTTATATGTTTCTCTCATATTTCAAATTCGGCGTTGGCCGGCGACGATAATAATCAGAGTACAGAAGATGCCGACACCAGAATTCGTTTCGGAGAAGGCTAATAGGCTCCGGCAGGCTTTAGGATTACAACTGTTTAATTCGACATTACTTCCCTGGTTATGAGACATCATCTTAACGACATTACTAATCTCCTTCTCAACTTTCCGACTCATCTGTCGGAGACTTGGCCTTTGTTTCTCGTTTACAGTCGCCGACAATCTATCCATCAATGGCGACAGGTGATCAGATGTCGATTGAGGATGGACGTTGCAAATCGTTGAGGTTTAATTTTAGATGAAATAAATGTATCAATCAGATTAGTTACATAGATAGGCCTTTTTACTATGGATGAAATCGCTAATTAAACACAGAGATGTATACAAACTAATTGAATGCCTTCTTTAAAATTAAAGATTCTAAAGAACCCAAAAAGAAGAGATACCCAGATGATATTTTCACACATTGTTCTAATCTCCAATCAAATCAAGCAAAAAGAATAAGATTTTGATCATAATCAAGAACTAAAAGCATAAGATTTATGAGATATATTACCTTACAAACAAGAATGTATCTGGTTTCTTTGAACAATAATGAGGATGGAAGATGTTTACTTTTTTGTCTGTATTTTAGTGAGTGAATGCTCCCAAAGAAAATTGTTCCTCTGAGAGGATTAGGTGGGGATCTTCTCTTTGAAGATAAGTCACGATAAAGCCACACCCTACCTTGTTTAAAATAAGTAATTTATTTTTTATTTATTAAAAGACTGATTTACCCCTGTATTTAAACAATGTGATGGGTAAAACTAACACTGTTAGATAAGAGGGACCACAAGTGAAAGCTAATCAAAAAGTTAGGAATCACCACCGTAGTTAGTTTACTTTAGGGACCAAATCCAAAATTTAGACAAACCACATGACTACCAGTGTAATTAACTCTTTATTTTTTGAGTATACCTTTGAATGAACCAAAATTTGTTTATTACTACTAAACTACTTGAATTAGTTATTAGGAGATTTTTGTCACACTTTCTAGTTATAACCCTCATTAATATTAATAAATATTAATTAAAAGTATTAATTAATTTTAATTATATATTAATATTAATTATTTATAATTATTGCCAATCACATCGATTATTTTTATATTATACTTTTTTTAATTACTAGTCAATATATTTTAACCATCAAAAACCAAATATAAAAATTTTAAATATATTTATATAAGTTACATAAAATTGTATTAAATGACTTTTATAAAATATTAATTTTAATTAATAATTATATTTTTAAAAAAAATATTAATTAATTAGGGTATGCGAGGTTGACTAATTTTATTTTTATTCATATTATTATATATAATGACTATTTAAAATTATAAATTAAGGTAGATGTGTTTCTAAAATTTGTTTAAGAGATTCAATATTTATTATATATACATATAATAATAATCATTTTTAAATTTCTTTAACTTAGATATTATATTATTTAATTTTTTCTTTATCAATTAATATATTATATTATTAGAAATTTATTTTAATTAAATTATATTTTTTAACATACACTTTTTGATTGTTTTACATGTTTATCAACTATTTTTTTTATCAAACATTATTTATTTACTAGTGTTGGGCTCGTGCAATACACGGGAGGATAAATTTTTTGTTGGAATATTGAACCGAGTTAAAATGAAACGTAATTTCTCTGTTAACAGTTAATGAAATACAATGTGAAAAACGAATGTATTTTCATAAGTCGTTAACTTGCATATATTGTTAATCGTTTGTTGTTATGAGTATGTGCAATAATATTGGTAATAGTTTTGTATTATATTATTTAAAACTCAAACGACATGTCTCACAACATATCACTATTATTGAAATAATTATAAATATACAAATTAGTTGATCAACTTGCAAGACAGATCCCATTAAAAATCCCAATAGCAAGATATTATAGTAACTTTTTCCTATAAAAATATGATTAATATTAACTCTATAATTTGTCATAAATGCATCTTTCATCTTAAACTATTATAGTAACTGTTACCGCATAAAAAAAATAAGATTATCAACTCTATAAGTTATCAAAAATGCATTATCTCCTCATATATATATATTCACATCTTTCTTTCAATTTAACATTTTTTTATCAACCCTGATAACCAAAACCAATGCCACATTTTAATATTTAAGAATAATCAATTCTTATGATGCCACATCATCCAATCCACTTATTCTATACACACTTTTCTATTTCAATATCTCAATTTCTCACCAATTTGGGATAACTAAAACTTAACTATAATTCATCATTTGAGAATACTGAATTCTCATGGTGGTGCCTCAAGACCCTTTGTTCTTCTTTTAATAAATAAATAAGTATATATATATATATATATAAGGTTGGTTCCAGTGAGAATGAAAGGTATGGTGAGAAGGGTAAGAAGATATCTCCACCCTTGGATCAATCTTAATTGAAGATCAACGCTAATGAGATGCACCAAATCAATTCCCGTAAGAAGCGCAATTCGTGGGATGAGGGTGAGATTAAAAATGATCAAGGGTCCAAATATATTCTTACGTTTTTCACCTTAGCTCCTATTCTTACACGATCCTTCGTGTGTGTGTATATATATATATATATCGATATAAAGATTATAGCAACCTTCCCAATAAAATATAAGATTTACCTTTTATCAATACATACTCACGTCTTTCTGCAATTTAACATTATTACCAATGTCCGATAACCAAACCTAACACCACATTTCAATATTTTTTAATACTCAGGGGTTGTTTGTTTACCTCTTAATGGTTCCATTAAGAGTCAACCTCTGAATCGTTAAGAGGTAAATCTTGTTTGGCAAAAAAAAAAAGTTTGTCTCTTAATGGTTCCAAAACCTTCTAAATGATTTTGTATCTTGACACTGACTTAACCATTCAAAGCCATGATTTCATTATGAAAAATTAGTAAACAGTCATATTTCATTTCACACTATATCATAAAAGTCTCTTAATCATTCTGATCACTTATTTATTCTGCACAAAACCATCCAGCAACTGCCAAATAACCCCTCAATTATTATGATAATATATCATTCTTGTGGTTTATACTTTACATATCTATATAAAGATATAAGTCAATAGATTTTTTTTTCAAAAAGAAGGACAACTTAAATGAGTTAACCCCTTTATAATAGAGTCACCTCATTCTCCTATGGTTATTCTTTAAATATATATATATATATTGATTGATTGATATTGGTTTTTTAATTATTTGTTATATATAATTTTTTTGTTAAAACAGAGTAGGCTAAATTGAGTCACCCACATTAGTGACACAAAAACACTTACCCTTCATTTCTTATATACTCACTTCAAACTTCAAAAATTGCATCTTCTCAACAATGTGGGATGATACAAAAATATGGTAGGCTAGATTTAGCCAACCACGTGAGTTGATACAAAAGCATCCATTCCTCCTTTCTTATAATCTATTCGTACTTCAAAACTTTCATCTTCCCACCAATACGGGATGATGAAACTCAACCACATTTCAAGATTTGAGGAATACTCAAACCTCATGATGCCAGATCATTTTTCTTGGTTTCTCTTTTAATATATATATTGATTTTTCGCTTCTACATTTTTATAAGCTTCGTTAGAAAAATCATAATGCAACTAAAAGTATTTTTGTAAAATATTATCAACAGTTATAAATTATAAATTTGATTATTTTGTTTTACTCTAAAACAAACCATTTTTAAAAATAAGTCCGTCCATTTAACATAATATGATGACAAAACCAATTTTTCTACTTTCCTTTTTTTTCAATAAATCCTAACACTAAATCTTAAAAAAAAAAAAAAAAGTATACTCCAGATTGATTATATTGTTAATATTTTTTTTCTATCTTATAAAATATTATTTCTCTCAACAAATTTAATTTCAAAGTTTCCTATTGATAAAAATATATTAAATAATATTGTTCTCTTATTGTAATTATTTTTGGGGAGTTGTTTCAATTTAATTTTTTTTTACTCTTTCTCCTACTTTCTTTATTTTAGAGAAAAGTTTTATAGAATCCGTTGGAGTAAAAAAACCATACCTAAAATATCTATTTTCTCTATTCTTTCCCAGTAATTGTGGATGTTCAAACAATCAAATCGACTTATCCGGATAAAAATCTCATGTCCTAGAATTCCACCATGTAACACCCTAAAAACCAGGGTAAATTTAAAATTGCGGAAACTGTACAATTAAGCATCATCCAAAGGTATAAACCTCCCAAAAAGGGGAACTGTATTTAACCTTTACAAAAATCTGAATACGGATAAGGATCCCAACAACAAACCATTCTAAACATATCCTATCTAGATTACATAAGTTGTTGAGGAGCGACATTACAGTTACCGTGGTGCTTGGTTCGATACTTGTGACACCACCTAGCTTCCTGCTGGCTGCTGAAGTTTCGGTTCTCGGAAAAAGGTCGGGATCTCCTGGGAGGTACATAACTGTTCTCCCACTTTCTCTTGTCAGACACCACCACTGCTTTCTCAGTTTTGCTTCTCAAGAACAACTCCTCCATAAATTGAGCTTCTTCAACCATCTCTCGGAGATTGGAAGCTTTAGAATTGTGGACCAAAGATAACAGGTCCGCTGGTAGGCCATTAAAATAGGCCTTCATCTTATCTTTTTCCGTTGGGGCCACGTGCCCCACCAAATCCAGCTTTTCCATGAACTGACGGGTGTACTCCTTCACTGTCAGGTTTCCTTTTACAAGAGACCGAAACTCTTTCTCGATTCGGTCCATAGTCCTTTCACTGCAGAATTCTTCCAACAATTTCTTTTTAAACTCGGCCCAAGACAACTGAGCCAACACGGTAGGAGACAGGGTGGATTGAACGATATTTCACCAAGTGAGGGTCGTATCCCTAAGCAATTGGGTACCAAACCGTACCCTCTGATCATCTTCACATTCGGAAGAGCCAAAAGCCTGCTCGTCCGCTCGGATCCATTTAACACATGCAACTGGGTCTTCGGAACCAGAGAATTCTGGTGGTCCACAACCTAGAAAAGATTTGTAGGAACAACTTTTCCCACCTTTCGGAGCACCAATAACCCTGCAGTCTTCAGTTCTGACTCCGCTCCCAGAGCCCCCAGAGCCAGTCAACACATTCTCTTCCACTGCCCCATGCCTTCTGAGGCTCGCGTCCCGGTCTTCCAACATTTTCAGAAAAACCTCTTGCTGTTTCTCCATGGTCGTCGTCACCATTTGCATGACGATGGCCATCATATCAGCTTGAGGGCTAACTAACTGAACAACAGGATTGGTGGACGTCAGAACCACTCTTGGTCTTAGCTCCACTTCCCAGTAAGTAACGGTGGCATGCCCGAAGGAATGACGGTTGCCGCCCTAACCACAGGATCTCGCTCGGGCGAACTATCGTCACACAAATCTCCATCGAATAACGGTCGACTGCGCGTATTTACCATCCTAAAAATGGTTGCCACACAATTGCGAGAAGAGTAAGAGACAGGTCGAGAGAATAAACACGAAAGAACGTACTATTACAGTACCAAATGTCATAGCAACAGTAATTCAGGTACAATCACGTATAAATATTCTCATAATAACATTAGCTAAGTGAGATTATGAACATACAATACATAACGGTTATGGATACCATCACCACAACGTTTGATAACTACAATTTCCATCAACTCTAAGACCAACCCATCTTAGTAGTTCTACCCAATACTCACGAATCAATGCTTAATATACTCAGTCTAAGTCTAGACATCTTACATTCATGCCTAGATCACTTAAACTAGAGCTCTGATACCAACTTGTGACACCCTAAAAACCAGGGTAAATTTAAAACTGCGAAAACTGTACAATTAAGCATCATCCAAAGGTATAAACCTCCCAAAAAGGGGAACTGTATTTAACCTTTACAAAAATCTGAATACGGATAAGGATCCCAACAACAAACCAATCTAAACATATCCTATCTAGATTACATAAGTTGTTGATCCAGAATCATTCTAAAATGTGGGACTTAACAATGCCCAACAATCCAATACTAAACATCTCAAAAAAAACCTCGGGATCAGTCCCGGCACTCAAAACCCTTGGCAACCCGCCGCTAACGAGAACCTGAATACATATCATTTGAGAAAAAGTGTTAGGCTTAAAAAGCTTAGTGAGAACATACAGTTTATAAATTTCAAGAGATATAAACATTTACATCCAAACGGAAATCTTTCAAACAAGCATTTCCATGTTAACCGTTGATAAGAATAAAATCCATTAAAATAAGGTCATAAACCTTCTTTACATAACCTCACAATTTAATGCACATGTAGTTTTATATTCGTAAATGGCCAGAACCTCACAATTTAATGCACATGTAGTTCTATATTTACTTTACTTGGTAACCTCCAAGTAATATTAGTTGACTCAAAACCTAGGGATCCACTAGTAATAGTTCAGACTTGTCAAAACATCAATCGTGACCAACCATATATAACCATATGGTATTCAAAACATTTTATAAACAAAATGCCTTTTCAAGTTCAACTTCTGGTAAGTATGAAAATCATAAAAATGAGTTCATAAACATTATTTTGCATAAGCTACATAATCAACAAGTAAAACATCATTTTACTTCAAATAAGATAGAATCCATCATTTTAGTCAAAAATGATCGGGAACCCTAAAATCTCCCAAAACTCAAGTTATATCAAATATGCAGAAAACTTAGATCTGAAACCATGGAGATATATAGGAGTTCCAAAAGGTAGCTTTTGATATGTATACAATTTTTAAAATGATAGTAGGAACTCACCAAACAGGTTTATACGAAAACCCGAAAAACCAGATATCGATCACGACGAATAGGTGAAGCTTTCTACACCGAAACCCCGAGCAATACACTTAATACTAGCAATCAACGGAGCTTCAAAGATCCAAAGAAAACTTAGAGAGAGAGAGAGATTTGAAGAGAGAGAGAGAGAGAGAGAGAAATATCTTGAGAATGAGATATTTGATGAAACCAAATTTAAGTCAGCCAGGCGACCTCGTGGGTTCAGCCGCGACCTCAACTCGCGGCATAACTCGCTCGCTAACACAAAACCCACACAAACAGGGGGTTTCGTGGGTTGTGCCGCGACCTCAAGTCGCGGTGCAACTCGCGTGGTTCACTGTGGTTCGTCCAAAACCACCAAAATCCAAACTCAAACTCCCAACCAAACGCGGTGCTAACGACAACGCTTAAACAGAAGAATAACAAGATTACATAACGGAAATCCGGGGTGTTACAATCCTCCCCAACTTGGGAATGATTTCGTCCCCGAAATCCCAACTATATAAAGAGATGAGGATATCTTCGCTTCATATCCTCCTCAGCTTCCCACGTCACGTTGGCTCCCCTATGATGCTTCCACTGCACCTTGACCATAGTGACTTCTTTGCGACGCAACTTCTTAGACTTTCTCTCTAAGATAGCGTCAGGCTCTTCTACACAACGATTACCCTCGTCTACTATTAACTCAGAGAGAGGGATGACACTTTCCTCTTCCGCCAAACACTTTCGAATGTAACAAATATGAAACGTGTTGTGTATTCTGTTCAACTCTGGCGGCAGTTCCAATTGGTAGGCTTGCAAACCCTCCCGCTTGAGCACTTTGAAAGGTCCGAGGAAACGGGGACTCGGCTTCCCACGTTTTCCGAACCGTATAATGCCCTTCCACGACGATACCTTCAGCAACACACAGTCGCCCACTTGGAATTCCATCGGCCGTCTCTTTTTATCGGCATAACTCTTCTGCCGATTCTGAGCCACTTTCAATCTTTCACGAATGCTCTTGACCTTATTGGCCGTCTCTTGCACGATTTCAGGTCCGGTGAACTGCTTTTCTCCCGCTTCAAGCCAACACACGGGAGTTCGACACTTTCACCCATACAACGCCTCAAAAGGAGTCATTCCTATACTCGAGTGGTAACTATTATTGTAAGCAAACTCCACCAAAGGCAGATGCGAGTCCCAACTACCCCCGAAATCGATGACACAAGACCTCAACATGTCTTCCAACGTTTGGATCGTTCTCTCGCTTTTGCCCGTTGGTTTGTGGATGGTAAGTTGTACTCAACTTAACTCGTGTACCAAGCTCTTTCTGAAACCCATCCCAAAAGTTCGAAGTGAACCGACTGTCGCGATCCGACACGATCGACAATGGTATACCGTGCCTCGAGACCACTTCATCGATGTACATTTTTGCTAGCTTGTCCATCGGTAATGTCTCGCGCATGGCCAAGAAGTGAGCGCTCTTTGTCAATCTATCAACTATCACCCAAATGGTATCGTGACCTCGAAGAGTTTTAGGCAACTTCGTCACGAAATCCATGGTGATATGCTCCCACTTCCACTCGGGAATCTCTAAAGACTAAAGACTCCCATACGGTTGTTGATGTTCGGCCTTAACTTGCGAGCACGTAACACAACGCTCCACATAACGCGCCACATCAAGTTTCATTACCGGCCACCAATAGTGCCGCCTCAAGTCCCTGTACATCTTCGTACTTCCCGGATGAATGGAATACTTGGACTTGTGAGCATCTTCAAGCAGTAGATCACGGTTACCCCCAATCTTGGGTACCCACACACGACCGCTGAACAATTTTACCCCACGGCTATCTTCCGTTAAGAGTAAACGCTACTTCGTCATGACTTCCTCTTTGAGATTCTCTTCTAACAAGGCTTCAATCTGCGATGCTTTGATCTTTTCAACAAGGGTGGATACTAACTCGATTCTCGAACTGGTAGCCCGAATACTTCCGCTATAGTCTTTCCGACTTAACGCATCGGCTACCACGTTTGCCTTCCCGGGATGGTAAAGCAACTCACAGTCGTAATCTTTAAGCAATTCGAGCCACCGCCGTTGTCTCATATTCAACTATTTCTGATCAAAGACATACTTTAGGCTCTTATGATCTGTGTAGAGCGTACACTTCGTGCCATAGAGATAATGTCGCCAAAGCTTCAAGGCGAACACTACTACTGCTAACTCCAAATCGTGGGTAGGATAGTTCTTCTCGTGTATCTTAAGTTGCCTCGAGGCGTAAGCGATTACTTTGCCCCGTTGCATCAACATACAACCTAAACCCATCTTCGAAGCATCGCTATAGACCACGAAGTCTTCTGACTCTTCTGTTGGTCCCGAAGGTGCTTAACAAGTTTGTAGAAGGGGGGGGGGTTGAATACAAACACAGAAATTAAAGTTTAATAAATTGTTTATTGATAAATCAAAATACAATTTACAAGTTTGTTGCGGAATAAGATTAAGACAGACTCAATCTAAACAAACTTAAGAAACACTAAGATGGTTGCACAAGAAATTCAGAGAATGGGGGATTTTTAGAGAGATAGAAAACAAGGGTTTCTATTTTGGAGTTCAAGGATTGAGCACACCTTCAGATGAAGGAGTGAGCTTCCTATTTATACCCTATGCATTAAATGCATGGCAGGGTACTTTACACGTGGCATTCATAGATTGGCTTTGGTAGTCTCACTTTTGGAGACATGCTTTTGGCCACTTTATGAACAGTGTAGTTGACAGAGTTGGTGTACGATTTGTGGCAGAGACTTGTCCGTTCTGACACATCGTACTGGTTGTGCAAGGTAAGACAAAAGAAAACTTGAGGCATAAGCTTTGTGATCGTTGATCGCTGAGTATCTCTTCTTCCAGAGATAAAGAAGTTCAGCTATCGCTGAAGCTTTTCCTCAGGCTTCTTCGCGTAAGTAGATTTGTCTGGTCTTCGCTGATATCCGCATCAGGTCACTAGTAGACTTATCTATTGTTCAGTGGCTTCGTCTTCGATTCAGCTATGAACTATGTTGACGCGAGACTTGTCTTCAGGGATTACGTTAACTGTGTTACATAGGAAACGATCAGTGATGACTGAACAGACTCAGTTTGATCGCTGAAAGTGAAACACTAATACATATTAAATGTTTACAGAAAGGTCATCAGCGATAACTGAACAGACTCAGTCTGATCGCTGATGATGAAACACTAATACATATAATAACGTAATTTTCACTAAGTATAAAAGAGGGTCGTTATCAAATCACTGAGAGAGTTTGGATCAACAATCTCCCCCTATTTGATAATGACAAAGTAACAAAAGAAAATTACTTTATGATTCAAAATATAGGAATAAAAAGGACTCATAGAATGCATGTCCCAATTACTATTTTGAGGGATCTTTTACAGTACTGATAGGGTTAAGTACATCACTGCAATTTTCATTTAATTCAGGGATAGAATTACAAGATATGAAAATCATAAGTACAAGTGACTAACTAACTACTGTAAGTATAACTAACAGATTACAGATAAGAAAACTAATCTATCAGCTATAAGAAGATTTGGGAGGATTGATCATATACTCAGGTATTTCTTCTCCTTTCTGTCTTCGTTCCAAAGATTCTTGACTGATAATTTCTTTAATTTTTTCAGCAGCAGGGAAGAAGTCACACCATAAGCATAAGAGATCCTTGAGATGATTCAGAGGACAGATAGGAATCTCAGAGATTCTTTGAAATCTGAGTTCCTCATCATCATCTCTGAAGAATATTCCATAAGGCTTGTCGATTACTTGACCAGCTTGGAAGGGACCACCAGGAGGCAGAGATAAGTCCAGAACTGAAAGATCAGGAGGAGGACCAAATAGTGCATCTCTTGAAAATTTGATAGAAGTTTCATTCCTGATGATGGCGACATCTTCAGAGGAGGAGGACCCAATTTTTCTCTTGAGTTTCAAAGATTTGGGAGGAAGAGGAGATGGCAGCTTTAGTACATAAACGACTCTATTTATGAGGGCTTCAAGGAGTCCTTCAACGTAGCCTCTGTATGTAGATTTGGATTTCTTCAGCGCATCCCAGAACTCTAACCATTCCGTAAATCCGAAGCTTTCAAGTTTTGATACGTACATTGCTTTTTGGGTTCCATCCTCTCTGGTAATCTCCATGGTCACTGAGAGTTGATCTTTCTTCTTGCGACCAGAGATAGTCACGGCTGATATTGGAAGAAGATCAGAACGATAATCCATCTTTTGTTTGCACCATTCGATAGACTTATCGTTGATCTCTTGTTCTTTGAAGCGTTCCTCTTCAATTTCTTTCAGTAGTGCAGCTTGAACTTCCACAGGTTTGCTTTTCAGCTTTTTGTCCTTGACTTGAGAAGATTGAATCTTTAAAGCGAGTTGGGCATCTCGTTTGCATTCAGCGATCAGCTTCTCAGCTTTGGCAGATTCTTCTCTTTCAGCTTCAGTAAGGAAGTCGAGCTCTGTGGATATTTGAAGAGGGATTTTCAGCCGTTGACTTTCTAGTTGAGCGATCATTTCAACTCTTTTCTTCAGCACTTCCTCTGACCAATGAGATGGTCGAGAGGGCCTTCCTGGATGGACCAGGGAATCTTCTTCTTCTTCATCAATCTCAGCGATAGAGATTGGGATTATTTCTTCAGCGATAGACGCTGGTATTATTTGTAGTTCAGAACCCTTAAGCAGGGGTGAGAACTGTCTGGTTAGAAAAAGAAGGAAAGAAGGGATAAGTGTATTTTTAGAACGAGAGAGATAAAGGCTAGAAAGACATAGGGGTTTGGAAAGAGTAGAAAAGTGGTACAATTGAAAGACATACCTGAGAAGGATGCTCCCCCTCAGATTGTGATCCAGTCCTCAAGCATTCTTCAGCGATTGGTTGCTTGTCTTTGCTTTGCGAAGGAACACTTGAAGATGTATCACCTCTCACCCCTGTTTTGACAACCTCTTGCGAAGTTGTCCCTGATACGACGTTCGGCTTAGAGAACCACATAGATTGGTCTTCATCGTCGTCGTCGTCATCGGAGGGCTGATCCTTTTCTTGATCAACAAGATCTAGATCATCTTCCTCTTCATCGTCTTCTTCCTCATCCTCTTCAAAGAGAATGGAGTGAATCGATGAGGATTCTTTTGCCTTCTCCCCCTCAGATTGAGAGGGAGGTTCCTTAGCTTCCCCAGCAGCAATAGATATTTCTTCAGTTTTCTCCCCCACTTTGTCATTATCAGCGGTAGGGGATTGTTCAGCTGCTGGAGTAGCTGTTGAAGCGTTTAGCACTTGAACGTCAGCCTCCAGACGCTTAACTCGGTCTTCAACCGCAGGTATGTCGCATGTGGCATCATGAATGAATTCCACAGCGATGTTGAGGTTGGTACGATCATCTTCAGTGAAGGAGGGAGGCAGCGCTGGAGCTGGTTCATTCACTTTCTGTAGAACTTGCTGAAGAAGGGATGTGCAGAGGTCAACCTTGGAAGAGAGACCCTGAACGTCAGCTGTAAGAGACTCAAATCGTCCTTGAAAGAGTCGAGAGGACTCTTTGAGTTGGACGACTTGTTCTTCAAGAGCTGAAAGTTGAGAGTTCTCAGCTTTAGATGAGCAAGTGGCGGTCAACTTCTTCAGCTCCTCACCAGCCTGATTGACGGCGTTGGTGGTTTCATTGATGGTGTTGGTGAGAGCATCCACCTTTTCTCCTAGACTGTTGACATGCGTGTCAACAGTCGCCAAGCTAGGACCTGACGTATCAAACATTTTGTAGAACTGCATAGATTCCTCAAAAGTTTGATGCTCAGGTCCTATAGGGAAAGAAGAGGTGGCAGGTTCAGAGACCAAATGAGGAGAGAAGGGAAGAGTTTTGGGGATAGAAGTAGGGATGGGGTTAATCTCAGGGAATGAGATAGTAGGTGGGGTTACTGATGATGTGACAGCGAGTGAGATCGCTGACACGGCAGTATGAGTGACTGCTGAAGTTGTGGAGGAAAGACCCACAAAAGCATCTAAGGTAGCTTGTTGAGAAGCTCCCTCAGGTATAGTACTAGAAGGTGTACTTTCCTTAGTCTTTTTGGCCTTTTTGGAAGGACCAATTGGACTAGCTGATGGTCTTTTAGAAGTAGTGGTAGCGACAGGGATAGCAGGCGAAGGAACCGTCTGCGTGGTCGCTGAAGATGAAGAAGAATGGAGAGAGAGACGAGAGCGAAGGAGAGAGATACTTACCTCGTCGGCGAGTGGCTTGACCTCCAGTGATCGTTGACCAACCCTGGCAAAGGTGCCATCATCTTTGGTGGGATAGGTGTTGGGATAGAGGAACTTGATGTACGTACATATGAAACGTACGTACGAGATCTTGGGATCTCGTTCAGGCTTCTCTAATCTCGACCTCAGATCTTCAAAGATGGCTGTGGCGTAGTCAAAGTTTTGACCAGCGATAACGGAGTATGCCATCTGCAGTTGTGTTTTGCTGGCTTGATCCAGCGAACCACTCTTCCCACTCATGCACTGAATTATGTGCGAGAAGATAAAGTTCAGTTGTGATGGCATCTGAGCTTTAAGAATCTTGGTGAGCTTCTTGTTAGGAATAGACGATCTTGGTTTGTTTTCCCAACAATAGCCCATTGCGTCCAGGAAGAATATCAGCTCATCATCAGTGGGGAGTGCGTCGAATCCACTCTTTGGTTTGTCAGGGAATCGTAAAGATTTCCTGAGGCTAAGAGCGGTCATGCTCCCTGGCCCTAATTCCGTGCTGAACGAGATAGCAGGGACTCGTTCGCCTTTCCTGTTTGTAAGTTCAGTAGCATCAGCAGTGAACCAGAACTGCTGAAGTAGAGTCTTGGAGGGCTTAGGATCCACAGTGATCGCGTAAGCTATGCATGACTGCTTGAGGAATTCAGCAGCTTCCACCAGATGTGGGTATTTGTCAGCTTTGAAGTCGAGTCTGGCCAAATGATTACATTTAGTAATCTCAACTTCAGTGAGAGCGAATCGTACATGCTTGGAAGCAACGATTGAAGACTGTGTCATTTCTGTTATGGAAAGAGGCATAATAGAAGAAATGATTTAGATTAAAAATAATATGATTACCAGTTTCCATAGATGAAGGGAAACTGGAAAATTATCAAGTTATTTTTAAGAGAAAAAATAGTGTTCTGGGTAGAAAGAAGGAAGAACACTTTAAAACCAAAAGGTTTTTATTTAAAAACATAAAATCAGAAAGAATGATCTTTAGTTTTAAAAAAACGTTTTATAAAATCCATAGAAAGCGAGTAGGATTTTAAAAAGAATAAAAAGCATATGAACAAAGCATATAAACATGAAATAAACCTGTGTATCTTGAAGAAAAAGAGTTGCAGATTCAATATTCTGGGTTTACTTGCTTGAGTGTTCTTGAGAGATTGTTTCTTGCTTTGAAAGTTTTGAAAGCGTAAACCGTATAAAGGAGAGAAGAATTCCTTTTATACGAAGAGAGAGAAGAGAGATAAGAGAGAGAATGAAGCGGGAAAAGAAATCATCATGACATTGACACGTTCCACGAAGTTGATTGGATAGGAGGGCAACGGACGAACGTGTCAGAAAAGGCATGTCGTGGATTGTCGGTTCAAATGACGTCATAGAGGAGAGAGACTGTTCATTTGTCCGTTCAAATGATCACTGAAGAAAAGTCAGTGATAGATTTTCCTTTTTAAAAGTATCCCTGATTGTAAAGATAGGGATAGATTTTCCTTTTAAAAGATCACTGATTGGAAATATCAGTGATTAATGTATTTTTCAAAAAAAAAGCTTTTAATCATTTGAAGAAAGTTCAGTGATTAAAGTTTATATTTTGAAGAAAAACATCTTTGAGGGAGAGAGAACATACCTGAGAATCAGAATGTTTATCAGAGAGAATGATGAGGGGAACTTTTGATTACTGACACAATACATGAACGCTGAAGAATTATTCTTCGAGGTTCAGCATTCCAAGCTCACTGATGAGAAAGTTGAACCTTGTCTCATCAAGAGGTTTGGTGAAAATATCAGCAAGCTGAAAGTCAGTAGGGATAAAGTGAAGTTCAATATCACCATTCATCACATGATCTCTGATAAAATGATATCTGATCTCTATGTGTTTTGTCTTTGAATGTAGCACTGGATTATTTGCTATAGCGATAGCACTAGTGCTGTCGCAATAGATAGGAATCTTTGACAGCTGAAGGTCATAATCTAATAGTTGATTTCTCATCCATAGGATTTGTGAACAACAGCTTCCAGCGGCTACGTATTCAGCTTCAGCTGTGGAAGTGGACACAGAATTTTGCTTCTTGCTTGTCCAGCTTACTAGCTTTCCTCCCAAGAGTTGACATCCACCAGTGGTACTTTTTCTGTCAAGTTTACAGCCTGCAAAATCACTATCAGAATAACCAGTTAGATCGAACCCTGAGTCTTTGGGATACCAAAGACCGAGGTTAGGAGTTCCTTTCAGATATCTGAAAATTCGCTTTACAGCGATCAGATGGGATTCCTTGGGTTCAGATTGATAGCGTGCACATAAACAAGTAGAGTACATGATGTCAGGTCGGCTTGCTGTAAGATACAACAATGAGCCTATCATTCCTCTATAGGCAGTGACATTAACAGGTTTTCCAGATGGATCCTTGTTAAGTGTCAGTGGTGGTGCCATAGGAGTTTTCATCGCTGAAGTTTGTGTTAAATCAAACTTCTTCAGCATGTCTTTAACATACTTACCTTGGCAGATAAAAGTACCTTTGTCAGATTGTTTAATCTGAAGACCAAGAAAATATGTCAGCTCACCCATCATACTCATTTTATATTCTTTCTTCATTCTTTCAGCGAAGCGAGTACATAGAGATGGGTTAGTAGAACCAAATATTATGTCATCGACATATATTTGTACAAGAATTATATGACCTTTTATCTTCCTGAAAAATAACGTATTATCAATCTTGCCACGTTCAAAATTTTCAGAGATAAGAAAAGATGAGAGAGTGTCATACCAAGCACGAGGGGCTTGTTTTAAACCATAGAGAGCCTTATCCAATTTATAAACATAATTTGGATGCTTAGGGTCATAGAACCCTGGTGGTTGTTCTACATAAACTTCTTCATTCAGTTTTCCATTTAGAAAAGCTGATTTTACGTCCATTTGATAAACGATGAAGTCTTTATAGACTGCATAAGCTAAGAATAGTCGAATTGCTTCGAGCCTGGCCACAGGGGCAAAGGTTTCATCATAGTCTATGCCTTCCTCTTGTCTGTATCCCTGAGCAACAAGTCGAGCCTTGTTGCGGGTTACAATTCCATGTTCATCTAACTTGTTTCTAAACACCCATTTGGTTCCTATTACAGTTTTATCAGATGGTCTAGGAACGAGATTCCAAACTTTGTTTCGAGAGAATTCAATCAGCTCTTCTTGCATAGCGCTGACCCAGTTTGGATCTCTGAGGGCATCATCAGTCTTCTTTGGTTCAATTAAGGAGAGAAAGTTTACAAAGAGACAGATATTACCTGAGCTTCGTCGTGTCTGAATACCTGCATCTGGATTACCAAGAATTTGATCTATGGGGTGATCTCTGGTCCATCGCTGAGCAGGAGCAAGATTGCTTATTTCAGCGATAGGATCAACAATAGGAGCAGTCGCTGATGAAGATGCTTGAGGTTCATCAGCTAGTAATTGTTGAACATTAGATACACCAATGCTTTCAGAAGGGTTTTCAGACGTAGATGGATTTGATGGTAGAAGTGTGTTTAGAGGTTCAGCTGAAATCCATGAGTTGGATTCAGCGGTGGGAGGTATGATACTTGGTTCTTCATCAGCAGCTGGAGTTTCAGTGTGCTGTTGGTTTGAGAAGAAAGGTTCAGTTTCTCTATAGTGAGAGATCATCCAAGTATTCAGTTCTTCATTGTCAGCGATTGGTTTAGAGTTCGCTGAGCGCGTTTCATCAAACGTGACATGAATGGTTTCTTCTACGGTTTGTCTTCTTTTGTTGAAAACTCTGTAGGCTTTTGAGATGGAGGAATATCCTAAAAATATTCCATCATCGGCTTTTGGGTCGAACTTTCCAAGTTGATCTTTGTTGTTTAAGATAAAGCACTGACAACCAAAGATATGAAGAAAACTGATAGAAGGCTTCCTTCCAATAAAGAGTTCATAAGCTGTCTTCCCAAATCGCTTTATTATCAGCGATCTGTTTTGAGTAAAACATGCAGTGTTTACAGCTTCTGCCCAAAATTGAGTAGGGAGGTGAGAATCGCTGAGCATTGATCTAGCAGCTTCTATGATCGTTCTGTTTCTTCTTTCAGCGACTCCATTTTGCTGAGGTGTTCTTACTGAAGAGAAGTTGTGAGAGATTCCCTTGTTCTCAAAGAAATTGTTCAGGGAACTATTTTTGAATTCAGTTCCATGATCACTCCTTATTGATCGAACAGTAAGATTATTCAGCACTTCCATCTTTTTGACAAAAGATATTAGTTCTTCTGGAGTATCATTCTTGCAGCGAAGAAAAATAACCCAGGTGTAGCGAGAATATTCATCTACAATGACAAGCGTATATTTCTTTCCAGCTATTGATTGGATATTGACAGGGCCAAATAGATCCATATGCAAGAGCTGAAGAGGACTTGTTACTGAGGAAACTTGTTTCGACTTGAAACTAGCTCTTGTTTGTTTTCCTTTTTCACATGCTGAGCAGAGAGATTCTTTAGCATATGAGTGCTGAGGAAGACCAGAAACCAGTTCCTTAGATGAGAGAGAATTCAGGGTTTTGAAGTTTAGATGAGAGAGCCTTTTATGCCATAGCCAGTTGACATCAGAAGAGGCCTTAGAGAGAAAACATAAGTTATCAGTGATAGTAGAGTCCATATCTATTACATAGACATTTTCTCTTCTATAACCACTGAGAGCAAGTTTTCCTTTTTCATCTACCACTGAACATGCTTTCTTAGAAAAGCGAACTTCGTAGTCTTTGTCACATAGCTGACTGATGCTTAGAAGATTGTGCTTCAGTCCATCTACATAAGCGACTCTTCGAAAGGTAGTTGTCCCATTGCTGAGGACACCAAACCCTCGGGTAAATCCTTTTCCATTTCCACCAAAGGTCACAGAGGGACCTTTCTCTTCCTTGTATTCAGTGAGCAGGTCTCTTTGTCCAGTCATATGACGAGAACATCCGCTATCGAGATACCAGATGCCCTTTGATCCCTGCATACATAAGGAAGATTAAGCTTTGTTTGGTACCCACTTTTCAATGGGTCCTTCAGAGTTAGTGGATAAGGAAGATTCAGCAGTCTTCACCGCTGATGAAGATTCAGCTTCAGTGGTAATCTTCACTTTGGTTAATTTCTTAACCTTAGTGGTATTTTTCACTTTGGTGACTTTATTTGCCTTAGAGGCATTTTTCTTCACTTTGGCTGTTTTATCAGCTTCGGTGGTATTTGGACACTTGCTCGCAATATGGTCAGTGAATCCACAGTGATAACATTTTCTATATCTGATGGTGGATTTATAGCCAGAAGGTTTTGAAAACTTAAGATGAGCAGGTCCAGCTCCAAGAATACCTTTAGCACGAGATCTGGGAGGAATTTTTATTTCTTCAGATTTCACGGGCTTTAGATCAACCTTCAGCTTTGGAGGACAGATATCAAAGATTTCTGTCACTGAGCTAAAAGGTTTATCCACTGAAGGTTTGGAAGGAACTTTCAGTTTGGTTTTCTTGGAAGCCTTCTGAGGAGGGAGAATAGACTTTCCTTTATCTGCAGGCTTAGATCTTGCAGATATCTCCTCAGGGATGGGATTAGAAGAAGAACAGGGATAGAATTGATTATAAGAAGTGTCAAAGAAAGATGTGACAAAAGTTCCAAACTTAAGCGAGGAACTTTCTTCTTTAGGATCATCCTGTGGTGACCAAAAACCAAGACCAGTTTTATCACTTTCAGGAGTTTGAGCATTTATTATCTCAGAGATCTTTGTTGATGATTTGCACCATTTTTCAACATGAGCCTTTTCTGCTTTTAGAGCAGCGATGGCTTGTTCGCGTTCAATGCTGATGATTTCATTTATAATGACTTGATCTTTTAGCTTTTCTTCTAAAAGATTTAGTTCACTGATCTTTTCATGACATTTCTCTAGCTCTTGTGTTAAATAAACATTTTTATTTTCAGCTTGAGTTTTGTCGTTTAGAGCATTATAAAGGTCAATCGTCAGCACATCAACAGCGCGACTTCTCTCAGATTCAGGCAGAGAGGGATTTGTAGAGATGGATACCTGAGATGATATGTAGCTCATAGAAGGTTCAGATGGTTCTTCTACTTCTTCTTTAATCTCAGCCATGAGGCAAAGATTAGCGACTTCTTCTTCATCAGAAGATGATTCTTCTGATTCAGCCCAGTCATGTTCTTCAGCGATGAGACCTTTACCTTTTTGCTGATAGCTTTTCAGCTTTTGATATTTGTTTTTCAGCTTATGGTATTTGTCATCACTGGATCTTCTTGAGGTAGAAGGTTTGAAGACCTTTTTAGACCTGCACTCACTAGCAAAATGTCCAATTTTTTCGCAGTTATAGCAAGTGGCTGTAGCCTTATCAACCGGAGTTGATTTTGGCTTTTCAGTAAGAGAGAGAGGTTTACTTCTTCGGAAGTTACTCTTTCTTGCAAATCTCTTAAAAGAGTTTGTCAAGAGTGCTAAGGACTCATTAAACTCTGAAAGATCAGGGTCTGATAAATCCTCAGATTCAGAATCTAACTCAGTGATGGTGAGAGTAGATCGCTGGGATGGAATTATCTCTGATGAGACTAAAGCAACAGCAGTGCTTTTGGAGTCTTTAGAATCTTTTACAAGATTCTTCTTCAGGAGATTAGATTGCTCATAGTTGAGCAATATTCCATACAGAGTGCTTAGAGAGAGAGTATGTAAGTCCTTTGTCAGCTTAAGACATATTGAATAACTGTCCCAGCTTTCAGGAAGACTTTCCAAGAATTTTGTTAGGACCTCAGAATTAGAATAGGTCCTTCCAACAGTTCTTAGGTCAATGATCAGGCAGTTAAACCGCTGATGAATGTCAGAAAGAGATTCATTCTTACCAGCGATAAAACTTTCATACTGTCTTACCAAGTTAATCTTTCGGGTCTCTTGGATTTCAGTGGTGCCCTCATATTGAACACATATGGTTTCCCACATTTCTTTAGAAGTTTTTAGATGCATGATGGAATGGAAAACTTCATCAGGCAGAGCCATTGATATAATGGTCTTTGCTCTTGCATCTATGCCTACCTTCTTTTTATCTTCATCACTCCACTGTCTTATTTCCTTAACGACATATCGTTCAGGGACAGCTTCAGTGGTGGCAGTAGCAGGAACAGCAGCTATAATTCTAACAGGTTCATAGGGTCCGTTTTCTATATATTCAGGTATAGTAGGATCCGCACCTTCAAGAAATAGCATCATTCGATTTTTCCATAGAGAAAAGTTATCTCTGCTAAATCGAGGAGGTTTAGAAAGTGAACCATTATCATAGTAGTTTGTGTTTGTGTTTAGTGCCATTTTAGAATAGCAAGGAAGAGTATACAGCAAGATCTTGTTTATTAGATTAAACAAACTGCTCTGATACCACTTGTTGGTCCCGAAGGTGCTTAACAAGTTTGTAGAAGGGGGGGGGGGGGTTGAATACAAACACAGAAATTAAAGTTTAATAAATTGTTTATTGATAAATCAAAATACAATTTACAAGTTTGTTGCGGAATAAGATTAAGACAGACTCAATCTAAACAAACTTAAGAAACACTAAGATGGTTGCACAAGAAATTCAGAGAATGGGGGATTTTTAGAGAGATAGAAAACAAGGGTTTCTATTTTGGAGTTCAAGGATTGAGCACACCTTCAGATGAAGGAGTGAGCTTCCTATTTATACCCTATGCATTAAATGCATGGCAGGGTACTTTACACGTGGCATTCATAGATTGGCTTTGGTAGTCTCACTTTTGGAGACATGCTTTTGGCCACTTTATGAACAGTGTAGTTGACAGAGTTGGTGTACGATTTGTGGCAGAGACTTGTCCGTTCTGACACATCGTACTGGTTGTGCAAGGTAAGACAAAAGAAAACTTGAGGCATAAGCTTTGTGATCGTTGATCGCTGAGTATCTCTTCTTCCAGAGATAAAGAAGTTCAGCTATCGCTGAAGCTTTTCCTCAGGCTTCTTCGCGTAAGTAGATTTGTCTGGTCTTCGCTGATATCCGCATCAGGTCACTAGTAGACTTATCTATTGTTCAGTGGCTTCGTCTTCGATTCAGCTATGAACTATGTTGACGCGAGACTTGTCTTCAGGGATTACGTTAACTGTGTTACATAGGAAACGATCAGTGATGACTGAACAGACTCAGTTTGATCGCTGAAAGTGAAACACTAATACATATTAAATGTTTACAGAAAGGTCATCAGCGATAACTGAACAGACTCAGTCTGATCGCTGATGATGAAACACTAATACATATAATAACGTAATTTTCACTAAGTATAAAAGAGGGTCGTTATCAAATCACTGAGAGAGTTTGGATCAACATCTTCAAGTAATGACAAGATCGGAGCTTCACATAATTTCTTTTGAAGAATCCGGAACGCCTTCTCTTGCGTTTCGGTCCAATCAAACTTCGTATTCTTCCGAGTTAGAACTGTCAAGGAAGAAGCGATCTTTGAAAAGTCTTGAATAAATCTCCGGTAGTATCCCGCCAGACCCAAGAAACTTCGGATCTCGGACGGATTCTTGGGAGGCTCCCAATTCATCATGGCTTCAATCTTGGAGGGATCTACTTTCACTCCGTCTCGGGTGACAACATGACCCAAAAAATGTACCTCTTCAAGCCAAAAGTCACACTTGGAAAATTTGGCGTACAATATTTCTTTTCTCAGCACATCAAGAACTTCGCGAAGGTGCTGCTCGTGCTCCAACTCGCTTTTAGAGTACACGAGTTTGTCATCAATGAACACGATGACCGACTTGTCGAGGAATGGTCGGCATACCCTATTCATCAAATCCATAAATACCGCTGGTGCGTTCGTTAGGCCAAAAGGCATTACAAGAAACTCATAATGGTCGTAACGCGTTCTGAAAGCTGTCTTCGGAACGTCTTCTTCTCTTACCTTCACTTGGTGATAACCCGAACGTAAGTCAATCTTGGAAAAATACCCCGCTCCTTGAAGTTGATCGAACAAGTCGTCTATTCTCGGAAGCGGATATTTGTTCTTCACTGTCGCTTTGTTCAACTCACGATAATCAATGCACATTCTCATTGTGCCATCCTTCTTCTTGACGAATAGGACCGGAGCTCCCCAAGGTGATGAGCTCGGTCTGACGAAACCCTTCTCCAAAAGCTCTTGGAGTTGTGCCATCATCTCTTGCATCTCGGATGGCGCTAAACGGTAAGGAGCTCTAGCAATAGGAGCTGCTCCTGGTACAAGATCAGTCCGAAACTCTACTTGACGATCAGGCGGTAACCCAGGCAAGTCATCAGGAAAAACGTCTGGAAACTCGCGCATAATCTTTACATCGACCAACTTTGACTTCTCTAACTTGGCGTCGATCAGGTAGGCTAGGAAAGATGAACATCCTCTCAACACCGGTTGGTTTGTTCACACTGGTCGAAGGGGGGAGACCCCGGTCAAAGGTTTCACACCGGTCGAAGGGGGGAGACCCTGGTCAGATTCTTGGACGCCGGTCGAAGGGGGAGGCCCCGGTCAACTGCTTGGACACCGGTCAAGGAGAAGACCCGGTCGCAGCTTTGATCCGGTCCCCGAGTTTTGCAAGTGGGCCGAAGCCCAAACTCTTTTCTTGGGTCAATATCATTAGGCTATATTAGTTTAGCCCAACCCAGTTTCATTTAATTCCAAGGAAATGTATTTCCTCTTAAGGTAGGAATGGTGGATGAGTTTTCGATTAAAGAATAGATTGTGTTGTGTTTTGGAGTGAGGTCAACCTTATGATATAATTGTTTGTATCAAGAGTTCACCGAGTAATTGTTCCTTTATAGGTTTTGGGATCGAATTATAGAAGTAGACGCGTGATTGGAGCTAAGGACGCCAGGTGAGTTTTTCTAACTAAACCTTTTGATGGCGAAAGCAAGTAAAGTTTAAATTTTCTTAAACTTTGATTCATTTACGATGGCATGCGAAAGTTTATTTTTAAACTTTGATTTTATATGATGGCATGAGTATTATGGAAATTATATGCAAGTTTTGATATGATGTTGCTTTAGCACTTACTTGCGAGATTTATTTAAATGCTAAAGATGGATTTTTATTATTATTGTCAAAGTGGAAATGTATGCATACATGGTCCTAAGTGAGAAGGCTCAAAGTCGGGGGGGGGGGGGGGTGGCCCGCCTGTGCTCATACCGGGGGGGGGGTGTTCCGTTTATGCCGTTGGGGGTGTGTCTCAACAAAGGCAATGTGAGTCACAGACACGCTGTCACCTTAGGGTGGCGGTAGTGTGAGCGGAGAAGTTTCACTGAAAGTTAAAGGTTTCCTGGAAGCTAAAAATGGTTAATTTTTATGTTGAATTATTGAATGTTTTGTTGAATTAAAAGCTGTTGCAATAGGGGACTCACTAGACCTTTCGGTTTAACCCTCGCTCTTTTCAAATCTAAAACCCTTTTTCAGGTAAAGAGTGGCTGTAGAAGGAGTGGTTAAGTTTTAGGAGAAGATGCGAGCCGGAGCTGAATTAGAGGACTTCCATTATAGATCCAAGTTGGTGTATTCTCAGTTGTGTACTATGTTGTCTTTTCGCAAAACTTTGTATTTTAGCTGTAGTTTTGGGCCGTTTGACATTATTATTTAAGATTTAAGTTGCTATCTTGTTGTAATTAAGGATGGGTTGTTATAATGATGGCGCAGATGGTGGAGGATACATCATCGACCTTTGATGGTGATAAAATTGCATATCAGGTTGTTGTGGAAACAGTGGTGGTAGCG
Organism: Arctium minus; assembly: GCA_954870635.1. Lineage (NCBI taxonomy): Eukaryota > Viridiplantae > Streptophyta > Magnoliopsida > Asterales > Asteraceae > Arctium > Arctium minus. Next base: position 106,807,564 of record OX941083.1, read on the forward strand.
GTAGATTATTGGTTGACAATGATGGCATGATGATTGGTCTTTGATAGTGAGTCGTACATAATATATCTCTACAAATTCTTTTATCAACTTCAGTCTTCACATGAGCTTCGTCTTTATGTGTCATAAAAGCTTTCGTGTCACATTTCTTTTCTTTTCCCCACTTGCAACGTGACTTTTGTTTCTTCTCCTTATGAACATATGTTTTTACAGATTTTGCAATTTTTCTGAAACCTCCTCGACAACACTTGACAATCACTTTGAACGTATAAATCTGTAGATTAATTAACAACATTCAACCCACATCAAATATGACAAAGAAAATAAATGATTTCTATCTTTTGTAACCGACAACTCAACTGGTATAGTTCAAATTCACTCATTACCACTTGAAAATTTATCTGACTATTAACTTCAAGACCTCATAGTATTAGTCGATAAAAATAAAGATATGTATATATATCTTATTCCTCTACTTCGAAAAATATGATTGTGGGTTTTGAAAAATATAAACAAATCTTCAGTAAATAAAATAAAATATAAAAAAATAGTTTTTCAAAGAAACAAAAATATAGTGGAATACATTTTGTTCAGTTACAGGTTCCGCCATTGACACCCGACCGTTCGTCTTCTTCTTGTACTCGGATGATACATAGAGAAGCTATATATATTTATATTGAATGTAGAGAATATTTTAAAATCTTTTATTTTCATTTTCGATTTTATATTTAAATGTAAATATATTAAAAATATGGAAGAATATTTTTATGTCTACATCGTTTCTATTTTATTTTTTTTGCACTTGGTTAATTTGGAAAATATTGCGGAATATTTTTATTTTAAAGAATACGATAATTTATTAGTGTATCTCGTTATTTTTTATTTTTTATTCATATCAACTTTTTTTTCTTCTTTTAATGCTCGTGAAAAAAATGCGTGTAGATTTTATATTAGCAAAAAAAATACGTGTAAATTTTTATTATGCTAATATAAAATACGTGTAGATTTTATAAAATAAAATATATTTTATATTAGCAAAAAAATACGGAAGAAAAAAGATTTTATATTACATCTCATTATGTAAAAAGATTTTATAAAATAAAATATGGAAAAAGATTTTATAAAATAAAATATGGAAAAAATCATTATGAGATGTAATATAAAAAAATACGGAAGAAAAAAGATTTATATTACATCTCATTAATATAGATTTAAATGTAAAATCTATATTTAAAATAGTTTATGCTAATATAAAATCTATTTTATAAAATCTTCCACAAAAAAAACAGATATTTATATGAATAAATGAGCATCCATTCCACAAATAGATGATTATGTGAGATATTGTGCTTGGACAAGTTGTACCAAAACATTATGAAATTGTAAATTAAGTAATTGGCTTTAATTAGTTGTATTTTATGCTTAAAATGTTGTAATTAAGAGTTTTTTATGTCTATTTTATAATATAATATAGATATTGTGCTTGGGTAAGTTGTACCAAGGCATTATGAAATTGTAAATTAAGTAATTGACTTTAATTAGTTGTATTTTATGCTTAAAATATTATAATTAAGTGTTTTTAATGTATTTTTTATAATATAATATATATATTAGATGAGAATACTCATCAGTGAGTTGGTAGCTTATCAATTAGGTTGACCAACATTATATCAGGTAAGTAAGTGTAGAAGAAATATAAAAAGATAATGTTGACGGAACCGAAAATAAAGTCCATTCCAATTTAATATTACCATGCAAATGCATTTATGTTATGGTACACGCACCCATTGAGTCGCATAAATATGATGATGCATGAGATTTTGGGATAGAACCTAACCACGGTTACAAAAACCAAACCCTGGTTATAAATCACCCTGTAGGTCCCACTCAAAACCCTTTAAATAGCAGCCCAAACTTGCCTTCATTCCTCACCACCTTCTCATCCCTCTTTTTTTTTCCCAATATCAGGATCCGTTTGATGATCGAATCATCCCCAATTTCCTCCTAATTTGCTCTAATCCTTCACATTTTCCGGTGAGTGATCCGTCCTTCTATCATTCTCTTTTTATTTATATAATAATTGGAAGCTTTTAATCGTTAATTTTACGAATGTGATCGAAATCCAGGAAGAGATCGATCGAGATGGCATCGAACGGAAATGGAAATGCGATCGGAAAAGGTAACGGAGTTCCGGCCGGTAGGAACGGACTGCCGAAGATACAGACGCAGAAGAGACAGAGCGGGATTCGTCCAGACGACGGTGCAGCGACGGTGAAGGCACAGACTATCGATGAGCTGCACTCTCTTCAGAAGAAGAAATCGGCACCGACAACACCGCTTGACGGTGTTCAAGGTGCGTTCGCAACTTTGACGGAAGAGGAACGCCACAAACAGCAGCTCCAGTCGATCAGGTATATATATATATATATATATATATATATCAACACGACCATTTTGATTTTCTTCAATGGAGGGAGTAATAATTATTAAAATTTGAAATGATCAAATTTGGAATTAAATAGATTTGGGTTGAGATAGTGTGGGGCCAAGCCGTAGGTGGGTAGAAATCGGACGGCAAAATTGAACGGTGGAGCCTGGACGTATGGGTATTTGGACCATCCATTAAAAAGAGATTACACCGCGAGCTTTGCGTAAAAATTGCACTCTATATCAGAGAATAAAAAGTACAATATACAAATTATTATTTTTATATTATAAATTGTACCTTTTTTAAGAACGAACATTTTTATAATAATTTTATATATTTAAAATCTATATTTTTTCTTCAAAGAGTTAGATCATCTACAACAGCTGTGCTAAATTTTGTCTAAAATAGAGTAAAAAAAAGTCAAAATCTCTAAATTTTTTTGCATCAAACTCCAACAGCTATACTATTTCTCTCTTTTCTCTAAAAATTTAGAGATTTCTCTAAATTTAGAGATTTTTATAATCTCTCTTCTCATTTTTCTAGTTTAGCATAAGGGATAGCATAACTGTTGTAGCAATAAAAATGCTAAAATCCCGCTTTTTTTTATTATAGCATAGCTGTTGGAGATGCTCTTAAACAACTAAAGTCATCTTTTGATAAAAATAAGCTAAACTTATTTTTTTAGTACACTATATAAACAAGTTATAAGTTCGCTTATTGATGAGGTATTTGAAGTTTATAAAAAAGAAATTGTGACTATTTTCAATTATACACTCATTAATATTGATTATTATTTTTAATTATTAAATATAAAAAATATTAATTATTATTAATATTAATTGAAAATTATTAATTAGATTTTAATTTATACATTGATGTTAATTTTTAATTATTTAGAATTATTGTTAATTATTTTTATATAGTTTTATAATATCAGTCAATAACTAAAATTATAATTATTATTCATTTATTTATTTGTATTCATATTATATGTAATGGTTATTTAAAATTATGAGTTAATGAACATTTTTTTAAAATTTATTTTAATAGTTTCAAAATTTATAGTATGTATATAGTAATAAATTTTAAATTCTTTTAATTAACATATTATATTATTTATTTTTTCTTTGTTGTCTTGTTTGTATTAAGTAACATATTATATTATTATAATTTATTTTAATTATATTATGAAATATTGTATTTAATTATTTTTAAGATATCATTTTTAGTCATTTTACATGATTATTAGCTACTTTTTGTCAAACATGACTTATTGATGTGTTACCAACTAGCTTATCATCGTAAGTTTGCTAATAAGCTGGTTTACCTCAGACAAAAAAAAAAAAACTAGTTTACCAAATATAGTCTAAAACATGTCATATACATCAATAGTGCTTCATGAACCGCAATTTGTGAATAAATCATATTAAAAATATATGAAACCCATAAATTAATCTTTAAAAGAACTTTTGAGGAGAGAATGAAAGTTTCATCTTTAGATGAGAAAAGGTCTAAGTTTAGTTGACCTGAGAGTGTAACACATTCCTTCCAACAAACAAAAGCTAGTACATACAAATTGATCTGCAAAGGAGTCTCTAAGAAGAGTAGATGTTCACATGTATATGAGAAATGTCCAAGTTTAACCGGGATAATAGCACACGTATTTGTATTAAAAATAGAAAAATGAAAAAAAATGAGAAGTTTATTAACTGAAAAAATACATCATCAAAATAATATATGTAAATGTATTTATTATTTTTTTTCCTGAACGCATTGCATCGAAGGATCAAGTAAAATGATAAAATATTATGTAGTTAACAAGTGACCCGCAACTATAAGCATGCAACATATATTCATATACATATGTATACATGCACGCGAGGATGTTGTTTTTATATCATTTTACATAAATTTTTGATCATTTGAGCGAGCTTGAGTTTTTTTTAACTAATACTTCTTCGGATTTAAGCCAGTCTCATAAATGATCGGTTAGTTTATATTTTGTATGTCGAATAACTGAATACGTAGTTTAAGGGGTTGTTTGATTGTTTTTTCATTAATTCTTGTACGGGTCTGTGTGGATTCATAGATTGTGAATGTTTTTGTTTGGGAATGATTCTCCATAGATGGAAGAAACATGTTTCTTAATTGGAAGATACATGTTTTGCAATTGGAAGAAAAAGTTGGCTTTCTGCATATAACTCTTAGCCCTAAAAAACTTACTGAATAAACTATTTTATATGTCATTAAGTCACTACCAAACAGTCTTGTATAACTGACCAAATAAGTTTTGAGTCTCATTAATCTAATTAAGATGTTAACAAAGAGGCTATAGCTAACTATTTTTTTAACTCTCAATCTAGAATAGTTGTTAAAAATAAAACAAAGGAAAAGTTAAAAAAAAACTCAACATACTTTCTTATTTTGAATGACTTTCTTGAAATTTTCTTGGATGATCTCTCTTAAATACCTCAATATTTGTTTTAAATAAATAAACGATCAAATTTTTAGAATACTTATGTTTTTTGAACCAAAAATAGTTAATTGTAACTCACGCCCATCACCACTGTTGTCATAAATATTCGTCATTTTTATCGGTTATTTTTTTCGATTGTCCCTCCTTTTTTTGATTTATTTATACACACTCTTTTTTAGGTTTTTTTAACTTTAAAATCTTCATAGCATAGTTTTTTTTAAATACTACAAATAACCAATTTTTATTAGTTTGATGGTTTGTTTATTAGAAAAAAAACATGTATATAAAATTTTGAATGGACAAAACGAATCAATTTATGAATTTATCACTAGTAACAAAATTGTTAAATTGATTTCTCGTAGATGACACTATTAACTTTGAATCTTTTTTGACCTTATTTTTATATACTTTTCGATTTTTACAGTGCATCATTGGCGTCGCTGACGAGAGAAACCGGACCCAAGTTGGTAAGAGGAGACCCGGCCAGACAGTCGGAGACCCCCAGGGTGTCACACGCCCCTGACCACCATTTTGCCCCCACATTCTCCGCCAGTGACAGCTCTCTCAAATTCACCCATGTCCTCTACAATCTCTCTCCTGCCGGTATATTATTACTTAAACTCACTTTACAACGACGGTAATGCCAAAAAAAAAACACCCCCTAATTTTGTGTTCTTAATGAAATATATGATGATTTGCAGAACTATATGAGCAGGCGATCAAGTATGAGAAAGGGTCGTTCATAACATCCAGCGGTGCATTGGCTACCTTGTCTGGTGCCAAAACTGGCCGCTCTCCAAAAGATAAGCGTGTGGTTAGGGATGACACCACTGAGGATGAGCTTTGGTGGGGCAAGTATGTTTTTCCACCCACTCTTTCCAAATTTTGTTGATGATGGTTGAAACAATGAAATCCATAGTTTTTCTGCATATATTGATTCTGATCATAATATATAAATTGGAAAGTTGAGTAAAACTTAAATGGGTGCAGGGGTTCACCGAATATTGAGATGGATGAGCACACCTTCTTGGTGAACAGAGAAAGAGCCGTTGATTACTTAAATTCCTTGGACAAGGTATAACTTCTTTTTTTACTTTTTATTATTGATTCTGTCATTGCAACCATTACATTTTTACGCAACTGAATACGATACAATTTTATTTTCTAAATGAGTAATCTCACGGAAAAAGTCCAAATAGCTTTGTAAATCTGAAACAAAGGAATCCACCTTAAGTAGTCTCATTGAAAAAATAAAGAAAAACAAGAAAAGAAGAGAAATAAGGTGCCCACTTTTATACAGTTTTTTTTTTTATTAAGGGATGGAAGATGATAGTGATATGAGGATATTGGAGATAAGGATAGATGTATCTTCTTTTTTTGTCTCTTTCCCTGAAAGTAGAAAATTTATCTCATCCCTTGGCCTTGAGGAATGTGATCTTTGTCGTTTCATGAAGCAATTCATTTATCCATTTGTAGCTGTAATTACATTTTTCACGACCGTTTTACTCTTTTAGGGTAGATGTCAGGTCTACGTATAAATTACCCTTGAGCCCATCTTTATGTGGGATAAACTGGCTTTGTTTGGTTTTTATGTCATCTTACGGATTTATTGCATAGGTATGCATCTTTGTGGACCAGGACTTAAGTTTTACTCTTACATCTGTGAAATATGAAGAACCCAATTAGATATAAATCTGACTTGTTTGCCTCTTGTGTAACAACTGGTCCCACGTTGATAGAAAATGGGATTTGTGAGCTCCTTGTAAGCCTCAAGTTGTGGGCTACTAATAACTTCCACCATGGTTTTAAGTTGGATTCGAAGTTATTGGGCCAACTTGTTGCTTTGGGCTTTGGGGTGTTACATCTTGCTCTAGTGATTTCCTGGATAAAGTTCTGTACTTTCTGGGGAGTACTAGGGACTTAACTGTTTGCGTAATTGAACTTTCAGGTATTTGTCAATGATCAGTTCTTGAACTGGGATCCAGAGAACCGAATCAAAGTACGAATTGTGTCTGCTAGAGCTTATCACTCTTTGTTCATGCACAACATGTAAGTAAATGAGAAAACATACAGATTCATATTATGTGTTTCTATTTGCCATTCCCAGATACGCAAAAGTCAAAGCCCCTCCAGATAAGTTTAATGTTTTTCAAATATGTTATCTTTTTCAATAATGTGCGTTGTAAGAGGCAAAGGTGAGCGATAATATGATGGTGCAAATTAGTTAAAAAAAAGCGTGTGGATAACTGGGTAGGTTGCAGGTGCATCCGACCCACACCTGAAGAGCTGGAGAATTTCGGTACTCCGGACTTCACTATTTACAATGCTGGCCAGTTTCCATGTAATCGTTACACACACTACATGACATCATCCACTAGCATAGATTTAAATCTTGGTAGACGAGAAATGGTCATCCTCGGCACACAGTACGCCGGGGAAATGAAGAAAGGTCTCTTTGGTGTAATGCATTATCTCATGCCTATGCGTCAAATCCTCTCCCTTCATTCTGGATGCAATATGGGCAAAGATGGAGATGTTGCTCTCTTCTTTGGTTTGTCAGGTAAGCCTCCTCATCATCAATGGTGAGGATCATTTGTATATATGGGTCGCATCGCAAATCCCTGCCTCACCTGATACGTGCCCCCTTCTTTCTCTATGTGACTTCAGTATTTGTTTTCCATCAAGATGGCAATGATTCTGTTGTTTAATTGGAGCTCCATTTTCTCATTGTGTTTAATGAATTCTATTTGTTACTTTCAAAATAGGTACTGGAAAGACAACCTTGTCTACTGATCACAACCGATACTTGATTGGAGATGATGAGCATTGCTGGAGTGACAAGGGTGTGTCGAATATCGAAGGTGGTTGTTATGCCAAGTGCATCGATCTCTCGAGGGAGAAAGAACCTGATATCTGGAATGCCATTAAATTCGGAACTGGTATGGTGTTTTTAACTTTCGATATGTGTAGGTTTTCTGTTGTCTTTGTATCTTACATGTAAAACTTTCCCCTTTTTGCTCTACTTTCAGTGCTGGAAAATGTTGTATTTGATGAGCACACTAGGGAGGTGGATTATCTAGACAAATCTGTCACAGGTAAACATCAATCATTTGCATTTTGCTCCAATTTCCTTGAGACCAAACCAAACCAACCTAGTAAATCCCACTCGAAGTGGGTTATGTATGCAACTTTTTTTCTTTTTTCTTCTTTGGAAAAAGGTATGTATGTATGCAACCTTTCCTCTACCCCAAGGGGTAAATAGGCTAAACCGAACAAAACCAAACAAAACGTGTCCAATATATTCCAATATAAATAGAGTAGAGCGGCTGATTCCGTGACGACCCCCAACTAGCGAAAAATGTATGGAAGGGAGAAAAACATATACGTTAAAACTTGAAAGAAAATGAAAACTAGAGAAGAGTAAACAACAACAATAAAACTAGAAAGGAGGAGACAAATATGATTAGTTTTGAGAAGCTAGATATGAGTAAGCAACAACAATATGAATAGAAGCCAATACAGGAAAAAAAGGGGTAAATAGGCTGTCTCCGTGAAATTTCATAGAGACAAGTGACCCGCAAATGGAGATTGTTTTAGAAAAGGAACCATTTTCATACTTTCTTTTCCTTGTGATGCAGAGAATACTCGTGCAGCATACCCCATCGAGTACATCCCCAACGCCAAGATCCCGTGTGTTGGTCCACACCCGAAGAATGTTATTCTCCTGGCATGTGATGCATTTGGTGTACTCCCACCAGTGAGCAAGCTAAACCTTGCTCAGACCATGTATCACTTCATTAGTGGCTATACTGCGCTGGTATGAACTCTTTCAACTTTCACTTGCTTCAACATCTATAGCTTGTTGCATTCATAAACAAATTGACGTGTATACGTATTTTTGAAGGTGGCCGGCACCGAGGAGGGTGTAAAAGAGCCACGTGCAACATTTTCAGCCTGCTTTGGTGCAGCATTCATCATGTTACATCCCACAAAGTATGCCACAATGCTTGCTTCCAAAATGGAGAAACATGGTGCTACCGGATGGCTTGTTAACACCGGCTGGTCAGGTGGCAGGTGTGTAAAATACTACAATATGAACAGAAATGTATTACGGAATGTTTTTAATATATCCATATATACTTAGTTACTTATTGAGTTTCTATTTCGGTGTAGCTATGGTGCTGGGAGTCGTATGAAGTTGGCATACACTCGGAAAATAATAGATGCCATTCATTCCGGAAAACTCTTGAATGCAAACTACAAGAAAACCGAAGTGTTTGGGCTGGAGATCCCAACGGAGGTCGAGGGTGTGCCTTCAGATATTCTTGATCCAGTGAACACTGTAAGTTGGCTCATTTTTTTATTCAAAGATTGATATATGTATTTTCGGTGGTTCCAAATCTTGATATGGGATGAAACGCAGTGGTCGAACAAGAAGGCGTATAAGGAGACACTGCTGAAGCTGGGTGGGCTGTTCAAGAGCAACTTTGAAGTGTTCATGAATCATAAAATTGGAAAGGATGATAAGCTGACTGAGGAAATTGTTGCTGCTGGTCCCAACTTTTAATGTTTGTTTGGTGGTGTTGAAGAAAGAAGTGTGTGGTTATAGAAATTATTAAGGCTTATGAAGCCTAGCATGCAACAGATTAATATTATTAGTTGTATTTATATTTTAGTAGTTATTGCCATTTTGTACTTGGTTTTAAGGTTTATATCTAATCAAAGAAGCTCTTCACTTCATCCCATTTGGCTGGTCTTTATAAACATCCATTGCCATATTTTGTGATACATTAACCTAAGAACAATGATGTATGTGTATGTATTGTGGGTGTTTTTTTATTATTGGCAATTCAGACATGAATTCAGGGGGTGTTTGTTTACCTCTTAATGGTTCCATTAAGAGGCAACCTCTGAATCGCTAAGAGGTAAATCTTGTTTGGCAAAAAAAATGGCTGTCTCTTAATGGTTCCAAAATCCTGTTAATGATTTTGTATCTTGACACTCCCTTAACCATTAAGAGTCCTGATTTCATTATGAACAATTATCAAACAATCATATTTCATTTTACACTATATCATAAAAACCTCTTAATCATTCAAACCACTTAATCATTCTGTACTAAACCATTCAGCAACTGTCAAACAACCCTCAGTTTTGCTTGCATGTCATCAGTGGACATGTCGTATTTGTAGATTTTTGAAACTGGCATTGTTATGGAAGTTAAAAATAAGAAAAAGAAGTTTGATTTTGATACGTGTAGTTGAAAATTTACATAGAGGAAGTTTGATTTTGACACGTGTAGTTGAAAATTTACAGAGGAGGTTTGTTTTGTCATATAGAGGGTTGATCTTACAAATTTTATAAAAAAAAGAGAACGTTCATAAAAAACCAAAAAACTATTCCATTTTGAATGATTAAAAGTCTCTGAACTAATTTTTTGAATGAAAAAACCATTAATCTTTCTCATTTTGAATGAAAAAACCATTAATTTTCCTATTTTAAATGATTAAGTCACTGAACATTTTTTTTCAATAAATTAAATCATCAAAATTTTTAAAAATTGGTTACTTGCATCATTTTAACCCAAAAAAACTAGTCGTAAGTCTATAACCGATTATCTTTTGATTCTTGCTTTTTTGATAGATAAAAAATAGATTAAAAATAAACGGATTTTGGTAATACATTCAAACTCGTTTAAGTAAACGGGTTGACATGACACGACATTAAAATTAAACGGGTAAGGTCATAGTCAAAATTTTCAACTCGAAAATGACCGAATAACCCGTTTATATATATATATATAATATTTTCTTCTTAATGTTTTGTATTTTTAATGCTTTGGATTTGGTTAGAATGTATAAGTTTGAACTATAAAATTTGGATTTCTAATGTTTTCATTTAAATTTTCGATTTTTTAATTTTTAGTTTTATAAATGTTAAGCGGGTTAAACGAGTCGTGTCAGGTTAGGCGGGTCAATTTCAAGTTTCTGACCCGTTTATTAAACAGTTCGTGTTTGTGTTTGACACTCTCAACCCGTTTAACTTTGAACTGACACGAACCCGACACGACACGACACGTTTGTCATGTCTACTTTTTTGTGGTCTGATTTAACTGGTTTAAATTTGCTACCAAACTGTTCAGTTTAGAAAATATAAATCGCTATTCTAATCTAGTTTGTGGTTTAGGGGGTTAAACTACCCGACCATGAATATGCCTTAATAACATTGTTTTATCATATGGTACAAAGTCTAAATTTTTTTTGGGATGAAAAACGTTAACTTTTTAAACCTTAAATATATTTTCAATCAAGAACGTGAAGTTATAAACATTTTGCACCCAAAATTTGATTTTAGAATATGCTTAGGGGGTGTTTGGTTTATGGATTTTGAAGGAATTAAAATGGATAATTTTTTTGACCAAATTCCAAATCATATGTTTGATTCACATAATGAAAATGATGAAATCCTTTGAATTTCACAAATTAAGAAATTCATCATTCATTGACTTAAGTTAAAGAATTGAATTCAATCCAATTTTTATCAATTAAATGTGTGGTCAAATTCCATTTCAATTCATTCAAAGTTAAATTATTTCAATGAATTTCAATTCCATCAAATTTCATTCTGCGAACCAAACACCTTTAAAATATATTAGTTGCAGACTTTTAAGTTGTAAATCGCTATTTGGATTTTAGAATATGCTTAAAAAATATTAGGGAAATTGACTTAAATGACCAAAATCCTTAAGAAAATTGGTCTCTTAGCCCTCCCAAATTTACTGATTTGTTAATACCTCCGCAATGTCTAGGTCCGCAATTGCAGATCTGGGTTAAAAATGTAAAATTTTTTCTTAGAAAATGCCACATCCGCAAGCGCACTTCCGCAATATTACGGATCTAGGTAGAAAATGTAAATTTTTTTACAAGTTTTCTAAAAGTGTTTTTTTAATGTGTCCGCAATTGCGGATCTGGGTCGTTTTTTTTTGTTTTTATGCCAAAAACGAGTAGCTTTGTATTTTTATCTAGGTCCGTAAGTTGCGGACCTAGATATCGTTCTTGTTCTAAAAAAACTCGTCACACAACCGCCATAGCACTATGACACAAGGCTTATGTCTCACGCCACGTTAAGCCCATGGCACGGCATGACCTGATGCACAGGTTTTGTAGTGCGATAATTTAACTTCTTATTATTATTGAGTGATTGAGTAATATTACAAAACATATGTTTTTATATAACATTATATATGAATTAGAAATTTGACGCCATATATCATAACATGATTTCATCGAGGACGACACCTCTGACCTTAGGACCTTATATATCGTAGAAGTTAGTGAAATGAAAAAGAGAAATAGCTAAAAAAAAACACCGATTCTTTTCTTATTCTTGTCAATTACTCGAAATATTAGCTTCTTAAAAAGGTCGACGACAGAGTGTGGAGGTGGGGTTGAGAGACAAAGTGGAAAACCTGCACCTCACTCACTCACTCACCACTCCGCAAAGAATGGCCTCATCGGAAGAACCCGATAACAACAACATCATGCCCCAACCCTACAAGCTAAAACAAACTCTTACAGGCCACAAACGTGCCATCTCCAGTGTCAAATTCTCCGACGACGGCAAGCTCATCGCCACCTGTTCCGCCGACAAGACCGCTCGCACCTGGTCCACCTCCGACGGATCTCCTCTCCAAGAATTCATCGGCCACGAACAAGGAATCTCAGACGTCGCTTTCTCTTCCGACGCTCGCTACCTCGCCACCGCTTCCGACGACAAGACCGTCCGCCTCTGGGATGTATCCACTGGCTCACTCGTCAAAACCCTAACGGGACACACAAACTATGTCTTCTGTGTCAATTACAACCCTCAATCCAACATGATCGTCTCTGGTTCCTTCGATGAGACGGTTAGGGTTTGGGATGTCAAGACCGGCAAGTGCTTGAAGGTGCTTCCGGCTCATTCTGATCCCGTAACTGCTGTGAATTTTAATAGAGATGGGACGTTAATCGTGTCCAGTAGTTACGATGGGTTGTGTAGGATTTGGGACGCCTCCACAGGGCATTGTATGAAGACTTTGATTGATGATGAGAATCCCCCTGTAAGCTTTGTCAAGTTTTCGCCCAATGGGAAATTCATCCTTGTAGGGACACTGGATAGTACACTGGTGAGTGAATTCGTATTCCTTTCTTTGTACAATCAGTTGTGTTACTTAAAGACGAGTTTTTAAACTTGTTTGTGTGCAATTATTATACTCTGAAATTTGAGTAGGAACTGATTGTTTAATCTTTTGATTATGTTAATGGTCATTCATACAGTCTCATTCATTGAATTAACAGTGGTCACATGTAGTGAAAAGCAGGGTGCCTCTCCCCACATATCAGGTGCTTTAGGGATGCACTTCTTCAGGGGGTGCATTCCCCATATGTCGTTGACAATGTCGCTGGATTATTGCCCAGGAGTGCACAGGTATACAATAATCAGATACCAAGAGGGCAATTTTGGTATTCCTATACCAAAAAAGTTGATGAAATTTGCAAAATAAAAAACAGAGGATAAACTCTGGGAACAAACTTAAGTCTTATGGCTTTGAAAGGGAAATAACGAGATGACAAAAACGTAATCAATATCATGAATTAGCTTCTTTCTTTTGTTAGTATGGTTTTAGATTTGCTTAATATACACACATACAAATATCTAAATGCACCGCCATATCCTCAAATTTTTAGACCCTATGAATCCTGCTATCAACTTATCACACACCTGTATCCCCATATCCATATACTTGCAACATAGGTTTTCGTACGGTTAATGGTGAGCAATTTCATCATGAACATGCAAGGTCCCGATCAGGAGTGTGGATATGATGTAATGATTTTAGGTAGAAAACACATGCATATGAGAGAGAAGGATTAGTGGTAGTGAAGGGGTGTTATTTCTTGTTTGGTTGAGTGCATGGAATAGGGAGAATGGTTTTCTTGATCTTGTCAAAAAATTGTTTTGTGGTTGATGATTGTTTGAGATAGGGAAGTAATTCTAGGTTTGTTGCAATTATTTATGAAGTATATGTAATTGCCGCAATGTTGTTATACCTTACCTCAGTTCTTGTTTCACTGATTTTGTTAGCTAATCTCTTGAGTTTGTATGTAGTTTGAAGAAAATTTTAAAATTGCATACTATGAAATTAGTACTCTGTAAACTAGCATAGGTGTTCCGCTTGACTTCGTACAAATCTGAAGTTATGATCAAACAAGCACCAATCATGATTGGTTTTTTGTTTTTACTATTCCTGTTGCATAGCATAGAAGAACGGCAAAAAACCATATGAACATGAAAGTTTTGCTTTTAACTATCAACAACGGGTATTAGTAATAGTGGGAATTCTTCAAATACCTATATTGTGAAAGGAGCACCTAATAAGGTACTGATGCAACAACCCAACAACTAGGGTTTTCAAAGAATCAAGTAGGAAATCCAAAGATATATTGAACGAAGTATCAACCTTTGAGAGGTTGACACTTGACATCAATGGTTTTACACTAGAAAAATGACATACCTCTCCTACCACACACTGCTATTTTTACTTGGCCTTGACAACTCTACCGACCTTCAACTAACTCCCCAACTAACTCCAAATACCCTCATTCAGGTATCTTTATGCAAAGACTAAACCATCCTGACCCGCTTGGTGTAGAATACGTAAACTGTACTCTTGGCTTAACAATACCCCCACTCTAATGCAAATAGTATCTATTTTACATACTCTAGAAAAAGAAAAGGGTAGAGTGGTCTTTTTGTATGGGGAGTTGGGAGTTGTAAATTGTATAACAGATTGTAACAAATTTGGGTAGCCAGAAGTGGGGTTTGTCGCTGTTAGGGTATAAGTAAGTGGTTTGAGTAAAGTAATGGGCATTGAAAAGTGTGTAAACTGAGTGGATAGATTATCCACTTCTCGAAAGTGGATGTGGTGTGAAAATAACCATTTGACGGTCGTTCTTCAATACAACTCCCAAACCAATTGTATCAATTGGAATCAGAGCACGTTCTTCTTGGGATGACGAGATCGACAACGTTGAGAGCGGAAGAAATGGAGGCAAGAGTGTTATCAATTGAAGAGAATATGAATGCGATGTCGCAACAATTAAATACTCTAATCCGATTACAAGAAGAAACGACAAGGGGAACCGCAAGCGAGAACACTGTGGAAGGAGAGAGACGTGTGCGTAATGATGATCAAATCATGGGGAACGGTTCTTTTCTTGCAATCAATGATCGAAGGTTGGAGATGCCGATTTTTAACGGATCAGATCCAGATGCTTGGATTGTATGGACCGATCGATATTTTTCATTAAATCGACTCAATAACGATGAGAGATTGGAGGTTGCTGTAATCACATTTGAAGGCGACGCCCTAAAGTGGTTCCAGTGGGAGAACAAAAGAAGAGCAATTACGAGGTGGGAAGAATTAAAGAATCTGTTGCTATTACAATTTCAATCGCTGGGAGAAGGAAACCTGTGTGAGCAATTCTTGGCCGTGAAACAAGAGGGGTCGGTAACGGAGTACAAAAGGAAGTTTCTGTCCATGGTAGCACCGCTGGAAGGTATTACAGAAGAAATCTATGTGAGTCAATTCATCAACGAACTCTCACTGGAAATTAGGGCGGAGATGACTGTTAGCTCGTGGAGGAGTGAACAAGGCAATTGAGATAACATGTATGATGGAGGAATGAAACAAAGTGGTGAAAATGAGTAGAGGGTTCAAGGTAAATATACCATGGAAGAAGACATGAGACAATAGCCCAGAAGATAAACCAATTACTAGCGGTGGTGTGAAGAAGACAGGAGGAACCAAAGGCGGTACCAAATTTAGAAAACTTTTGGATAAAGAGTTATAGTTACGAAGATTACAAGGGTTATGCTACCGATGTGACGGAAAGTATTCGCCCGAACACCGTTGTAAGAAGAAAGAATTGAGCGTGGTCGTGGTACAAGAGGAGGAAGACAGTGATGAATTTGGTGACCAAAATGATACCGAATTGGCCAATCTTAATTAAGAATAGGGCATAACAATATCTTTAAATTATGTGGTGGGTTTCGTAACACCCATGACTTATGAAATTAGAAGGAATGGTGGGGGAACAGAAAGCGGTGGTGTTGATTGATAGCGGAGCATCACATAACTTCATTTCGTCAGCCTTGGTCGAAAATTTGGGCATACAAGTCAAGCGGACAGGAGGTTACAACATCTCCTTAGGAGCAGGGGAGGGAGTAAAAGAGCAAGGAGTGTGTAAAGGGGTACGAGTTTGGATGCAAGGGATCGAGATTTCAGAGGATTTTTTACCTCTGAAATTGAGCTATTCGGACATTATTTTGGGCATCCCGTGGTTGCAAACCTTGGGCACGATGCAAGTGAATTGGAGCACCCAAACAATGAAATTCTAACTTGGGTCAGAGCAAGTAAAATTGAAAGGAGATGAAACCTTGGGACGAACGTTGGCATATTTGAAATCAACGTTAAAGACATTAAAGCCAGAAGGGCAGGGCGTTTTGGTGGAATTGGGTCAAGTAGAATTGAAGAAAGATGGGGAACAACAATTCTAAAGGTAACTCAAGACCTTGGAGAAGTTTTTCAAGATCCACAAGGGTTGCCTCCAATTCGTGGTAATGAACACAAGATCCAACTCAAGAACGTAGTGGAGCTGATTAACGTCAGACCTTATAGATATCCACAATTTCAGAAGAATGAAATAGAGAAGTTGGTGAAAGAGATGTTGGTAGCAGGGATTATCAAACACAGTCACGGTGCGTTGTCAAGTCCAGTGCTTTTGGTAAAGAAAAAGGACGGGAGTTGGCGCTTTTGCATTGATTATAGAGCCTTAAGGAAAAATTCCAGATAAATTCCCTATCCCTATCATCGATGAGTTGTTGGACGAGTTATGAGGAGCCAAATAGTTTTCCAAGTTGGACCTAAGCAGGTTATCATCAGATTCGTATGAGACGGGAAGATGTCCACAAAACGGCTTTTAGAAAGCACGAAGGGCATTATGAATTTTTGGTCACGCCTTTCGGTTTGACGAATGCACCGGTCACTTTTCAATCTTTGATGAACGAGATTTTCAAACCGTTTTTGAGAAAGTTCATCTTAGTATTTTTTTGATGACATACTAGTGTACAACGGTTCAGAAGAAGAAGAGGAGCACTGTGAACACCTAAGGCCGACTTTAAGTGTGTTGAAAGAACATCAACTGTATGCAACAAAAAGAAGTGTGAATTTGGGATGCGATGCATAGTTATCTAGGCCACATTATCTATGAAGAAGGGGTTCGATGGATAAATCCAAAGTGGCAGCCATGTTACAAGGGACCGTACCAAAGACGATCACACAACTAAGAGGATTCCTCGGATTAACGGGCTATTACAGAAATTTTGTGGCTGGGTACGTGCAGATTGCACGTACCTTATATTTGTTTAAAAAAAAGGCAAATTCGAGCGGAATGAAGAGCACAAACAACCTTTGAAAGATTAAAGAAAGCCATGACCGAGGCACCAATGTTGGAACTTCCAAACTTCAATATCCCATTAGTAATTGAAACAAACGCGTCGGGAGGAGGATTGGGTGCGGTACTAATGCTAGAAGGGAAGCCAATAACTTTCTTTAGTCAAACATTAGGGGTGCAAGCAACACAAAAAGCGATCTATGAGAAAGAACTAATGGCCATACTATTTGCGGTGTCGAGATGGAGAGCATACCTACTGGGGAGGAGGTTTATGGTTCGAAGAGATCAGAAAAGTCTAAATTTTTTGTTGGAACAACGAGTCAGTGATCAACAGTATCAAAAGTGGGTGATGAAGCTACTTGGCTATGATTTTGACATCGTTTATAAGGTGGGAAAACACAACGTAGCAGCGGATGCTTTGTCAAGAAAAGATATTGAATGTTTGTGATGGGTGGTCCACAATGGTGACAATGAGACATTATTCGAGAAGAAGTGCACAAGGATAGTCTATTGGGAAAAATCATGGCTGAAATTGAAGCTGGAAGCGAGGTGCATAAAGGTTTCTCGGTAAGGCAAAATCTACTATGGTATAAAGATAAGTTTGTGTTGTCCAGATCATCATCCCTTCTTACAACATTGCTGGAAGAGTTTCACTCATCACCAATCGGGGGACATTTAGGAATTGACCGAACCACTCAGAGAGTAGTAGTTGAGCTATTTTGGATTGGGATGCGAAACGATATCAAGGAGTTTGTGAAGAACTGTGAGACATGCCAACGAAATAAAGTTTTGGGAGGATCACCGACAGGATTATTGTAGCCCCTGTCATTACTGTTGAGGGTTTAGGATGAAATCACGATGCATTTCATTGAAGGGCTACTGAAATCCGAAGGAATGGACACAATTATGATGGTCGACCGGTTGAGCAAATACGGTCATTTTGTGGCTTTAAAACATCATTTTAATACTGAAGGAGTGGCAAGATTGTTTATCAAGGAAGTGGCCAGACTGCATGGCATTCCGCAAATAATATTGGGATAAGATCTTTGTGAGTCGATTTTGGAAAGAAATATATGCTTTGCAAGGGACGAAATTGGCATACTCAACAACATACCACCCTCAAACGGACGGTCAGTCTGAAGTGGTAAATCATGGGTTGGAACAATATTTGAGGTGTTTTATCAGACCACCCTAAATAATGGAGAAGGTGGTTTGTTTGGGTGGGATATCCTTATAACACTTCATTTTACACGTCGTTACAATATTCACCATTCCAAGTGTTATATGGACGCAAACCTCCATCAACTTTAAGATACAAGGATTTGCAATTGGTGGAGGACTTATTGAAGGAGAGGGATGTGTTCTTAGATGAACTGAGGTTGCATCCTCTGAAGTTCCAACGGAGAATGAAAGATCATGCGGACAAACACAGAACTGAGAAGCAATATGAAGTAGGAGATTGGGTGTATTTAATACTTCAATCTTATAGACATAAATCCTTGTAGAAGAAGCTGAATCAAAAGCTATCAGCTCGTTTTTATGGTCCTTATGAGATCATTGCAAGGGTAGGCCAAGTGGCCTATATACTGAAACTTCCTCAAACATCAAGGATACATCCATTGTTCCATGTTCCACAATTGAGACGGGCAATGGAACAAAATCTGTCTTCAAAGTATCTTCTTCTACAGTTGAGTGATGAAGGAGAATTAGTAGTGGAACCAGAAGCTCTCTTAAATTGTCGACCAAAGCCAGGAGGTGAGTTGGAAGTCTTGATCAAATGGCAAAGGCTACCAGTATTCGAAGTGTCATGGGAAAGTTACCAAAGTATTGATGATGCTTTTCCCGATTTTCACCTTGAGGACAAGGTGCATGTTTGGCAGGCGGGTATTGATGCAAAGAGTATATGTTTTACATACTCTAGAAAAAGAAAATGGTAGAGTGGTCTTTTTCTATGGGGAGTTGGGAGTTGTAAACTGTGTAACAGATTGTAACAAATTTGGGTAGCCATAAGTGGAGTTAGTAGGTGTCAAATGATGATTAGTCCCTGCTGTCTCTTTTGTTGCAGTTCTTTGTTGATTAGTTTTTGGAATTCACTTCTATCCTTCCTTGCCCTTTTACAACATCCTTATCCGCTCTTCTCTCCCATACCGTCGTAAGATTGTCAAATGATGGCCATACCTTTTGACGTTCCTCCACACTAAGTCCTATTTCATTCTTCCGCCAACAAAGCCACTTCCATCGTCTTGTTGAGTCCAGCTGGAGCTAAAGCCGTACCTCCGCGGCTCCGCTCTAATCTCCCGTTGTACTCCATTTATAGACTAGCTCACATAGATCCTCAGGAATATCGTCCAATGGGGCTGCCAACGAGACAAACTTCCATTTATGCTCAGCGACTGCCCTTCCTGTTTCACTGCTAAGAATTGCTCAGAGTGTACATTCAGCTGTGGTTCTGAATTGAGTCAATATTATACTCTTGAGCTCCCACGCCGCATAATAGGCCGCCTTTTATTTTTCCATTGGTACCATCTTAAAGCATCACCCTTAAAATCCACCCGTCGGGATAAGATCCATCAAAAACTGGCATCTCTAGTCAGCATCCCTTCATCGTGAAGAACGCACCTTGCCTGGCGTTCCCGTCGCCAATCTCTGCCTGTCGATCTCTGAGTTCCTGTAACCATTGCGTCCCCAACGCTTTCCTCCTCCCGCCTCTTCATCTCCTCCAGCCGCCAACCTCCTCATCGATCCTTTCTGTAATCACAAAATTGTTTCCAATTGTTGCATCGTTGACTTCATATTTTCTTCAAGCGATACGAATTTCCCCTAAGATTCTGCCAAGATTCCTTCAATTTGCCACAGACCTCGTCGTGGCTTCAGAATCATGCTCTAATACCACATGATGCAACAACTAGGGTTTTTAAAGAATCAAGTAGGAAATTGAAAGATTTATTGAATGTTTCGTCAACTTTCAGGAGGTTGACACTCTACATCAATGGTTTTACACTGGAAAAATGACAACACCCTCTCCTACCACACACTGCTATTTTATGCCTGCTCCTTACAGCTCCATAGCCTCCACCTAACTCCCCAACTAACTCCAACTGCCACCATTCACTCGCAAAGACTAAACTACCCTTACCCTCTCCTAGTATTCATAAACTGTTCTCTTGGCTTAACTGGTACTTTGTAGAAGGGGAAGGATATCTATCTTGGAACAAAGGAGCGTAGTTTAGCTGTAGTTACCTCACATAGTCACATGTTGAAATGTAAAGGGTTGTGACACCAAATCGATGATAATTATGAAAATGGCAAACTGAAAATAAATCTACTGACTTGGAGATTATGAGAATTTACAAGGGCATATCGTACAAGGATGGTAGATGCTGTAACTGATTGAAGCTATGAAATCTACACAAAGTCACAGGCAATGCTTAACTTTGTCTAATGTTTATTCCCTAATCCATTAACTATCAAACTGTTGGGATATTTGGATCTAGTGAACTACCTTGAAAATCATTGACTTCATTGTTCATTTCTCGCTTCTCAGATGCCTTGGGTCTTATGGTATCCCTTACGCTTGAGTCTCCCTCTCAGTTTGGCATAAACGGAAAACGAAAAATACTAGAATCTGTATTTTATGTTTTTTTATTCAGCATATGATATGTTTATCATACAAAAAAAATCAATTTAATCAATGCACAGGTTCATGCAAGCGTAGTTTTTCGTTCCGAAACTCTACTACACTTGATTCACAACCAAATAATACAATGCATGAAAAATGATAAGCTCATTCTCACAAATGACCAGAATCAGAACAAGACTTATTTAAAACCATTTTATAAGGATTGACTATATCATTCATTGACAATAAAAAAAATACTCCATAATGCGGTTAAACAAATAAAATATAGACCAATAGTCTATATTGGTCAGGGTTGCCGGTATGAACCTTTTTGCCCAATAGTCTTTCTGCTGTGCTTACTTTGTGATCTTGTCTTCTTAATCTTGTTGCGCACAACTAGGATTTCATTCTTCCAGTGAAAAGTATGAAATAAAATTTGCTTGAAATAGAAGATGAAAAGAAAGAGAAGAGAGCTCCAGGAGAAGATTCCCAGAGAAAAGAGAGAAAACTACAGAATATCATTTCTAGATTCATAAGTAGGTTAGGTTTAAGCTCCATTTATATAGGGAGAGGTCTTGTAGAACAAGGAGATGATACACACATGTATGTATATTAAGATCTATTTGATTAGGATTAGGAGACATTTTGGATTTTTCAGCTGTCAAGCTTACAAACATCCTTGTAACGTAACTTGCGTTATCTTTTTCCAGATCAAATTAGATGTTCTTTATAAGTATATAGTTATCTATACCTCTCCCTTGGGGAGATTGTTTCCAAAAGATAATTCAGAAAACTACTCGTATTTATGCATGGGTTCATTTCCTCTTGAAAATTTATGGTTGAATTCAGTTTCACCATCACATAATTCTAATTCGAACTCATCCTTTTATTAGAGTCAGATAAATTTCACGTAATTAGGGTCTGGACTCGGGAGATCTTTGGACAAGTTTGGAGAAATATTGAATTAGAAAATTAAATGTTTGTATTCGTGTTTTACCCAACATGTTGCCATTTGATTGGCCTCATCTTCATATTGGATATGCATACATTTCCCTTGATCTGTCATGTTCATTCTCATGTTATCCCTGCAAGAAAAACAAGAAAATATCTTGCATAATATAAAATAAAGTAAATTACTTGATAAAACCTATACCAAATGACTTGGATGACGCACATGTGATGCTCATGAACGGATTAATTCATTTTCACTAATTTGTTTTTGTAAAATAATGTCCTGTTTGCCGTATTCTTGATGCAGAGATTATGGAACTTTTCAACTGGTAAGTTCTTGAAGACTTACACCGGCCACACCAACTCAAAATACTGCATCTCATCCGCATTTTCCATCACCAACGGCAAATACATTGTCAGTGGTTCTGAGGACAATTGCGTATATTTATGGGAACTCCAAACAAGAAAAATTGTCCAGAAACTGGAAGGCCACACCGATGCTGTGATAACAGTTGCTTGTCACCCAACCGAGAACATGATCGCTTCAGGGGCCCTTGAAAATGACAAAACAGTAAAGCTCTGGACTCAGGAGGTTCACAAACCGGAAGGTCAGACCGATGCCATTGAAATCACAAAACAGCAATAAGACGAATTATGGTTTATATATGTTTCTTTGGCCCTCTCTCTTTCAAAGATGCCATTGATAGAACTCTTTTTAGCTGTAGTTTTCTTTAGCATGCAGATTGTGTAGTTTAGTTGGGTTCTTTTGGTTCATCAAGTTAAGTGGTAATATTTTGTTTTGTAGCTTCATTATCAACTACTACTAACAGTTGCTCTCTATTTCAAGCCTTTTGCTCTTTCTTTTATCTTGAAAACCAGATCTAAACTGGGATATATTATTTGTTGATAATTTACCCGTCATTTTTGCTCATTTTGCCATCCTACAATTTGTAAAGCTGACTCCATTTCTGCTACCAGGTGGTATAATTGGACCATAAACTAGGTTCATTTTTAATGGATTAAATAGTTAAACTCATCAACTTCAAATTGGTTCCGGTTTGTAGGTTTTAAAGATCAGTTTCGATGAATATTTGGGAAAAGTTTAGGAAAAGTCGATGATGACCTTTTTCATTTTGAATGATCAAGTCACTGATTTTTTTTTTTAGTAAACAAACTACTGAATTTTCAATTCATGTCATTCATCAGGGGACTTGGATAAGAAAAAAAAGAACCCAATCCTATAGTGACCTCATTGATTACAAAAATCTATAAAGTATAAACCCTTTGAACTTTTTAAATCAGTCGATGACAAAAGCCTCAAATTATTGGGGGTGTCCCTTTTCCCCCCTTCTAGAATCCTTTTTAGATGTGAATCGCATAATATTGTAATGTTTTCAACTATTAATATAATATATATTTCTTTATCAACTTATCGTAACTTTATTTCATTTATATTTTCAAAAAATTAAATATATTTTTATTTTAACCATAAATTTGTGTCGATTTTGCAAGAATTGATTAATTGTGTTCCCACATGTAACACGACCAATTATTGGTGGGTGTCAGTGTAACTTTCCATTCTGAAGTGACCATTCATTGGCCCCTGTAATTTGACCCATATATTCAACTTGTGTTTAATTTATGAAATTGGAAACTTTGAGGGTTATTTACAAAATATCTTGATGAATAAAACTAGAATTATTTAATTGTCAAAATCAATTGAATGTGGTTAGAGAATCTTTGTAGATCGTTCAACTATAAAAGACAAATCATATAAAATTATAATGTCAATTGCTTCTAGATATCGAAGGTTCGATAAATTGCTGACGTCATAAAAGATTAATTCTTAATTTTATATTTGTTCATTGTAGGATGATACAAACGCGTAAATACATAACATGCTATAAACTTATTTGAGTAGGAAAATAAAATATTTTTTTGGCTAAGAAGTAATATAAGTTTTATTTTTGTATTATGATATAAAATAAGTTTAACAGTTGAATTTGAAAATTATCTGTTTATTTTTTTTTGTTCATCATACCTTTTTTTTTGTATAACACAAAAAGCTTTAATTCATTTGTTTTTGAAAAGTAATAACTGTGTTAGTACCTGTTAATTTTTTTTAAATATTACTTTTTTGGCTAATAAATAAGATTAATAAACAATAAAAAAAATATTTGTTTTCAATACTATTTAAGGGGCTAAAGAATCCTAAGACAATTCTTTCAAAATGTTCATCTTATCAATCATTCAATGAAAAATAGATTAAAAAGGAAAAATCAATATACTTCTCTTGATTTGTTTTCTACTATTTGATGGTGCATTGGATCAACAAAAACAAAATAAACTTAGTTGGGTTGAGAAAGTAATAATTGAAGACAAGAAGGGTGAAACTGTAGATATATAATATTTGAGGGGCGAAATTGTAGATATCAAATTTTGGTCGCCAGCATTTTGACTTTCGTCCATGATGGCAAGAATTTTTGGCGCCGTATGTGATTTCAACGACAAATTATAACTTCCTCTTCAAACGATTTGAGAGCGAGAGTTGCACAAAAGTCAATAAGGACATTGACCACAACAATATCGATACTACAAAAATGTCCATAAATGGGGGATTTGGTTTATATGTTTTGATAATTTTTTTGACTAGGATCTTTATGATATGTTTATTGTGGATTTGATTTTTGTGGTATTCAATTTGTTTTGGTAATGATTCATCTGACTAATACATTCGTTAACTTCGTTAGATCAAGGGTCATTTTAGCTATTTTTCTATTTTTTGCTTTTTTTTCTTATAAAAAAGTAAAAACAATATTTTTAAATACACACACACACACACACACACATATATATATATATATATATATATATATATATAAAAGTGGTTTCAATTGAAAACCATATTAAATTAGAAACTTTGGAAACCATCAATTTCATTGGTTAAATTAATGAAATTGGTTCATAAAATTGTTTAATATGATCAAGTTGTTTCATATAATTCTTTTGTCAATGAAATTGTTTCATATATTTATGTTTTTATGTAGTTTCGTCTATTTTTCTCGTTCTGATGAAATTGTTTCATGTATTTTCGCAGTCTGATGAAACTTGTTCATTTTTACATAAAAAACACAAATATATGCAACGATTTCATCAATAAAAGAATTATATGAAACAATTTAATCAAATTAAACAATTTCATGAAACAATTTCATTAACTTGACCAATGAAATCGAGGGTTTTCACGATTTTCAAAATTAGAGTGGTTTACCATTGATCAAAACTTAGAAAACTAATCAATGGTTAATACATAATAAGGTTAATTGAGAAGTGATTAAGAACAAAATTGTAAATTTGAATAAGCGTCTACCTTGTTTGACCTTTTATTTTATTTTTTAATTAAAATTTTTTGCCCCCTTAAAATTTAAAATAAATTATCTTAAAAATTAATAATATTTTAATCAAATAAATTACACCAAAAAAACGAGAATTTCGTGCTCTTCGATATGACATCCATCTCGATATAGTTTTTTTTCTTCGATTTAATCGTTTTTTACGTGAAATTCTATATACGTGTTATATTCATTATGAATATGCATGCACGTCATCGGGTGTCCACATTCAGTATGAATAACAAAGATGAACGTTCATTCACTATTCATGATGAATAATACAACATTCAGGATGAATAATACACGAATTCATAATTCATGTATTATTTATTATGAATCGTGTATTATTCACTCTGAATGCTGTATTATCCATCCCGAATTATACATCATTCATGATGACTAATATATATATGAATGACCCGTGAAGGTGTAGACACATGACACTCTCTCTTTTGTTTCCTAATTCACAACTGAAATTTAGTTTAATTTATTATGAATATGTATGCGCATCCCCAGATGTTCCACATTCAGTATGAATAACAAATATGAACGTTCATTCCATGATGAATAATACAGTATTCATCAGGATGAATTACACAACATTCATGATAAATAATCCACGAATTCATGAAACATGAATTATTCACCCTGAATGTTGTATTATTCATCCTGAATGATACATTATTCATGAATGACCCGTGAAGATGTGGAGACGTGATGCACTCTCTTTTGTTCCCCGGTTCACAACATAATTACTCGATAGGTTCTCGATTCGTCTTGATGGGTGTTGGGTTACGGTGTTGAAGAAACGCGATGCCTTACTACGTTGAAGAAAATGTTGAAGAAGATGATGTCGAGTTACATACTTACGGTGTCGAGGTGTTGTACAGACTTGAACGTACATAAATATTCACAATGAATATAACACATATATCATTTCACGTAAAAAACAGTTTAAAAAAAACTATATCGAGATGGATGTCATATCGAAGAACACGAAATTCTCGTTATTTTGATGTAATTTGTTTGATTAAATTATTAGTAATTTTTAAGATAATTAATTTTAAACTTTAATTGGGTAAAAGTTGTTAATTAAAAAAGAAAATAAAAAATCAAATATGATAGACGTGAGTTTAAATTATCTTCCATTTTTACCCCTAAGCATTTTAAAATTAAAAACTCTAATTAATATGAGTTGTTGGATCAATAGAGATGAAGTGGCTGAGTTTTGTCCTCACGTGCACAATGAAAATTGAGTTTTCATTTGAACTTCTCTCTCTCTCTCTCTCCATATATATATATATATATATATATATATATATATATATATATATATATATAGTGTTTGGTTCATTTGAGAAATGGTAAATATATGAGAAATAGAGAAGTAATCCTAGCCATTCATATGGTCAAGATCGGATTTGACTAGTCAAATATTGCGGCTTTGACCGGTCAAAAGTTGCGGCTATCCCAAAAATAGAAGAACAATTTCGTAAATTTTACAAAACACACGGGATGTGTTCATATATGAACATGTATAATTCACATATGAACTATATGTTCATATATGAACCAGTGCAATTCACAACTGAACTCTTTTAACTGATTCATATATGAACCTTTGTGATTCATATATGAATCAGTTGAACTAACTAACAGATTCATATATGAATCTGTATGAATCACAAAGATTCATATATGAACCTTTGTGAATCACAAAGATTCATATATGAATCAGTTAAACTAATTAACAGATTCATATATGAATCTTTGTGATTCATACAGATTCATATATGAACTAATCCCGTGTATTTTACGAAATTACCCCTCTACCTTCTATAGACCACACAAGGAATTATCCGGTGCTTCGCGGTCAAAGCCGCAAATGTTGACCAGATGAATGGCTAAGATTACTTCTCTATTTCTCATATATAATATATTTACCATTTCTCAAATGAACCTCTTCCTATATATATATATATATATATATATATATATATATATATATATATATATATATATATATATATAAGGTTCAGGGAAAAATCTCAAAAAAATGGAAACTAAGGAACACCTTGGTAACCCTTACGGCATGCACTTGTGCATATAAGTAATTTATAATATGCACACATACATATGTACAAATGCATAATATACACACGTGTATAAAAATCAAAAAATAACTTAATTACCTATATGCACAAGTGCATATCGTCCAGACCAAAGCCTACCAAGGTGTTCCTTAGTTTTCTATTTTTTTTGAGGTTTTCCCTTGAACCTCTCTCTCTCTCTCTCTATATATATATATATATATAGAGGGATGATCAAACGAGAACAATAACTATTTAAAAGAACACGAGAACTAACAAAATTATTAGTGATTTTACATTAACGAGCAAAAAAGCCACGCGGACTTGAAGTCGTGGCCAAAGTCCTTTTTCATGTGTTAATGTAAAATCACTAATGATTTTGTTAATTCTCGTGTTCTTTTAAATATGTACTGTTCTTGTTTAAACCCGACTCTCTCTCTCTCTCTCTATATATATATATATATATATATGTTGGGAACTGAAGATTCTACTAAGTGTAGTTACTACTGCTAGTATAAATGTAGTTACTACTGCCAGAACAAGTTGAAGATTAATACTGCTAAGTGTTACTACTGCTAGTAGAATTACTACTGCTAGTTAAAGTTAGTACTACTTGAACAAAGTTAGTACTGCTTAGCTAGTTAGTACTGCTAGTGGTTAGTACTGCTTGCAGTTAATACTGCTAGATGAAGTTAATGCTGCTGAGCATTATTAGTGCTGCTAAAGAGATCCGGATGGAAAATACTACAGCTGGATATACTGAAGATATACTTAGAAGATATACATGGAAGATATACTGAAGATTTGTTTATTCTTTGTAATTATCTTTTTATCAGTATATGTATAGAATGTTTAGAATAGATAGAAAGAACTTTTGATAATTATTTTTCGAGAGAGAAATCAACCTCAAGGCATAGATCCTAATTCTAGAGAAGTAGAATTCGTATTGGTGAGCCTGTTCATCAATATTGAGGTTGAGTGTGTAACCTTGTAGCTTTAAGCATTCAATACAAGTTTACTGTTTGATCATTATATACTGTGTTTGATTACTGTTTTATTAAATATCAAAGTGTTTTTCCG
This sequence comes from Arctium minus, assembly GCA_954870635.1. NCBI lineage: Eukaryota > Viridiplantae > Streptophyta > Magnoliopsida > Asterales > Asteraceae > Arctium > Arctium minus. The sequence continues at coordinate 106,836,091 of OX941083.1, forward strand.
CAACTTCTTTGATATTAGTTTCTGAGTATTAATTCTTGTTAAGAATTCGATCCTGACAAGTGGTATCAGAGCTTTTGATATTAGTTTCTGATATTGTTAAGTTTCTGAGCTTTTGATGTGGGTAGATTCACTTTCTTGGTAACAAGTGTGGGAATGATAAACTTTGAATAAACTTCTTCTCAAAAAGTGAGTTTATACCTGTATATTGTTATTCTTGGTGTTACTAATCTTCTTTTCAGGATATGCATAGCAGTACTCAGTATTTAACAAGCTTAAAAAGAAGTAAGTCTAGTTAATACTGCTAGTGGTTAATACTGCTAGTAGTTAATACTGCTAGTAGTTAATACTGCTAGTAGTTAATACTGCTAGTAGTTAATACTGCTAGTTCAGTTAATACTGCTAGTTCAGTTAATACTGCTAGTAGTTAATACTGCTAGTGGTTAATACTGCTAGTGGTTAATACAGCTAGTGGTTAATACTGCTAGTGGTTAATACTGCTAGTAGTTAATACTGCTAGTTCAGTTAATACTGCTAGTAGTTAATACTGCTAGTTCAGTTAATACTGCTAGTAGTTAATACTGCTAGTTCAGTTAATACTGCTAGTTTAGTTAATACTGCTAGTAGTTAATACTGCTAGTAGTTAATACTGCTAGTTCAGTTAATACTGCTCGCGGTTAATACTGCTAGTTAGTTAATACTGCTAGTAGTTAATACTGCTAGTTCAGTTAATACTGCTCGTGGTTAATACTGCTCGCGGTTAATACTGCTAGTTAGTTAATACTGCTCTAGGTTAATACTGCTTCTATTCCGAATACTATAAATACTCTTTGCCCGCCTAAAAGCTTATAACGACTCTTTGCATACTATTCACCTGCGCTCTAAACCCTTTCTCTCTCAAAGTTCGAAGTTTTCAGGCAAGTTTTCACTAATATCAATGGCATCCATGACATTCATCGACGAGCACAACGAGATTGCGATGCTACAAAAGCCAAAACAAGCTGAAGGTTTTCATCAGATAGTCGACTTTCTGAAGTCGAGCCACATTGCTCATGCTCTTACTGTATCACCTACAATCTACATTGAGCACCAAAGGCAGTTCTGGGCTAATGCAACCATTGTTGTGGAAAATGGGGTGCAAATGATCAAGACAAGAATCTGTGATCACTCACTTACAGTTACTGAAGAAGTCATTCGCATCAGTCTACGTCTAGACGATGCCTCTGGTATAATGTCTATCTCTAATGATGAACTGTTTTCTAATCTTACTAGAATGGGGTATGGAGGCCCATTGGGTGTTTTCAAATTCTCAAAAGCAAAGTTTTCACCCCAATGGCGTTTTCTTGTTCATACCCTGATGCATTGCATCTCCAAAAAGACCACTGGATGGAGTGAGTTCAGCAGTCCAATTGCATATGCTTTGGTATGCTTGGCTACATCCAGAAGGTACAATTTCTCAAAGATGATTTTCAGTGATCTTGTATCAAATATGGGAAACAAAAAGAGTTTCTTTATGTATCCCAGATTTGTTCAGGAAGTAATTAACCATGAATTGACGGATATACCTCAACCTGTTGGGGTATATGTACCTAAACCCCCAAAAGGCAAGGTTTTCTCAAATATGAGAAGATCTGCTGGGGACTCTGAAGGAGTTGACACCCCATTGTTCTCTACAATGATGGTGGTGTCCCAACCCAATGAAGGTATGGCAGCAGGGTCAAGGCCCTCATTAGATCAATCCACTGCTAGCCAAGCCCAACCTTCCCACTCTATATCTATCCCACAGTCCCTACTAAATAAGCCCACTTCTCCAATTACCCAAACTTATCAAAGAAAACAGGTAAAGAAGGCTCCTTCCCTTCTTGTACCATCACCCACTAAGCCTTTAAGCCCTCTAAGGGAGAATTCTCCCCTAGAGAATATCCAAAGGGAAACCACAAGGGTGTCTCCCAACCCAAAGGAGGTGCTCTCTGAGGAGGAGGTAGAGCATATGGGTGATGAGGCTGCCACTACTCCTGCTAGCACAGAGGAGGAAAGTGGTAACATCAATAAGACCTCCCCCATGGCAACTTTGAATGAGCAATCATTTGAAGGACCCTGGTGCCAAGAAACCACAGGGGTGGATAGTGCTTCTGCTAGGCAGAAGACATCTACAAATAAAAGATCCAATGATCCTTCAATAGGGGGTAACACTCCTGGAGAAGGTGAGGACAGATATAACTATGATGAATTGATGGAGACCATGGGAAACATCAACCAGGATGTCATCAAGCAAGGAAAAGAAATAGAGGAGATGAAACTGATTATTCTATCTCAACAAGTTCAGATCACCAAACTGAAGAAAATGGTGACAAGATTGTTACAGAAAAGGAGAAGGAAACAGTTTGTGCTAAAGAGGAGGACAAGTGTTGAAGATGATTTCAACAAGGGGGAGAATTCAGAGGCTGAAGCAGAAAAAGAAAGTATTTCTGAGATGGGATTTGATGTTAAGGGGGAGAAAGCTGCAGAAACAGAAGCACAAGAAGTAGAAACAGATAATGTTCAAGCAGCAACAGGGCTATCTGTTGAAGAATTGGAAATAGCTGAAACCTTAGTAAAAGCAAAGAATGACACTCCTAAGGCTACTCAAAAGGCTAAGGGAGTGGTCATCAATGAAGGAGACCTTGAAAAAAAGACACAAGAAAGAAGTGAGGCAGGGTTGAAGGATACAAAGGGTAAAGCTAAGATGATTGAACCTGAACAACCTGCAAAGAAGAAAATTCAGATAGAACTGGATGAAGAAGTGGCAAAGCAGCTTCAGGCAGAAATGGAAAGGGAGGAACAACTTCAATCTGAGAAGGATAGAGAGCTTGCACTGAATATGGCCAGAAAACTAAATGAAGAGTATCAGAAGAGCATGAAAACAGCAGCTCAGGCCAAGCAAGTACAAGTAAAAAGAATGCCATTCAAAAAGCAGAAAAGACAACCCTCCAAGACCTTTTTGGCCAATCAGGAAAGAAGAAAGATGATAAACTTCCTGAAAGGTGCAATTGGTGTTAAGGGGGAGATGTTTACTCATATGGCATACTCTCAGGTTGAAGAGCTATACAGGAAGGAAATGACAAAGCTCCAAGGGGATTCCTCTCAAAGGGAAGAAGCTGAAAGAAGGATGAAAGAGAGACATGATCTCAACATCCAACAACCATTCCCTGAGAAAACCACACCTTCCAAAGAAGAAGCAGAAGAGAAGAAGGAAGAACCTGGAAATGTTGGTAGAGAAGCCAAGTCTGGAAAAAGAGTGAAAACAATTGCTCCAAAAAGGCAGTTGAAAAGGCCTAGGGTGGAAGAAACTGAAAAGAAAGCAGAACCTTCAATCACATCCCCAACAGAGCCAGTACAGAGCCCAGAGCAGGTCACTAAGCAAACTGATGAAAGTATGGATCCGTACATGACAATAGTGGAACCTTTGAAAGCTGTTCCAATCTCTATGCAAGCTCCAGAGATCATCTTCTGGGATATTCTGAGAGACAATGGAAAGAATTTCTTCAGAATCAAGAGAGCTGATGGTTCATTTGAAGCTTATTCAACATGGGGGAAAGTCATCAGAAGTTGTTCAAGAGCTGATATGGAAGAACTATATAAAGTTGGGATGAAACTTTATGAACCTGTGTTGAAAGGTACTGAAGAGAATCTTCTCAAAGTGGCATTGGAATACTTGTGCATGATGTTTGAGCCTGCAAGAGTGCACCATAGGATTAAAGATCATATGCATGAGTTCATATTCAAGAAGATTGACAAATGGATACTGTTTGAAAACTGTGGAGTATACATGATTACTATTGACAATTGTTATCATGAATACTACCTGGTGGACAAAATATATGAGCATAGCAAGGAGAAGTTAGAAGGGATGCTTAAAGCTACACTGGTTTGTACAAAGGATTCAGAAATGGCCAAGATTGTGGTGAGAAGAACTGTAAATCAAAGTTTGGGCCTAGATCCAAATTTGGGCAACTAAATGTAAGGTGTTGAAAGCATCTTGAAGAAGATCTGAAGAACTTGACTTCTTTTCCTAAAAGTCAAGTTAGGGGGAGATTGTTGGGAACTGAAGATTCTACTAAGTGTAGTTACTACTGCTAGTATAAATGTAGTTACTACTGCCAGAACAAGTTGAAGATTAATACTGCTAAGTGTTACTACTGCTAGTAGAATTACTACTGCTAGTTAAAGTTAGTACTACTTGAACAAAGTTAGTACTGCTTAGCTAGTTAGTACTGCTAGTGGTTAGTACTGCTTGCAGTTAATACTGCTAGATGAAGTTAATGCTGCTGAGCATTATTAGTGCTGCTAAAGAGATCCGGATGGAAAATACTACAGCTGGATATACTGAAGATATACTTAGAAGATATACATGGAAGATATACTGAAGATTTGTTTATTCTTTGTAATTATCTTTTTATCAGTATATGTATAGAATGTTTAGAATAGATAGAAAGAACTTTTGATAATTATTTTTCGAGAGAGAAATCAACCTCAAGGCATAGATCCTAATTCTAGAGAAGTAGAATTCGTATTGGTGAGCCTGTTCATCAATATTGAGGTTGAGTGTGTAACCTTGTAGCTTTAAGCATTCAATACAAGTTTACTGTTTGATCATTATATACTGTGTTTGATTACTGTTTTATTAAATATCAAAGTGTTTTTCCGCAACTTCTTTGATATTAGTTTCTGAGTATTAATTCTTGTTAAGAATTCGATCCTGACAATATATATATATATATATAGGGTCGGGTTATAGTGTAACCATCATATTTGTAAAAACTGTACAAACCCATGTGAACCATGGATCTCATTAATCAATGATTAAGATTAATTTGATCTAATTATCTTAACAATGAAATTATTTTTATTTTAAAAATTAGAAAAAAGGTAGGAAAGGGAATATTAGTATTTTGGAATCAAATTACAAATAAAGAAATCGGGTGAAATCCCAATTATTTTTGGTAATTTGAATTGCATTTTTGGTAATTTGAAACAAGGTACTATGGACTTTGCATTGGTGAAAACAAGGTAGTATGAACAAGGTATTTTTGTGTAACATCCGGAATTTCAGGTAAGTATAAAGCTTCGTTAACTTTTTATTTGATGTTTAGCAAAGTAGAACTTATATGCTTAATTGCTATTTCTGCGTAAATGTCATTATTGGTGTTGTTTGGAAGTTTTAGAACCACCCTTTGTAAACAAGGAGTTACGCGACTTAAGTCGCGGGTGGAAGTCGCGACACAAGCCGCGTAACCCACTGGAGTGCATCTCTCAGTGGAAGTGGGCGACTTATGCCGCGGGTTCAAGTCGCGGGGCGACCTATAGGTCCCCAAAACCCCCAATTACCCGTTTTTCTCTCATTGTTACCACAAAAATCAGATCTAAACCAAGAGAAACTAGGGTTTGGGCGATTTTCTTCTTCTCTAAACCCTCTTATCATTTATTGCAAAGCTTGGTTGGTGAAATCATTTATTGGGCTTCCATCTACCTCAAGATCTCAAGACTTCAAGTTTTCATCACCTTCATGTCATGCTTTGAGTTATTGGGATATGTATATGTGTATCTTGTTATAGAGATGGTATATTATCTGGGACTCCATTTTATGGGTCAAAACCACATGATTAAAATGTGGTCATATTTGTCTTGATATAGACTTCATATTAAATGGCTTGTAATATTGTACCCATGGTTGGTATGGATAATATTCTTGGTCATATTGTGCCTTGAGGCCTATTAACAAATTATGTTGGACGAACCAAGTCAGTAGACACTAGGAGGATGTAGTCTTGGGTGCCACCGTGTGGGTATGTGCCTAGACCTCCGCCATTCGGGGTAATGCCATGGTTGTAGTCCTCGGATGTGCCGGGCCTTTCGGATGTCACTCATAGTAGTTGCATCAAGGTATATCGGCTCTTTGGGTGGAACTTGATTGGTGCTATGGGTATCCCCCGTTGACTCCACATTAAATGAAATTCGGTTAACTGCTGATAAGAATTGTAAATGCTTTAACATGCTATTTCTTGTTCAACTCACTAGGCTTTTTGGCCTAACACTTGTTTGGTGTCGATGTGTATCTCAGGTTCTAATGGCGCCGTTTCTAAGCAGGAGTAGTTGCTTGGGTGAGAGCTTGGGGAAATTGCACTTGGATATATATCTTTTGGAGAAGGCATTTGGGTTAATAGATGACACCCTCTTTGTAATCTCTTTTCTAGATGTAGAAATTAGATTAGTTGGTTGTTATTTATTGTCCGTTCAATTACAATTGTGATTAAACAGGTTTATTTATTTTCCCATTTTTGGGAGGCTCTTGCTAAGGCAATTTATATACCATTTCTCCTCTTTGGGAAAGTTTTTGTTATTCCTATTTTTAGGGTGTTACAAGTTGGTATCAGAGCTTTAGTTTAAGTGAACTAGGTGTTGTGTTAGCATATCTAGACTTAAGCTTTAGACTTTACTGCTTCACTGTCCACTTGGGGTAGAGATCCTAGGTGGGGAGAGCGTTAGGACTTACGGAATTATGCAAATTAAGATTCGTAATTGTGGTAACAAGAATCCTTGTGTATGATTTGTTCATAATTTCACTTAGCTACTGCTATTATGAATATGTTGTTACGTAAGTATGCTTGCAAATGCCATTATTATGATAATTGAAATGTGTATTAGTACGTATATTGAGTTCAACTCACTTAGTCTTTTCTCAATCTCTTTCTCGTTCATGAATGGCAAATAGTGATGGTAAACACTTGGAGTAGGTTACCGAGCACGCCAGAGAGGCGTGTGGAGGTAGAATCTACTGCAGACCAACCTCATGTGGTCGATACCTCCGTGGTACCTCCCATGCCTAATCTCTTGGGAGGAGGACCCGAACAAATTCCACGTGCGAGCGTTGCGGCTAACAATGCTATCATGGAGGAGGTGACGACGGAGACAAGAATCAGAGACAACATGATGTTGGCCATGAACTCGGCCATGGCTCAACAACAAGAATTCTTTATGAAGCTTCTGGAAGATCGAGATGCCAGTAACCGCCAACCCGAGACGATGGCCGATAATATCGTTATGGGATCGGGTGGTGGACCGGCCGTTGTATTAACTGTGGAGCAAACCGAGAACGGAAATAAGGGGAAGGTCAAAGGATGCACCTACAAAGCTTTTCTGGGGTGCAACCCAAAGGAGTTTTTGGGCTCAACAAATCCAGTCGTTTGTATGTATTGGCTGAATGAAGTCGAGATGGCTTTCGAATCTAGTGAATGTGATGTCTCGCAGCGGGTGAAGTTCGCTTCTCAACTACTGAGGGGTAAGGCCTTGATCTGGTGGAATCTCACACGGTCCGCCCTCACTCCCGAAGTTTTGGCCAAGTTAACTTGGCCGGTTTTCAAACAAAAGATCATGGATAAGTACTGCAGTGAGCGATCGTTGGACAAGCTGGAAGAAGAGTTCAAGAATCTGAAGAAAGGGGCTCTGTCCATTACCGATTACTCCAAGATTTTCTTGGAGAAGTTGAATTTGGTGGGACATATCGTCCCTGATGAAAGAGCGAAGATCAAAGCATACCAGCATGGGTTGCCGACCAGGATGAAAACGGCAGTGAGGAATGCTAGAGGATTGACCCTTCAGGATGTGATCGAGGAGTCTTTACTGATAGAAGACGATTTTGAGGCAAAGAAGGATGAGAGAATTGCAGTGGGAGAGAAGAGAAAGTGGGAAGGGCCGTCTGGGCCCATTCGTCAATCTAAGTCTTTCGCGGGCGGAAAAGTTAGTGATAATCGTCGTGAGTGGCGGTGGTGCCACAAGTGCAAAGCCAAGCACTCTGGCCCATGCGACCCAAAACCTCACTCGGGTTTTGTTGAGTGTGCCAAGTGCGGCAAGAAGGGCCATGCGATTCGGGATTGCCCTATTCGAGGACCGTTTTGTTTTGAGTGTCGGGAACCGGGACACATGAAGAAGGATTGCCCAAAGCTTGTGGGCGGAAACCGAGGAAATTCTTTTGGATCAATGGCGCGGGTCGAACAACCGTCGAGAACGCCAAGCTGAGCTTTCCGAATGACTACCGAGTAGGCGAAGGAGACCGCCGATGTTGTTTCGGGTACGTTTCTAGTAAACTCCTTGCCCGCTCGTGTGTTGTTTGATTCGGGTGCTACTTGTTCTTTCGTATCGGTTAATTTCTGTAAGCAATTCGTCACTCCTATTAGTGTCCTTCCTGATGAACTAGTAGTAGAAGTATCTAATGGTGATCAAATGAGTATTCGAGATTGTTTCTATGGTTGCACTCTAGAGATTGATGGGAACCCTTTTGGAGTAGACTTACTACCTATGACAATAGGTGGGTTCGACGTAGTCATAGGCATGGATTGGTTGACGAGGCATAAGGCCGACATCTTTTGCTCCAAAAAGATGATCCAAATGCCTTTGTCGGGAAGTGGTGTAGCCACCATCTACGGGGAAAAAGGGAAGATAAGTAACCCTATCATCTCCTCCCTTAAAGCTCGTAAGTTACTAGCGAAAGGTTGCCTTTCGTATCTGGCTTACGTAGTGGACGCGATGAAGGAAAAGAAGTCTGCAGGGGACGTGAAGATCGTGCAAGACTTCCCGGATGTCTTTCCGGAAGATTTACCCGGGTTACCGCCGGAACTCCAAGTGGAATTCCAAATCGACCTCACTCCGGGAGCGGCCTCGATAGCTCAGGAACCCTACCGTTTGGCTCTGAAAGAAATGCGGGAGATGATGACGCAACTTCAAGAGCTGCTCGAGAAAGGATTCATTAGACTGAGCTCGTTACCTTGGGGAGCTCCGATCTTATTTGTAAAGAAGAAGGATGGGTCCATGCGGATGTGCATCGACTATCGGGAATTGAATAAAGTCACAGTAAAGAACAAGTATCCTCCGCTATGCATCGACAATCTCTTCGATCAATTGCAAGGCGCGGGATGCTTTTCAAAGATCGATCTTAGATTCGGTTACCACCAAGTCAGAGTGAAGAAGGAAGATATACCGAAAACGACATTTCAGACGAGGTATGGGCACTACGAGTTTTTGGTGATGCCCTTTGGCTTGACCAACGCTCCGGCCATATTCATGGATTTGATGAACCGCGTGTGTCGCCCATTCTTGGACAAATTCGTGATTGTCTTTATCGACGACATCCTGATCTGCTCAAAGGACGAGGTTGAGCATGAGAAACACTTGCGTGAAGTGCTAGAAGTTCTCCGAAAGGAGAAGCTGTTTGCGAAGTTCTCAAAGTGCGAGTTTTGGCTCAAAGAAATTCAATTCTTGGGCCACGTAGTGTCTGAAGATGGGGTGAAGGTGGACCCATCGAAGATAGAGGCAATGATGAGTTGGGAACCGCCAACGAGTCCGACGGAAATCCGAAGTTTCTTGGGTTTGGCGGGCTACTATCGACGCTTTATTCAAGATTTCTCTAAGATAGCTTCGCCACTCTCATCCCTCACAAGAAAGAATGTCAATTCAAGAAGAGGTTATGTGAAGCTCCTATTCTATCCTTGCCCGATGGATCGGATGACTTCGTTGTATTTAGTGATGCTTCAAAGATGGGTCTCGGGTGTGTGTTGATGCAACGGGGAAAGGTGATAGCTTATGCGTTACGCCAACTAAAGGACCACGAGAAGAACTACCCGACTCATGACTTGGAATTGGCGGCGGTGGTCTTTGCTTTGAAGTTGTGGCGACATTATTTGTACGAAACCAAATGTACTCTTTTCATCGATCACAAGAGTCTCAAGTACATCTTCGATAAAAAAAGAACTCAATATGCGGCAACGGAGGTGGCTTGAGTTACTAAAGGACTATGATTATGATTTGCTCTATCATCCCGGTAAGGCCAACGTGGTGGCGGATGCGTTGAGCCGAAGGAATTATGAGGGTGGTGTTAAGATATCCCTCACGAGAATCGATGTTGTATCGAGTCTCTTGGAAAACATCAAGGCGAGCCAGTTAGAAGCGCTCAAAGAAGAAAACCTCAAATCTGAGGTCATGGTGAAATAAAGTGGACTTCTGACGGAAGATGGTCGAGGACTTAAACTCTTCCAAGGGCGAATTTGGGTGCCAAGGTTGGGTGGAAATCGGGATTTACTACTCGAAGAAGCACATAAGTCGAAATATTCTATACATCCCGGTTGCACCAAGATGTATAGGGATTTAAAGTTGAACTATTGGTGGCCGGTGATGTAGATGGATGTGGCAAATTATGTGGAGAGGTGTGTCACTTGTCTGCAGGTAAAGGCGGAACACCAAAGACCGTACGGGAGCTTACAACCGTTGTCCATTCCCGAGTGGAAGTGGGACAACATCACCATGGATTTTGTGACAAATCTACCGAAGACCTTGCGAGGTCATGATACTATATGGGTGGTCGTGGATCGTTTGACCAAGAGTGCGCATTTTCTTGCTATGCGAGAGACCTTGCCAATGGAGAAATTGGCTAAGCTTTATATCGACGAGGTGGTGTCGAGGAACGGAGTTCCGCAATCTATCGTGTCGGATCGGGACAGTCGGTTGACCTCAAATTTTTGGGCTAGCTTGCAGAAAGAGTTGGGCACTAGATTAAATCTGAGTACGGCTTACCATCCTCAAACGGATGGTCAAAGCGAGAGAACAATTCAGATGCTCGAAGATATGTTGAGATCGTGTGTCATAGATTTCGGCGGGAGTTGGGACTCACACCTACCTCTGGTGGAGTTCGCTTATAATTGTAACAACCCACACTAATCAAATGCAACATAAATATAACATTCTAATCCAAAACGGCCCCAAGCCTACAATTCAATAAACAAGGTTTGCAACTACAACCTATTACACAACTGAGTCAAAAGGAAGACTACTACAAGGAGTCTTCTAGCTTATGGGAAAAGCTCACAACTTCTCTTTATCCATACCAGTACCTGCTACCTTGCGATAACCTGAAAAAGGGTTATAGTTTTGAAAGAGAGAGGGTTAGACCGATGGTCTAGTGAGTCCCCTCCAAGCGATAAAGCCACAATACAAACATCATCAAAACATCTAACAGATCTTTACGCCTCTCGAGTGTAACTCACACTACTGACCAATACTGCCGTCAAAGACGGTGTGCCTGACTCGCACTGCCTTATTTTAGGGACATACCCCAATGGCATAAACGGGCCACACTCCCTGGTGCGATCAGGCGGGCCACACTCCCCGACTTAGGTCACAACTTCCGAATTAAATGTATACATACATCTAATTATCTACAATATATATAAAGCTCGTTTATATAAACATAGCATGAACATGACAACATAATTAAATCAACGTTTAATTAAACCTTCAAAGACTTTTGATAATAAAAGCATGCAGTTCAGAAAACTCACAAGTATCAAATAGCTTTTGAAATCGTAAACAGGTTTAGTTTGAAAGACTCACCTCAGATCCTTCCTGCTTAAAAGCCCGCTTTCTAACGTTTCACCACCTAAGACAACACCGATAAATTGGTAAGTCAACTCGCAGATAACACTCTCTCACTCTCTCTCTTAAACTTAACAAAAACGACCGGACCGGAACCAGATCTGGGCCCCCGACCGAGACACCGGATCGCCCGACCCAAAAACTCCCCCCGACTCCTGGGTTCCCCGGTCCTAAACCTCACCCCGGTCACCGGGACCACACCGGTCACATCACAGGTCTCCGAACCACACCGGTCGACACCGGTCACCGGGCTCCACACCACGGCGATCGAAACTCAAACCGAATCACCAGAGGCGATTTCAAAAATTCGATCGAACCCAGAACTCCAAATGGTGCGGTTTGAAAACCTCAACAACGATATCAAACCGACTTCAACACTTAAGGATGAAATAGACCAGGATCATACCTTGATTTGAAGAAAACGACCGATTCTTCAAAAACCCTCTTTCTCTCCTGCTCCTTCTTCCTTCAGCCGTCCTCAACAAATATCAGGAATGATTTTGAGAAATATCTTTAGGGTTAAAGCCTTTATATACAACCCAAATTTCATTTGACCCCCCCTGAACTTTGGGTTTTGCTTAACTTTTCACCCAACTCCCAAAATTATTAAAATTTGCGAACCCGGTTATTACAATAATAATAGTTACCATTCTAGTATTGGAATGACACCGTTCAAGACATTGTACGGACGAAAGTGCAGAACCCCAGTTTGTTGGCTTGAAGCGGGTGAGAAGCAATTCGCCGGATCGGAAATCGTTCAAGAGACGACAGACAATGTGAAAGAAATTCGAGAACGATTGAAGGCGGCCCAAGACCGACAGAAAAGTTATGTGGATAAGAAGAGAAGGCCGGCCGAAAGCTTAGTCCGAAAGTTATGTGGATAAGAATTCGGGTCATGTTGAAAGTATCTCCATTGAAGGGGATTATCCGTTTCGGGAAACGCGGGAAGCTTAGTCCTCGTTTCCTTGGACCCTTTGTTATTTTGGAAAAAGATTGGTCTACAAGCATATCGGTTGGACTTACCACCGGAGATGGATGAGATACATCCTACCTTTCATGTTTGTTATTTGCGGAAGTGCCTAGCTGAAGAGGAAAGTGTGATTCCCTTAACGGAAATCCGAATAGATAATGGAAATCGTTGTGTGGAAGAACCAGAAGCAATTTTGGAATCGAAAGTGAAGAAGTTGCGGCATAAGGACGGGGTCATGGTCAAGGTCCAATGGAAGCACCATCGTGGTGCTAATGTCACTTGGGAGTCCGAAGATGACTTAAATAAGCGTTATCCTCATTTGTTTGTATAAATGTGATTTCAGGGACGAAATCCTAATTAGGTGGGGAGGATTGTAACATCCGGAATTTCAGGTAACTATAAAGCTTCATTAACCTTTTATTTGGTGTTTAGCAAAGTAGAACTTATATGCTTAATTGCTATTTCTGCATAAATGTTGTTATTGATGTTGTTTGGAAGTTTTAGAACCACCCTTTGTAAATAGGGAGTTACGCGACTTAAGTCACGGGTGGAAGTCACGGAACAAGCCGCGTAACCCACTGGAGTGCATCTCTCAGTGGAAGTGGGCGACTTATGCCGCGGCTTCAAGTCGCGGCACAAGTCGCGGGGCGACCTATAGGTCCCCAAAACCCCTAATTGCCCATTTTTCTCTCATTGTTACCACAAAAATCAGATCTAAACCGAGAGAAACTAGGGTTTGGGCGATTTTCTTCTCCTCTAAACCCTCTTATCATTTATTGCAAAGCTTGGTTGGTGAAATCATTTATTGGGCTTCCATCTACCTCAAGATCTCAAGACTTCAAGTCTTCATCACCTTCATCCAACTTCTAGGGTTTCATCTTTTCTAGGTTTTGGTCAAAAACCTAGATAGTGAGTTTACTAATCCTTTGTTAAAACTAGATATACGTCATAATCTATTACTTGTTATCATCTTGCATCCTACTTGAAATGTTCATTTTATATGCTCAAGTATTTGGGGGATTTCTTTATGAGCCATGTTCATTTATGTCATGCTTTGATTTATTGAGATATGTATATGTGTATCTTGTTATAGAGATGGTATATTATTTGGGACTCCATTTTATGGGTCAAAACCACATGATTAAAATGTGGTCATATTTGTCTTGATATAGACTTTATATTAAATGACTTGTAATATTATACCCATGGTTGGTATGGATAATATTCTTGGTCATATTGTGCCTTGAGGCCTATTAACAAATTATGTTGGACGAACCAAGTCAGTAGACACTAGGAGGATGTAGTCTTGGGTGCCACCGTGTGGGTATGTGCCTAGACCTCTGCCATTCGGGGTAATGCCATGGTTGTAGTCCTCGGATGTGCCGGGCCTTTCGGATGTCACTCGTAGTAGTTGGCATCAAGGTATATCGACTCTTTGGGTGGAACTTGATTGGTGCTATGGGTATCCCCCATTGACTCCACATTAAGGGGGTGTTTGGTTAGGAGTATTAAAAGGTAATAAATGGAAATGATAATAATTGATAGTGTTTGGTTCAAATAAGGAATATAAATGGAATGAAAAATGGTGTTTGGTTCAAAAAATGTAATGAATCATTATAATAGATTTGCTTAAAATCCATTCCTCCCCAAATTGGGGGGGAATAGAAATCAATCACGCAAGCCTGATGCAAATCTTCTCTATCACCCAAATCTTCTCCAAAAAAAACAAGAGAATATGGCAAATAGAAATCAAGAAAGAAAGCCTTCATCCTCATCCAGTTCTTCATCTTCAAGAAAGCATCAAGAAATCAAGAAAGAAAACACCAAGGAATCTGCATCTTCATCTTCAAGATTTTCGATTTTCGATCTACATCTTCATCTTCCAGATTTTCATCTTCATCTTCTAGATTTTGATTTTTGATTTTCAATCTACATCTTCATCTTTATTTTCGATTTTGATGAGAGATTTTCATCTTCGATCTGCATCTTCATCTTCATCTTCACGATTTTCGATTTTTGATATGCATCTTCATCTTCTAGATTTTGATTTTTGATTTTCGGTCTACATCTTCATCTTCATGTTTGATTTTCTTTAGGTTTAGGGAGGAACATATTTGTTTAATGTGGAAATAGATCTTAACATCAAGAATGCATCTGTAATTTCGATTTAAATCTTCATCTGTTTGATTTTTTTTGTAATTTCGATTTCTTCAACAAGGATGATGGAGTTTAGACCAAGAAAGAAGAAACCCTAGCTATTGGATGATAGAGTAAACCAAACATCAAGAATGCAATATAATGCAAAACAATATAATGGAATGAAATGTCTATATTTATTCTTATTCCTTGACATATTCATTCCCATTTTCATTTTCATTCCTTAAGATGAACCAAACGCCCCCTAAATGAAATTCGGTTAACTGCTGATAAGAATTGTAAATGCTTTAACATGCTATTTCTTGTTCAACTCACTAGGCTTTTTGGCTTAACACTTGTTTGGTGTCGATGTGTATATCAGGTTCTAGTGGCGCCGTTTCTAAGCATGCGTAGTTGCTTGGGTGAGAGCTTGGGGAAATTGCACTTGGATATATATCTTTTGGAGAAGGCATTTGGGTTAATAGATGACACCCTCTTTGTAATCTCTTTTCTAGATGTAGAAATTAGATTAGTTGGTTGTTATTTATTGTCCGTTCAATTACAATTGTGATTAAACATGTTTATTTATTTCCCCATTTTTGGGAGGCTCTTGCTAAGACAATTTATATACCATTTCTCCTCTTTGGGAAAGTTTTTGTTATCCCTATTTTTAGGGTGTAACATTTTGGAATTTTATTAACGACATATTAGTAAAAACAAGGTAGTATGAACTTTGCATTGGTGAATGTTATTGTATTTTTGGTAATTTGAATTTATTGTTAGTATTTCCTTAACTATATGATGAAACACAACGGTGGAATGAAACTCAGGGATATTAAGATGATGAAACTCATTTCTTGTAATTAAACACATTTTTTTGATGAAACACGTATGCATAATGAAACACAATTGTATAATGAAACACGGTTGTTTAGTGAAACACAATTGTATAATGAAACACAATTGTCTTGATGAAACACAGTGCTCTGATTAATCACAGTGGCTCTGATGAAACTAATTCATCTATGTTTGGAATAAAATGAATGAAACTAATCCCCAATTAGATGAACTAGTTCCAAATCAAGATGAAAACAGTTCATTGTGTAATACCCCAAAATTGGGATACACAAAAATTTCCAGAAATAGAAATGTCATATATAAAATATGCCAAAGCACGAGCTCATCCCAAAAAGGGGAACAATATACGCTTGTTAAGAATACAAGTTTGTAATAAATAACAATGAAGGAAGACAACCCTTTAATCTAAATCCTACCTAGGAACAAGATTAATTCAAGTTGTGATCCAACTCAAAATATAAGTCTTCTATAATTGGCGTCCTAAAATATTCCCTAAGCTCGCATCTAAAGTCATCTAGACCTTCTTGGCGGTCGCGCCGCTAGAACCTGAGATACACATCAAACCAATCAAGTGTTAGGCTAAACGAGCCCAGTGAGTTGAACAATAACATGTCATAATCAATCAATTCAGTTATAGACAATGAGGACTATAAAGGAATCAACGGGGGAGACCCATCACACCAAAGAGTTTCACCTCAAGTCAATGTACCTTGATGTTCACTCTCGTGAGCAACTCCCGAAGGCCCAACACATTTGAAGACTACCTCCCAGGCATTATTCCAAATGGCGGATGTCTAGGTGTATACCATCATGGTGGCACTCTAAGACTACATCCTCCTAGCGCTTACTCATGGTTCATCTAATACTTACAACATCCATCATTATACATATTCCACATCATGTAAAATACATGTATAAGACTCTAATTTGTTCCAATCCCAATTTAGGTCAAAACCCTAAATCATGTATGTTTACCAACAATGTCCATCAACCATATATCAACATATGCACATACCTCATCTATTACCAACAAAGCATACCCATCAAACCCCACAAGATAATTATTGACTAGAAACTCCAATACATGCCAAATATAGAAATGTGACCCAAACTTATCAGGTGATTAACATGTATAAGGAGATGTGAAATAATAACAAGAACATATTAAGATGTGTATCCCATTTAAAATAGTTAGAAGAAAACTCACAATCTAGATTTATATAAAACCCTAGAAACTTAGAATCTCTAGCTTGTTGTAGTGGAGAAAGGAGACTTGAATGATGCTAACAACCACACTTAATGTCCTCATTGACCTCTTGATCATCAATAGATGCCCTTCTAAAACTCTAGGTTGGAAATAAATGAGGAGATGAGTGATTTGGGGAAGAAAACCACCAAGAAGCTCTCAATTTGTTTTCTCTTAAATTTGGGGAAAAATCTTAGAAATCAGTTTAAATGGTAAAAACCTGTTTTTAGGTCCTGCAGGTGTTCCCGCGGCTTTGGCCGTGGCTTTGAGGCCGCACTATAGGCCGCACGTGTATCCCAAGGGACTGAATTCCAGCGAGTTCTGCGGCTTTGGCCACGGCTTGGAACCCGCACGACAACCCGCGTAACTCGTTGTTCCAGGATGTTAGTCATGACTTGAAAGATGTAAGAATGCATATATTCACACACACACACACACACACATATATATATATTGATAAATTCCTAAACGAAATTACGGGTGTTACACATTGGCTATGAACTATATCAACTAATAGTGATAGCTTCATGCAAAAAAAAAACATAATCATGGTTGCAAAAAAGAAACATGTACTCCTATTAATTTACGTAACAAAATACATACAAAATGATGGTTGTTCCTTAATTTCTTGAAGCCTGTATTATTTATTGGATAGAAAACTAAATGAAACATGCAATTTCACGTGCATTTCAATACTGAAGGACATCAACAAATGAAACACTTTGCATACATGATCACTGAACCCTTATCATAACATTCATTTGAGAACAACAAACAATAAACGGTTATCTCAACGTAAATAAACGGGAAGTTAACTGTTGGTCCCGAAGGTGCTTAACAAGTTTGTAGAAGGGGGGGGGGGGTTGAATACAAACACATAAATTAAAGTTTAATAAATTGTTTATTGATAAATCAAACTACAATTTACTAGTTTGTTGCGGAATAAGATTAAGACAGACTCAATCTAAACAAACTTAAGAAACACTAAGATGATTGCACAAGAAATTCAGAGAATGGGGGATTAAGAGAGATAGAAAACAAGGGTTTCTATATGGAGTTCAAGAATTGAGCACACTCTCAGATGGAGAGGTAATCTTTCTATTTATACCCTATGCATTAAATGCATGGCAGGGCACTTTACACGTGGCATTCAGTGATTGGCTTTGGGAGTCTGACTTTGAGAGACATGCTTTCGGCCGTATCATGAACAGTGTAGTTGACAAAGTTGTTGTACGATTTGTGGCAGAGACGTGTCCGTTCTGACACATCGTACTGGTTGTGCAAGGTAAGACAAAAGGAGACTTGAGGCATAAGCTACGTGATCTTTTGATCGCTGAATATCTCTTCCTTCAGAGATATAAAGTTCAGCTATCGCTGAAGCTTTTCCTCATGTTCCTTCGCGTATAAGTAGAGTCGTCTTTGCTTCACTGATATCCGCATCAGGTCACTTGTAGACTTGTCTTTGTTCAGTGGCTTCGTCTTTGATTCAACTATGAACATATGTTGACGCGAGACATGTCTTTTGGGATTACGTTGCTGTTTACATCAGAGACTACCAGCGATAACTGAACAGACTCAGTTTGATCGCTGATAGTGAAACACTAATACATATGAAATGTTTACAAGAAAGGTCATCAGCGATAACTGAACAGACTCAGTCTGATCGCTGATGGTGAAACACTAATACATATTAAAACGTAATTTTCACTAAGTATAGAAGAGGGTCGTTATCAAATCACTGAGAGAGTTTGGATCAACAATCTCCCCTATTTGATAATGACAAAGTAACTGAAGAAAATTACTTTATAGTTCAAAATGATGGAATAATCAGGACTCATAACATACATGTCCCAATTACTATTTTGAGGGATCTTTTACATCACTGATGGAGTTAAGTACTTCACTGAAATTTTCATTAATCCAATAAAAGATTTACAAGGAATGAAAATTACAAGTACAAGTGATGTACTAACTACTGTAAGTTAAACTAATAGATTACAGGAAAGAAAACTAATCTATCAGATATCTAAAGAGGGTTTAGGAGGATTGATCAAATACTCAGGTATTTCTTCTCCTTTTTGCCTTCGCTCTAAAGATTCTTTGCAGATAATCGCTATGATTGGCTCAGCAGCAGGAGAGAGAGTACACCATAGGCACATGAGATCCTTGAGAAGAGCGAGGGGACAGATAGGGATTTCAGAGACCCTTTGAAATCTGAGTTGTTCCTCGTCATCTCTGAAGAAGATTCCAAAAGGTTCTTCAAGAACTTGTCCTGCAGCATATGGTCCGCCAGGAGGCAAAGAGAGATCCAGAACTGAAAGATCAGGAGGAGGACCGAACAGAGCTTCTCTGGAGAATTTTATGGAGGTTTCATTCCTTATCACTGCGACATTATCAGACGAGGAGGAGACGGGCTTTCTCTTGACTTGCATGGATTTTGAGGGAAGAGTAGATGACACCTTTAGTATTGCAGCGACTTTGTTGATGAGAGCATCATTCACCCTTTCAACGTAGCCTCTGTATGTTGACTTTGATTTCTTCAGCGCATCTTTGAACTCAAGCCACTCCATGTAGCCGAAGTCTTCCAGCTTTGAAATGAACATAGCCTTGCAGCTTCTATCCTCTCTGGTAATTTCCATGGTGACAGAGAGCTTATCCTTCTTCTTTCTTCCAGAGATAGCAACCGCTACGATCTTCAGTGGGTCAGAGCGATAGTCGATTTTGTGCTTGCACCAATCGATTGTATTATCGCTGACCACTTTTTCTTTGGAGCGTTCCTTTTCAATCTCTTTCAACAGAGCTGCCTGGACTTCTACTGGTTTGCGTTTCAGCTTCTTGTCTTTGACTTGAGAAGACTGAATTTTGAGAGCCAGAGAGGCATCTCTTTGACAGTCAGCAATCAACTTCTCAGCCCTGACGGATTCTTCAATTTCAGCGTCAGTCAGGAATTGCAGTTCTGATGATTGAGAAGGGACCTTTCGTCGTTGACTCTCCAGATGAGAGATCATCTCTGTTCTTTTCTTTCTCTCTTCCTCAGACCAGTGAGACGGTCTTGAGGGCCTTCCATGATGTTGCAGGGACTCTTCTTCTTCTTCATCCTCTTCATCAATCTCTCTGACAGAGACTGGGATTATTTGGTCATCAGCTTCAGCGGCTGAGATTATTTGGAGCTCTTTACCCTTAAGCAGGGGAGAGAACTGTCTGGTCAGAAAAATGAAAAAGGTTAGATTTATTTAGGAAAGGAGAGAGATAAAGGCTAGAAAGAAACAGGGGTAGGATTTTTATAGAAGGAAAAAGGAACAAGAGTAAGGCATACCTGAGAAGGATTCTCCTCAGGTAGTGAGATCATCTTCAGAGTTCCTTCAGCAGATGCACCTTTGCTTTGGGAAGGGGTTCCTGAAGGTGTCTCTTGTCTCCCCCCTGCTTGGATAACTTCTTTCGAAGCTATCGCTGATGATGTGGCGGCTGAAGAACACCAGAGAGATTGATCTTCTTCATCGTCATCATCATCATCTTGATGAGAATCATCCTCTTGATCTTCAAGATCAAGGTCTTCATCATCGTCTTCTTCCTCCTCTTCATCATCGACTATATCAGCGATGGTGGGAGGGGCTTTGTCAGCACCTATCTCCCCCTCAACCTGAGAGGGAGTTTCCTTTAGTTGTTCAGCAGTGACTTCAACCTCCGTATTTTCTTCAGCGGTCTTCTCCCCCTCTTTGTCATTATCACCAAGGGAGAGATCTTGAGTAGGAGATGAAGGTTTTGCGTGAGCCAACTTCTGGACTTCAGCCTCCAGTCCTGTGAGCCGATCTTCAAGTACAGGGATGTCGGACGTAGCTTGTTGAATAAAATCCACAGCTACGCATAGAGCAGTTCTATCGTCATCTGTAAATGGAGCAGGAGTTGGAGCTGGTTCATTCAGCTTGTTGAGAACTTGCTGAAGAGTAGCAGTGCAGGAGTTGATCTTTGCAGACAGGTCATCATACTGCTGCTTGGATTCTTCCCTGACCTTGACAATCGCTTCCTGAAGAGTAGCGATTTGAGAGATATCAGCTTTAGAGGCGCAGGTGGCAGTCAGCGTCTTCAGCGCTTCACCAGCTGATTGAACAGCGTTGGTGGTGGTGTTGAGAGAAGCAGTCATGGATTCCACCTTTGCACTCAGATTGTTGACATTGTTGTCAACAGTCTCCAAGCTAGGACCTGAAAGATAAGTTAGTGTTTCAGAACCAGGCTTATATGGTGAGTTGGGAGAAGTGTTTAAGGTTATAGGGATACCTGAATTATCAAACATTTTGTAGAATTGCATGGATTCCTCAAAAGAATGATGTTCAGGTCTTATGGGTCCAAACTGAGGAGTAGGTATAGAAGGAGGGTTAGAGACCAAAGAAATAGAAGGACCAGAGATGGGGATAGAAGATGTAGGGATAGGGGTAGTTACCTTAGGTTGTTGATCTAAGATCGTAGGTTGTGTCACTGTTGTTGTGACAGCGACCGAGATCGCTGGCACGGTTGAAGTGGTTGGAGCTGAGGATGTGGAGGAGAGACCCACGAAAGCATCCAAGGAAGTTTGTAGAGAAACATCCTTAGGTATAGAGCTAGAAGTAGCTTTCTCCTTGGTCACCTTGGCCTTCTTCGAAGGACCAAGGGAGCCAGTTGATGGTCGTTTGGAAGGGGTAGCGGCAGGGATAGCAGAAGAAGGAACCTCCTGCGTGGCCGCTGAAGACGAAGAAGTGAGGAGAGAGAGACGGGAGCGAAGTTCAGAAATACTTACCTCGTTGGGGAGCGGCTTGACTTCCAAGGATCGCTGACCCACTTTCGGAAAAGATGCATCCGAGTTGGTGGGGTAAGTGGTAGGGTAGAGAAACTTCAGGTAAGCGCAGATGAAGCGTACGTAGGGAACTTTGGGATCCTTCTCGGTCTTCTCTATCTTTGACTTCAGGTCGTCAAAGATAGCTGTTGCGTAGTCGAAGTTGCGTCCAGCTATCACTGAGTAAGCCATCTGGACCTGAACCTTGCTGGCTTGGTCCAGTGACCCACTCTTCCCACTCATGCACTGAATGAAGTGTGAGAAGATGTAGTTTAGCTGGGAAGGCATCAGTGCCTTCTTCACAAGAGTCAGCTTCTTGTTGGGAATCGTAGTTCTTGGTTTGGGTTCCCAAGCGTATTCCATGGCATCCAGGAATTGGATGAGTTCAGCGTCAGTTGGCAAGGCGTCGAATCCATTCCTGGGTTTGTCGGGAAAACGTAGAGCTTTCCTCAGGCCTAGGGCAGTCATCATCCCTGAGCCCAGTTGAGTGCTGAAGGAGATAGCAGGAACCTGTTCACCCTTTTTGTTGGTGATAGAGGTTTCATCAGCAGTAAACCAGAATTGTTGGAGAAGAGCTTTGGAGGGTGTTGGATCCACAGTGATAGCGTAAGCAATGCAGGATTGCTTCAGAAACATTGCGGCCTCCTTCAGATGAGGATACTTGACACCATCAAAGTCGAGGCGAGCAAGATGGTTGTTTTTTGGGAGCTCAGAGTCAGAAATTGAGAATTTGACGTTCTTTGAGGCGATAAGTGCAGATTGAGTCATTCTGAATCAGAAGTAGATAAACGAGTAGAAAAAGGTTTAGTCTTAAAATAAGGAAGATTTGCTAGTTTCTATTTTGAGGAAAGAAACATAGGAAATCAACATATTTGTAGAGGAAAACAGTTTATCTTAGAACAAGATTTAAGAACAAGAAAAAAAAAACCAAAGATTCTTGAATAGAGAAAATCGAAGTAACATGGTTTTTAAAGAATAAAATCAAAAATGAAAATGATTTTATAAATGAGATTTGAGAACAGTAAGATGAAGAAGATCAAGAATAACCTGTTGATCTTTGAGGTTGAAGATGCAAATGCTTGAGAATTGCTAGAATGCTTGAGAGTATTCTTGCTTTGAAAGTATTTGCAGAGGGCGTAAAAATGATAAGAATGGAAAAACATTCTTTTTATACGTGAGAGAGAGGAGAGAGAGTGTGAGAGAAGCGGGAAAAATAAATGCTCATCATGACATGAACACGTCCCACGAAGTTGATTGGATAGAAGAGCAACGGACGAACGTGTCAGAAAAGGCATGTCGTGGATTGTCGGTTCAAATGACGTCATAGAAGAGAGAGAGTGTCCATTTGTCCGTTTTGAAAGTATCACTGAAGAAAAGTCAGCGATAGATTTTCCTTTTTGAAAGTATCCCTGATGGAAAAGATAGGGATAGAGTTTCTTTTTAAAGGATCACTGACAAGAAATATCAGTGATTAAGGTTTATAATTTAAAAAACATCTCAACTGAATGAAGATTCAGTTGTAGGGATTGAGAAAACATACCTGAGGGTCAGAAAATTTATCAGAGAATGATGAAAGGGGAACTTTTGATTACTGACACAATTCATAAACGCTGAAGAATTATTCCTCAAGGTTCAGCATTCCAAGCTCACTGATGAGAAAGTTGAACCTTGTCTCATCAAGAGGTTTGGTGAATATATCAGCAAGCTGAAAGTCAGTAGGGATAAAGTGAAGTTCAATATCACCATTCATCACATGATCTCTGATAAAGTGATATCTGATCTCTATGTGTTTTGTCTTTGAATGTAGCACTGGATTATTTGCTATAGCGATGGCACTAGTGCTGTCGCAATAGATAGGAATCTTTGACAGCTGAAGGTCATAATCTAATAGTTGATTTCTCATCCACAAGATTTGAGAACAACAGCTTCCAGCGGCTACGTATTCAGCTTCAGCTGTGGAAGTGGACACAAAATTTTGCTTCTTGCTTGTCCAGCTTACCAGCTTTCCTCCCAGGAGTTGACATCCACCAGTGGTACTCTTTCTGTCGAGTTTACAGCCTGCAAAATCACTATCAGAATAACCAGTTAGATCGAACCCTGAGTCTTTGGGATACCAAAGACCGAGGTTAGGAGTTCCTTTCAAATATATGAAAATTCGCTTTACAGCGATCAGATGGGATTCCTTGGGTTCAGATTGATAGCGTGCACATAAACAAGTAGAGTACATGATGTCAGGTCGGCTCGCTGTGAGATACAGCAGGGAGCCTATCATTCCTCTATAGGCAGTGACATTAACAGGTTTTCCAGAAGGATCTTTGTTAAGTGTCAGGGGTGGTGCCATAGGAGTTTTCATCGCTGAAGTTTGTGTGAGATCAAACTTCTTCAGCATATCTTTAACATACTTACCTTGGCAGATAAAAGTACCTTTGTCAGATTGTTTAATCCGAAGACCAAGAAAATATGTCAGCTCACCCATCATACTCATTTTATATTCTTTCTTCATTCTTTCAGCGAAGCGAGTACACAGAGATGGGTTAGTAGAACCAAATATTATGTCATCAACATATATTTGTACAAGAATTATATGACCTTTTATCTTTCTGAAAAATAACGTATTATCAATCTTGCCACGTTCAAAAATTTTAGAGATAAGAAAAGATGAGAGAGTGTCATACCAAGCACGAGGGGCTTGTTTTAGACCATAGAGA
The DNA here is from genome assembly GCA_954870635.1 of Arctium minus. Taxonomy (NCBI): domain Eukaryota; kingdom Viridiplantae; phylum Streptophyta; class Magnoliopsida; order Asterales; family Asteraceae; genus Arctium; species Arctium minus. The sequence continues at coordinate 106,860,273 of OX941083.1, forward strand.
GCCTTATCCAATTTATAAACATAATTTGGATGCTTAGGGTCATAGAACCCTGGTGGTTGTTCTACATAGACTTCTTCATTCAACTTTCCATTCAGAAATGCTGATTTTACATTCATTTGATAAACGATGAAGTCTTTATAGACTGCATAAGCTAAGAATAGTCGAATTTCTTCGAGCCTGGCCACAGGGGCAAAGGTTTCATCATAGTCTATGCCTTCCTCTTGTCTGTATCCCTGGGCAACAAGTCGAGCATTGTTGCGGGTTACAGTTCCATGTTCATCTAACTTGTTTCTAAACACCCATTTGGTGCCTATTACAGTTTTATCAGATGGTCTAGGAACGAGATTCCAAACTTTGTTTCGAGAAAATTCAGTCAGCTCTTCTTGCATAGCGCTGACCCAGTTTGGATCTCTGAGGGCATCATCAGTCTTCTTTGGTTCTATTAAAGAGAGAAAGTTTACAAAGAGACAGATATTACCTGAGCTTCGTCGTGTCTGAATACCTGCATCTGGATCACCGAGAATTTGATCTATTGGGTGATCTCTGGTCCATCGCTGAGCAGGAGCATGATCGCTTAACTCAGAGGTTGGATCAACAATTGGGATGTTTACTGATGAGGACGTTTGAGGTTCATCAACAATTAACTGTTGAGTAGGTTCACCAGAGAGGTTTCCAGACGAAGGCAGATTTGATGGTAGTAATGTGTTTAGAGGTTCAGCTGAAACCCATGAGGTGGATTCAGCGGTAGGATGTATAATGTTTGGATCATCATCAGCGGCTGAAGGATCAGAATGCTGATGGTTTGAGAAGAAGGGTTCTGTTTCTCTGTAGTGAGAAAGCATCCAAGCATTTAACTCTTCATTGTCAGCGATTGGTTTAGAGTTCGCTGAGCGAGTTTCATCAAAAGTGACGTGAATTGTTTCTTCTACGGTTTGTCTTCTCTTGTTGAAAACTCTGTAGGCTTTGGAGATGGAGGAATATCCTAGAAATATTCCATCATCTGCTTTTGGGTCGAACTTTCCAAGTTGATCTCTGTTGTTTAAGATAAAGCACTGACAACCAAAGATATGAAGAAAGCTGATAGAAGACTTCCTTCCAAGAAAAAGTTCATAAGCTGTCTTCCCAAATCGCTTTATTATCAGCGATCTGTTTTGAGTAAAACATGCAGTGTTTACAGCTTCTGCCCAAAATTGAGTAGGGAGATGAGAATCGCTGAGCATTGATCTAGCAGCTTCTATGATCGTTCTGTTTCTTCTTTCAGCGACTCCGTTTTGCTGAGGTGTTCTTACTGAAGAGAAGTTGTGAGAGATTCCCTTGTTCTCAAAGAAATTGTTCAGGGAACTGTTTTTGAATTCAGTTCCATGATCACTTCTTATTGAACGAACAGTAAGATTGTTCAACACTTCCATCTTTTTGACAAAAGATATTAGTTCTTCTGGAGTATCACTCTTACAGCGAAGAAAGATAACCCAGGTGTAGCGAGAATATTCATCTACAATGACAAGTGTATATTTCTTTCCAGCTATTGATTGGATGTTGACAGGGCCAAACATATCCATATGCAAGAGCTGAAGAGGACTTGTCACTGAGGAAACTTGTTTTGACTTGAAACTAGCTTTTGTTTGTTTTCCTTTTTCACATGCTGAGTGTCAGGATCGAATTCTCAACAAGAATTAATTATCAGAAACAATATCAAAGAAGTTTGCGGAATAACACTTTGATATTTAATCAAACAAGAAATCAAAACAGAATATAATTAACAAACTGTAAACTTGTATTGAATGCTTTGATGTTACAAGATTACTCACTCAACCTCAATATTGATGAACAGGCTCACCAATACGAATTCTACTTCTCTAGAATTAGGATCTATGCCTTGAGGTTGATTTTCTCTCTAAAAGAATGAAAAACTAAAAGTTAAATTATTATTCTAAACTATACAATATATATACTGAATACAAAGATAATTACAATAAATAAAATATCTTCAGTATATCTTCTATGTATATCTCTAAGCTTCCATGTATATCCTTTCATACGAATCTTCATCATATAAGCAGTATTAATCTTCAGCAGCATTAACTTCCTTCTAGCAGCATTAACTACTAAGCAGTACTAACCACTAGCAGTACTAACTAGCTAAGCAGTACTAACTTTGTTCAAGCAGCACTAACTTTGACTAGCAGTATTAATAATACTAGCAGTAGTAACACTCAGCAGTATTAACCTTTAAGTCTTCTAGCAGTAGTGACTTTGAACTAGCAGCATTAACCATACTTGATGAATTCTTCAGTTCCCAACAATCTCCCCCTAACTTGACTTTTAGGAAGAGAAGTCAAGTTCTTCAAATTTTCTTCAAGATGCTCCCAAAACTCTATCAAGGCCTAAATCCCAGTGTTTGCATCCAATCCCAAACTCTGATTGATGGTTCTTTGAATCAAGTATTTAGCCATTTCTGAATCTGGAACACACCTTAACTTTTTCTTCAGCATGGCATGTAGCTTCAATCTGCTATGATTATACACTCTATCCACTAGGAAGTATTCAGTGTGATTTAAATCCAAAGTCACTGTATATACTCCACTAATTTCATATAGAGTCCAGCTGTTTACTGATTTGAAGACATCCTTGATCAAATGCTCTACTTCTTCAGGTTTGAACATCATACACAGATACTCCATTACCAGTTTTGTAATTGAAATCCCTGGGGCCTTTAGAATATCTGCATACAACTTCATTCCTATCTCAAACATCTCTTCAATATCTGATCTAGAGCATGTTCTGACAATTTTTGCCCATGTGTTAAACACTTCATACTTTTCATCCTTTCTTTTCAGCCTTATGTATTCCTTTCCATCCACTGTCAATGTATCCTAGAGAATCACCTCAGGAGGCTTAACTCCTACAGGTTCTGCTGAAATTGGTTCAGGCACTTTGTCCATCACTACCATATACAAATTTACATCATCAGTGTTAGATGGCTCTGTCTGTTTAGATGACTCAGGTGCCCCTTCTTCTTCAGCAACCTTATCAGCCTCTTCTTCAGATACTCTAGGCTTTTTAATTGACTTTCTCCTTGCCATCATTTTTGTTCTCTTTAAAGTCCTTAGACTTTCTCCCAGGGTGGACTCTTTCTTAGGAGGTGTTTCTTGCTCATCTGGAAATGGCTTTTGACAATCAAAGTCATTACTTTCTTTTATTCTCTTCTCCATCTCCACCCTAGCAGTTTCACTTCCCTGAAGCTTTAACATCTCTGAATCATAGAGCTCTTTGATCTTCTCAAAAGACATTTTGGAGAACATCTCCTTTTTGACTCCTACAACACCTTTGAGAAATATAATCATCTTGTTTCTCTCTTGGGTACCTAGGAATGTCTTTGAGGGTCTTCTCTTCTTTGCAACTGTTTTCACCACAAATTTCTTCATACTTGCAGCTTTCTTCTGTGCAATTTCAGTTTCCATACTCTGTTGATAAGCTTCATTCAGTTCAGCATCTAGAGCTTTTGCCATTTCCCTGTCCTTTTCCATCTGAACTCTTTCTTCTTTTTCAATATCCTCCTGCATCTTTTTAGCTAGGGCTTCATCTGATTCAACCAACCTTTGCTTTTTGATTGGTTGATCAGATTCTACCATCTTTGCTTTTCCTTTGTCTTTGCTCATTGCCTTCTTACTGTTATCTTTCTTGATCACTTCACCTTGTTCTTTTATGATTACACCTTTGGTCTTTGAAGTGACCTTGGGAGTATCATTCTTGGCTTTTAGTAAGGTTTCTGCAATCTCAAGATCTGTTAACACTTCTTTCACAGTTTCTGCTGCTTTATTAATGTCAGCAGTAGTAACTGTTTCTGCTTGCTGCTCCCCCTCAACATCAACTTTCTCTCCATCAAGCTCCCCTTTTCTTGTGGCTTCTTCCATGTTGATCTCCCCCTTTTTGGGAGCATCATCCTCAGTAGTCCTTCTCCTTAATTGGAATTGCTTTCTCTTCTTCCTTTGTACCAGACTAACCACCATCCTCTTCAGCTTAGCAATCTGTTCTTGTTGTGACAGAATTACTAGCTTCATTTCTTCAATTTCTTTGCCTTGTTTGAGAACATCTTGATTGATGTTCCCCATTGTTTCCATCAATTCATCGTACGTATATCTGTCCTCACCCTCTCCAGAAGTGTTACCCTCCTTTGAAGGATCATTGGATCTTTTATTAGTGGAAGTCTTCTGCCTTGCAGAAGCACTATCCACCCCTGTGGTTTCTTGGCACCAGGGACCTTCAAATGATTGCTCATTCAAAGTTTCCATGGGGGAGGTCTTATTGATGTTACCACTTTCCTCCTCTGTACTAGCAGGAGTAGTGGCAGCCTCATCACCCATATGCTCTACCTCCTCCTCAGAGAGCACCTCCTTTGGGTTGGGAGACACCCTTGTGGTTTCCCTTTGGATATTCTCTAGGGGAGAATTCTCCCTTAGAGGGCTTATAGGCTTAGTGGGTAATGGTACAAGAAGGGAAGGAGCCTTCTTTACCTGTTTTCTCTTGTAAGTTTGGGTGATGGGAGAGGTTGGTTTTTCAAGAAGGGACTGGGGAATTGATTTTGAGAGGGAAGGTTGGGCTTGGCTAGCAGTGGGTTGGTCTAATGAGGGCCTTGACCCTGCTGCCATACCTTCATTGGTTTGGGACACCACCATCATTGTAGAGAACAATGGGGTGTCAACTTCTTCAGAGTCCCCAGCAGATCTTCTCATATTTGAGAAAACCTTGCTTTGGGGGGTTTAGGTACATATACCCCAACAGGTTGAGGTATATCCGTCAATTCATGAGTAATAACTTCTTGAACAAACCTGGGATACATAAAGAAGCTCTTTTTGTTTCCCATGTTTGAGACAAGATCACTGAAAATCATTTTAGAAAAATTATACTTTCTGGCAGTGGCCAGGCACACCAAAGCATAAGCAATAGTGCTGCTGAACTCACTCCATCCAGTAGTCTTTTTGGAGATACAATGCATAAGAGTATGGACAAAGAAACGCCATTGGGGTGAGAATTTTGCTTTAGAAAATTTGAAAACTCCCAATGGGCCTCCATACCCCATTCTTGTAAGGTTTGAAAATAGTTCATCATTTGGGATAGAGGTTATACCAGAGGCATCGTCTAGACGTAGACTGATACGAATAACCTCTTCAGTAACCGTGAGTGATTGATCACAGATTCTTGTCTTGATCATCTGCACACCATTCTCAACAACAATGGTTGCATTAGCCCAGAACTGCCTTTGATGCTCAATATAGATTGTAGGGGATACAATAAGAGCATGAGTAATGTGGCTTGTCTTGAGGAAATCCACAATCTGATGAAATCCTGCAGCTTGCTTTGGCTTTTGTAGCATCGCAATCTCGTTGTGCTCGTCGATGAAAGTCATGGATGCCATTGATCTTAGTGAAAAGCTTGCCTGAAAACTTCGAACTTGAGAGAGAAAAGGTTTTGAGCGCAAGAGAACAGTATGCAAAGAGTCGTTATGAACTTTTAGGCGGGCAAAAAGTATTTATAGTATTCGGAATATAAGCAGTATTAACCTAGAGCAGTATTAACTGCTAGCAGTATTAACTGCTAGCAGTATTAACTAACTAGCAGTATTATCTGAAAGCAGTATTAACTACTAGCAGTATTAACTGAAAGCAGTATTAACCACTAGCAGTATTAACTGAAAGCAGTATTAACCACTAGCAGTATTAACTGAAAGCAGTATTAACCACTAGCAGTATTAACTGAAAGCAGTATTAACCACTAGCAGTATTAACTGAAAGCAGTATTAACCACTAGCAGTATTAACTGAAAGCAGTATTAACTACTAGCAGTATTAACTAACTTACTCCTTTTAAACTTGCTAAACACTGATTACTGCTATGCATATCCTGAAACAGAAGATTAGTAACTCCAGGAATACTATACAAATATAAAACCACTTTTTGAGAAGGGGATTATTCAGAGTTTATCATTCCCACACTTGTTACCAAGAAAGTGAATCTACCCACATCAAAAGCTTTAGTGAATAGATCAGCAAACTGATTATCAGTGTGAACTTTGACAACTTGAATAAGTTTCTTTTCATTACAATCTCTTATAAAGTGATACCTGATTTCAATGTGCTTTGTTTTTGAGTGCTTGACTGGATTATTCACAATGCTAATAGCACTGCTGTTGTCAATAAAGATTGGAGTGTGTAGAAAGGTTACCCCATAATCCAACATTTGATTCTGAATCCATAAGACTTGAGAACAGCAACTTGCAGCTGCTATGTACTCTGCCTCTGTTGTAGATGTGGATACTGTGGTTTGTTTCTTGCACTGCCATGAGACTAGTCTAGCACCCAAAAACTGACATCCTCCAGAAGTAGATTTTCTGTCCAAGTTTGCCCCACCTAGATCACTGTCTGAGTATGCTATTAGGTCAAAAGGTGAGTTATGAGGATACCAAAGTCCCAATCTGGGTTGCCCTTTGAGATATCTGAATATCCTCTTAACAGCTTGAAAGTGAGATTGCTTTGGCCTAACTTGAAATCTTGCACATACACAGACTGGAAACATTATATCTGGCCTTGATGCTGTGAGATACATGAGAGAGCCAATCATGGATCTATAATGATGCACATCCATATCCTCCCCCTCAAGATCTGCTGTGAGCTGCTTGTGTGTTTCCATAGGTGTGCTGGCAGGTTTTGATTCTGAGAAACCAAACTTGGTTAGAATATCCTGCACATACTTGGATTGACAGATGAAAATGCCATCTGACTTCTGTTGAACTTGGAGTCCAAGGAAGAAAGTAAGTTCCCCCATGGAACTCATTTTGAACCTTTGATGCATTAAATCCTCAAACTCCTTGCACATGTTGTTTCTTGTACATCCAAAGATAATGTCATCAACATAGATTTGGACCAGCAAGATATCTTCTTCTTTCTTTTGATAAATAGAGTCTTATCAATGACTCCTCTTTCAAAGTCATTTTCCAAGAGATAGGATGACAGTGTGTCATACCATGCTCTTGGGGCTTGATGTAGTCCATACAGTGCTTTCTTTAATTTGTATACCCTGTCTGGATAGCTTGGGTTTTCAAACCCTGGTGGTTGACAGACATATACTTCTTCTTCAATTGATCCATAGAGAAAAGCACTTTTTACATCCATTTGATAGACTTTGAAGTTCATGTAAGAAGCATAGGCTAGGAATAGTTTGATTGCTTCTATCCTAGCCACAGGTGCAAAAACTTCTTCATAATCTATACCCTCTTCTTGAGTATAGCCTTGAGCCACCAGCCTTGCTTTGTTCCTTATGACAATACCTCTTTCATCGCTCTTGTTTCTGAAAATCCACTTTGTGCCAATCGCTCTGTGACCTTTAGGAAGGTCTACTAGATCCCACACATCTTGTAGCTTGAACTGTAACAGTTCCTCTTGCATTGCTTCTATCCAGCTGGATTCTTTCATAGCATCATGTGCCTTTTTAGGCTCAAGCTGTGATAGAAAACAAGAAAGCACTGTATGCTGTTGATCTTGCATTTCCTGAAGCCTGCTTTGATGTCTAGTCATCATAGGAGAAGAGATATCTCCTATTATCAACTGTGGAGGATGATTCTTTTGAACTCTGGTGTTATGACTAGGTTCTTCATTCAGTCCAGCCTCAAGATTAGATTCATGCAACTCAACTGAAGTGTTTTCAGATGCCACTTCATTATTTTCTTGAGTCTCCTCATCTCTAGTGTCTTCTTCACTCTGACTTGGTCCAGTAAATGATTCCTTTTCACAGTCTTCAACAGAATTTACTGTGGGTATGGGAAAAATCACAGATTTAGATATACTTTCTTGAACTTGTGTGATCCCTGATCCTCCACTTCCTGTATACTCATTACTGAAACCAAAAGAGTTAGTTAGTGAATCAATGTCAAATAGCCACTGAGGTCCAGACCCAACAGGATTTGGTGTGTTCTCATTGCATTTGACATTGTCACTTTCTTCAATTATTCTAGAAGAAGAGTTAAAAACTCTGTAGGCCTTACTCTGAGATGAATATCAAACAAGAAATCCATCATCTGCTTTGCTATCAAACTTACCTAAGTGAGATTTGGTATTTAGAATTGTACAAGGACACCCAAAAGGTTTGAAGAAACCAATAAAAGGTTTTCTTTTATTTAAAAGCTCATATGGGGTCTTGTTCTTTTGCTTGACCACTAGAACTCTGTTTTGGACATAACAAGCAGTATTAACTGCTTCAGCCCAGAAGGTAATTGGCAATTTTGAATCAGCCAACAGAGATCTAGCAGCCTCTATTAGTGTTCTATTTCTCCTTTCAGCAACACCATTCTGTTGAGGAGTCCTAGGAGCACTATATTGCCTCTCAATACCTTTTTCTTCACAAAAGGTGTTTAGATCATGATTTTTAAACTCAGTTCCATTATCTGATCTAATGACTTTTACTCTTTGATTAGTTTGGTTTTCAATTCTTAGAATAAAGGATTTGATAAGACCACTTGTTTCATCCTTAGTCCTTAGAAAATATACCCAAGTAAATCTGGAGTAATCATCAACAATAACCAAGCAGTAAGATTTCTTGCCTATACTCATAACATTTGTAGGACCAAACAGATCCATATGCAGTAACTGGAGACAAGAAGAAACAGAATTTAACTCTTTGGTCTTATGAGAAGTTTTGTGTTGTTTGCCTTTAAGACAAGCAACACAATGATCATCACATGAAAAGACTTTTGAAGGTAAACCTCTTACAAGGTTATTTTTAACAAGATTGTTCATAGTCTTGAAATTCATGTGACACATCCTTCTGTGCCAAAGGGAGGATTCATCTACAGAAGCTTTTGAAACAAGACAATTTAGAGATGAATCACTATCAACATTGTCCAAATCAAGACAGTAAACATTGTCCTTTCTTGGAGTTCTAAGTAGTATCATGCTTTCATCAACTACCTTGAACCCTGGAGCAAGAATCATACACTCAGTATTAGTAAATAATATACTATGTTGTTTGTCACAAACCTGTGATACACTTAACAGGTTGTACTTTAATTGATCAACATAGTAGACATCCTCAAATGTCATCTTACCTTTGGTGACATTACCTTTTCCACTTATCTTACCACCAGTAAGATTGTCTCCAAATGCAACATGTCCTCCATTGATATGCTTGAAATCCTGAAGGCATGACATGTTGCCTGTCATGTGCCTAGAGCAACCACTATCAACATGCCAAATGCTCTTTCCCTTGAGCTGTTGGTTGCCCTGCACATTAGATAAATCAATTAGTATGAATTAGGAACCCAAGCCAAAGTGGTCTTGGGTACCCCTTTCTCATCAAAATACTTGCATTCTTTCTTGACAAGATTTTTGAACTTTAATTCCTCATTCTTGGAGTACTTTGTTACAATAATAGGCTTGGAAATGTTTTTGCTAAAATCAGTACTAGTTTTAGAAGTACTAACTGCCTTGGCAGCACTTGCATGCTTAGCAGTACTAACCTTGTTAGAAGTAGTAACTATGTTAGCAGCAGTAACTGTGTTGGCAGTATTAACCTTTGAAGAGGTATTAACAGTATTAGCAGCATTAATATTTTCAGCAGTACTAACACTGTTAGCAGTAGTAACTGTGTTAGTAGTACTAATATTGTTAGCAGTACTAACACTGTTAGTACTTCTAGGTACCCACATTTTGACACTTTCTTTTAAAATCTTTTTCTTTAAAGTGCCTTTACTTTCAATAGATTTCTTTATCACATTTTTCTTTCCAGCCTTCCTATAACCAACAGATTTTTTTACAAATCTTTGAAAGTTCATCTGTTGGTTAATAGGGTTAAAGTAACAATACTTAGCCAAATGATTCAACTTGCCACATATAAAACAAGGTTTTGGTCTATTGATTTTATTCAGATCAACTCCTTGTTTCTGAGCCCATTGATTATTCCAGTTTCTTTGATTTCCTCTTTTTAAACCAGAATTTAGGCTCTTGGCTTTATTGCAATCACACTGTTTACAAGATTCAGGATTCACAACTGTGGTTTGTTTGTAATGGACCTTGTTATCATTTCCTTTAGTCTTCTCTATCTCCTTGGACTTGACCCAGATTTTCCCACATCCCTCATTGGTGATAATATTGTTTTCTAATGGTATCTTTTTACTCACATTATTATCCCTGTTCTCACTTGCTCCTTTCTCAATCAAATCCTTAACTACTACCTCATCCAAAGGATCTATCTTAAATGCTTCTTCAGACAAGTCCTTTTTCTCCTTAGTTTCTAACAAGTCTGATGTAGGAGAAATATAGTTATTATTGTAAGGAGGGGTGTATTGTTGTATCCAATACCAGGCTTCATCTTATCATGTATCTGAGCCTTTAGAAGAGAGTCCATTGCTTTTGAAGCATAGGAAAACTTGTCTATGTCAAGCTTAACTTTTGACAGTTCCTCTTTCAGTCTATCATTCTCTTCTAAGGACTTAGACAGTTTGGTTTCTAATTCATTCTTTTCCCACTTCCAATAGTTTGTGTCATAAGAGTGTTGAAGTTCATTAGCTTGAAAGCCTTTGATTTGCTCTTCAAATCTCTCTACTATTAACACATAATCTCTTCTGTCTTTTTCTAATCTTTTGAGATCATCACACATACTTTGATTGTGATCCCTGTATCTTGTAACAGTGTCAATGCAAGATTTAGTACAAAGATTAGAACTTACCTCAGTAGGGAGATCAGGCACTTCTGCCATAAGAGCTTGGTTCTGAATGGCTTCCTCAACTTGATCACTCCAGTCAAATCCCATTCCTTGTTGAGAAACAAGGGCTTGAGCAGGATTCTTGTTCTGATTGTATCCTCCATTCTGAGCTTGTTGGTGGTTATTGTTTGGAACAACACTCCTGCATTCTCTAGCAAAGTGTCCTTTCTTGTGACACTTATAACATTCCACCTTGGTTTTGTCAAAACCAGCTCCATCTTCTCTTCTTTGAGAGAAGTTATTTCTTCCAGTTCTTTTAATGAACTTTTTCACCCTCATGGATAACATGGCCATCTGCCATTTAATATCCATCTCCTCCAGATCATCAGGGTGAATTTGATCAAGATCATCATTAATCAGAGAATTGCTGCTATGACTGGACAAAAAGGCTTCAAAGATAGTTTCAGTGCCTTTTTCTGAACTTACTCCATTGGCAGTACTAATTGCTTCAGGGTTGGCAGTAGTATCAGTGGATGCTGAAAGAAGTGCAGCATTGTGAATATAACTAGAGGGCTTCTTCTTGGTTTCTACCTCAGTTTCAAAAATTCTTAGATCATTGTATAGATCATCAAGTTCTTTCTCTTCCAGATTGTCACTCTGTCTATATGAGACAGTGTACATAGTCCATTCATCCCCAAGAGATCTGAGGAACTTTCTGTTGATATCAACTTGTTCCATCTTCACCCCTACAGTAGCCAGTTCACCTATGAGTTTATTGAACCTGTCAAAAGTTTGAGTCATAGACTCATTCTTTGTGGAAGTGAAGTTCTCATACTGTTGCTTTAGAACATCTCTCTGATTTCTTTTGATGCTCTTAGTTCCAGCAAATCTTTTCTCTAGAGCATTCCAGAGAATCTGAGCATCAGTGCAGTTGCAAAATTGATGCTGATATTCATTGGGAATGGCCAAGAGCAGAGTGCTCAAAGCCTTCATCTCTGTCTGTCTGATCTTCCTCTCACCATCTATCTTTGGTGGAGGTCTTTTCCCATCTGGTCCTATCCTTCCAGCTTCAGAAGGACCATTCTCAATGATATCCCACATTGAGTAGTCAGTGAGAAGAATATATTGTCTGATTCTGATCTTCCACATGTCAAACTCACTTGGTTTGAGCATTGGAACCTTAGAAACCAAAGTACTGCTTGATTCTGTAAGATTTTCCATGATGAATAACTGTTTCTGAGAGAGTTAGGCTCTGATACCACTTGTCAGGATCGAATTCTCAACAAGAATTAATTATCAGAAACAATATCAAAGAAGTTTGCGGAATAACACTTTGATATTTAATCAAACAGGAAATCAAAACAGAATATAATTAACAAACTGTAAACTTGTATTGAATGCTTTGAAGTTACAAGATTACTCACTCAACCTCAATATTGATGAACAGGCTCACCAATACGAATTCTACTTCTCTAGAATTAGGATCTATGCCTTGAGGTTGATTTTCTCTCTAAAAGAATGAAAAACTAAAAGTTAAATTATTATTCTAAACTATACAATATATATACTGAATACAAAGATAATTACAATAAATAAAATATCTTCAGTATATCTTCTATGTATATCTCTAAGCTTCCATGTATATCCTTTCATACGAATCTTCATCATATAAGCAGTATTAATCTTCAGCAGCATTAACTTCCTTCTAGCAGCATTAACTACTAAGCAGTACTAACCACTAGCAGTACTAACTAGCTAAGCAGTACTAACTTTGTTCAAGCAGCACTAACTTTGACTAGCAGTAGTAACACTCAGCAGTATTAACCTTTAAGTCTTCTAGCAGTAGTGACTTTGAACTAGCAGCATTAACCATACTTGATGAATTCTTCAGTTCCCAACACTGAGCAGAGAGATTCTTTAGCATATGAGTGCGGAGGAAGACCAGAAACCAGTTCCTTAGATGAGAGAGAATTCAGGGTTTTGAAGTTTAGATGAGAGAGCCTTTTATGCCATAGCCAATTGACATTAGAAGAGGCCTTAGAGAGAAAACATAAGTTTTCAGTGATAGTAGAGTCCATATCTATTACATAGACATTTTCTCTTCGATAACCACTGAGAGCAAGTTTTCCTTTTTCATCTACCACTGAACATGCTTTCTTAGAAAAGCGAACTTCGTAGTCTTTGTCACATAGCTGACTGATGCTTAGAAGATTGTGCTTCAGTCCATCTACATAAGCGACTCTTCGAAAGGTAGTTGTCCCATTGCCGAGGACACCAAACCCTTGGGTAAATCCTTTTCCATTTCCACCAAAGGTCACAGAGGGACCTTTCTCTTCCTTGTATTCAGTGAGCAGGTCTCTTTGTCTAGTCATATGACGAGAACATCCACTATCGAGATACCAGATGCCCTTTGATCCATGCATACATAAGGAAGATTAAGCGTTGTTTGGTACCCACTTTTCAATGGGTCCTTCAGAGTTAGTGGATAAGGAAGATTCAGCAGTCTTCACAGCTGATGAAGATTCAGCTTCAGTGGTAATCTTCACTTTGGTTAATTTCTTAACCTTAGTGGTATATTTCACTTTGGTTGATTTTTCAACTTTGGTGACTTTCTTTGCCTTAGAGGCATTTTTCTTCACTTTAGCTGTTTTATCAACTTTGGTGGTATTTGGACATTTACTTGCAATATGATCAGTAAAACCACAGTGATAACATTTTTTGTATTTGAAAACGGTTTTAGGATCAGTAGAAGGTTTTGCAAGTTTAAGATGAGCAGGACCAGGTCCGAGAAGGCTTTTCTCATGAGATATGGGAGGGATTTTCATTTCTTCAGATCTCGTTGGTCTAAGGTCAATCTTTAGCTTTGGAGGACAGAGATCAAAAATTTCTATCACAGAGCTAGAGGATTGCTTAGCTGAAGGTTTAGAAGGAATTTTCAGCTTTGCTTTCCTGGTTGTCTTCTGAGGAAGGAGAATGGACTTTCCTTTATCCGTAGACTTAGTGTCTTTGGATTTTTCCTCAGAGATGGGATTTGAAGAAGAACAGGGATAGAATTTATTATAAGAAGTGTCAAAGAAAGATGTGACAAAAGTTCCAAACTTAAGCGAGGAACTTTCTTCTTTAGGATCATTTTGAGGTGTCCAAAAACCAAGACCAGTTTTATCACTTTCAGGAGTTTGAGCATTTATTATCTCAGAGATCTTTGTTGATGATTTGCACCATTTTTCAACATGAGCCTTTTCTGCTTTTAGAGCAGCGATGGCTTGTTCACGTTCAATGCTGATGATTTCATTTATAATGACTTGATCTTTCAACTTTTCTTCTAAAAGATTTAGTTCACTGATCTTTTCATGACATTTCTCTAGCTCTTGAGTTAAATACACATTTTTATTTTCAGCTTGAGTTTTGTCGTTTAGAGCATTATAAAGGTCAATCGTCAGCACATCAACAGCGCGACTTCTCTCAGCTTCAGGCAGAGAGGGATTTGTAGAGATAGATACCTGAGATGATATGTAGCTCATAGAAGGTTCAGATGGTTCTTCTACTTCTTCTTTAATCTCAGCCATGAGGCAAAGATTAGCGACTTCTTCTTCATCAGAAGATGATTCTTCTGATTCAGCCCATTCATGTTCTTCAGCGACGAGATCTTTACCTTTTCGCTGATAGCTTTTCAGCTTTTGATATTTGTTCTTCAGCTTATGGTATTTGTCATCACTGGATCTTCTTGAGGTAGAAGGTTTGAAGACCTTTTTCGACCTGCACTCACTAGCAAAATGTCCAATTTTTTCGCAGTTATAGCAAGTGGCTGTAGCCTTATCAACCGGAGTTGATTTTGGCTTTTCAGTAAGAGAGAGAGGTTTACTTCTTCGGAAGTTACTCTTTCTTGCAAATCTCTTAAAAGAGTTTGTCAAGAGTGCTAAGGACTCATTAAACTCTGAAAGATCAGGGTCTGATAGATCCTCAGATTCAGAATCTAACTCAGTGATGGTGAGAGTAGATCGCTGAGATGGAATTATCTCTGACGAAACTAAAGCAACAGGAGTGCTTTTGGAGTCTTTAGAATCTTTTACAAGATTCTTCTTCAGGAGATTAGATTGCTCATAGTTGAGCAATATTCCATACAGAGTGCTTAGAGAGAGAGTATGTAAGTCTTTTGTCAGCTTAAGACATATTGAATAACTGTCCCAGCTTTCAGGAAGACTTTCCAAGAATTTTGTTAGGACCTCAGAATTAGAATAGGTCCTACCAACAGTTCTTAGGTCAATGATTAGGCAGTTAAACCGCTGATGAACGTCAGAAAGAGATTCATTCTTACCAGCTATAAAACTTTCATACTGTCTTACCAAGTTAATCTTTCGAGTCTCTTGGATTTCAGTGGTGCCCTCATATTGAACACATATGGTTTCCCACATTTCTTTAGAAGTTTTTAGATGCATGATGGAATGGAAAACTTCATCAGGCAGAGCCATTGATATAATGGTCTTTGCTCTTGCATCTATGCCTACCTTCTTTTTATCTTCATCACTCCACTGTCTTATTTCCTTAACGACATATCGTTTAGGGACAACTTCAGTGGTGGCAGTAGCGGGAACCGCAGCTATAATTCTAACAGGTTCATAGGGTCCGTTTTCTATATATTCAGGTATAGTAGGATCCGCACCTTCAAGAAATAGCATCATTCGATTTTTCCATAGAGAAAAGTTATCTCTGCTAAATCGAGGAGGTTTAGAAAGTGAACCATTATCATAGTAGTTTGTGTTTGTGTTTAGTGCCATTTTAGAATAGCAAGGAAGAGTATACAGCAAGATCTTGTTTATTAGATTAAACAAACTGCTCTGATACCACTTGTTGGTCCCGAAGGTGCTTAACAAGTTTGTAGAAGGGGGGGGGGGGGTTGAATACAAACACAGAAATTAAAGTTTAATAAATTGTTTATTGATAAATCAAATTACAATTTACTAGTTTGTTGCGGAATAAGATTAAGACAGACTCAATCTAAACAAACTTAAGAAACACTAAGATGATTGCACAAGAAATTCAGAGAATGGGGGATTAAGAGAGATAGAAAACAAGGGTTTCTATATGGAGTTCAAGAATTGAGCACACTCTCAGATGGAGAGGTAATCTTTCTATTTATACCCTATGCATTAAATGCATGGCAGGGCACTTTACACGTGGCATTCAGTGATTGGCTTTGGGAGTCTGACTTTGGGAGACATGCTTTCGGCCGTATCATGAACAGTGTAGTTGACAGAGTTGTTGTACGATTTGTGGCAGAGACGTGTCCATTCTGACACATCGTACTGGTTGTGCAAGGTAAGACAAAAGGAGACTTGAGGCATAAGCTATGTGATCTTTTGATCGCTGAATATCTCTTCCTTCAGAGATATAAAGTTCAGCTATCGCTGAAGCTTTTCCTCATGTTCCTTCGCGTATAAGTAGAGTCGTCTTTGCTTCACTGATATCCGCATCAGGTCACTAGTAGACTTGTCTTTGTTCAGTGGCTTCGTCTTTGATTCAGCTATGAATATATGTTGACGCGAGACATGTCTTTTGGGATTAAGTTGCTGTTTACATCAGAGACTACCAGCGATAACTGAACAGACTCAGTTTGATCGCTGATAGTGAAACACTAATACATATGAAATGTTTACAAGAAAGGTCATCAGCGATAACTGAACAGACTCAGTCTGATCGCTGATGGTGAAACACTAATACATATTAAAACGTAATTTTCACTAAGTATAGAAGAGGGTCGTTATCAAATCACTGAGAGAGTTTGGATCAACATTAACACGTCCCTCGTCCTGAACTGATGAAAAGAAATTGCATGCCGGATCACTAAAAACATAATCATAAGAGCCAACTGAAAAAGCAAACAAATAACCGTTATCTGAATTTAAATAAACTGTAACTTAACATTACCATCGGACTCATCTGGGTTTTGTTGGACAATTGCATAACGGTAAAAACACTCATCGTCACTGACAAAAACATGACACACGCCTAACTTTCATTTATCAAAATACAATAACCTGTAATTGTATCTCTCTATTCCTCCATTGATGAAGACGACGACGAATTCTAAAAAACTTCAATCTAAACTGATAAAACATTGAAAATATCTCCTCTATTCAAGCACATAACAAACGAGATTCATGAAATCGACCCGACTACTATTATGAACAAATCAACATGTAAAAAAATTGGAAATAATAATATTAATATTATTGAAAATATAAATTCAATAATTATCAAAAAAAGAAATTAAAAAAAATCTCTTCCTAAAAGATAGACTTATCTCTTCCTAACAAACCGTTCCACACGATAGCCTACCAAATTTACAACCTAATTAAAAATTGCCTAAAATGAAATAATATCATAATTACCTTATTGCCCTTTTCAATTAAAAAAAAGGAAAATAAAAGAAATTATTTCATTGGCTGATTAAAGTGCATGGTTTCTACAAATGAATGTGGTTTGCATTTGATCACTCCTCTATATATATAGGAAGGATTATGCAAGAAGTTAAACATTTTGTGAGAAAGCAAAAAGTGTGATATCATATATGATAACACACTTCTCGCCTCTAGCAAAATGTTTAATTTCTCGTTTGAACCTGTCCTATATATATATGTATATATATATAATAATATCAAAATAAACAAAATAAAACATTATTTTACGATTTGATATTTAAATTAAAAATTAGTTATATTAAATACAATTTAATTTTATTGTTTTAGTATTTTTACTTATTTCGGTATGAAAACCTCGTTGAAATTTATATAGGTTTTGTTCAATTTTAAGTTACAAAGATGATAGTATGGATGAATCTTTTTTTTTCCCAGTTAAATCTAAATGGTTGATTTTGAGTTTTCGAATGAATAACAATGTGAAACTGAAAATCCCAATTTTAGGATGTTAAAATTGGAGTTCATTTCATTAGTGATTTTCAATGATTTTATTGTTAAAATATCGATAATACGTTTGTTTATTGCAATTATTAAAAAATAACAATAAAATTAAACCGTCTTTAACATATAATTAATTAATTATTTAAATAAATAAAGACATAGAACTATATCTTTTGGTAAGGTATTGAATTTCTCCTTAAAATTTGTTAATGCAGGTCGAAGATTTGTCTGACTGTAGCTTCATGACCTACAAGATTAATTGAAGTGTTAGAAATCGGCCTGGACACAACATTCATAAACAAACAAAAGCTAAAATTAAGTATATTGGTTTTTGGGGGGGTAAATTTTTTTCACGAGTTATAAAAACCTTAAAAGTATCAATGCATGGTCTACATTTAGTATTATGTAATTGTATTTTTGCTACTTTGATTGATACGTAAATAGTGTATATAATTTGCTTTTATTTATTTATTTATTTATGTTTCAGATGATATTCAAATGTTAATCCCTGTGTGTTTCTTGGAATTTGAGATATAATATTCTTTTAATGGAAAATTACTGAAAACAATAATCAGATTTTATTTTAGTGACCTATCTTTTCTTCTAATGGAAGAATAGAGGATTTAAGGTTCGAAATGTGTAAAAGTCAAGTTCAGATTAAGTGACGATTTCATAATTTGATACTATTATATTCTGTTAGAATTTAAAAATCTTCTATCATTTGAGATTTTATTTCATATAAAAAGTGATCTTAATGATTTTGATATTATCTTGGTGTATTAAATTTTAGGTTGTTAAAATATTTTTCTCTCACAAATAAATCTTAAATAAAACTTTTAGGAATTGGGGTTTCACAGAGATGGATTTATGGAATGGATAATCTCTTTGGATCGTGAAAAACTCATTGTCCAAATACAATCATTCGTCCTTCATAGCTTTGGGTAACACAAATTTTGTATTGGGATAATCCAAGAGAAACTCTCTCTCTAAGGCTGTGAGATTGAGACCTTTTATATATATACCCATATTTTCGTTTACATATTTATATAAGAGATCGACAGTTACGGATGATCAAGAGCGGTTATTACCGTTATAAGGTTAAGAACAGTTATAACTATATCCGAACCTTGATTGTACTGATCATTTTAAGTCTTGTTGCACAAACTATAACTCTAGTTGAACATACTATAAGTCTGATTGCACAAATCATATTTTAGACTTGGTCAAAATTCGTCCAAGTTTGGGAAATTATTAAGAAAGTTTCCAACCTTCTGAATTCGTCCAAATCACCTCGAGCCGAATTCACCAAGTCTAATTTGGTCAGCGGGACCACCGCTAAGGGGCTCTGCCCCTTGGAACCCTGGGGTGCTGCCCCTAGAACCCCGCAGCGGGGCGTGATCCCCTTGACCCCCGCCTAATGGCGATCTAAGGTGATAGAGATAACATTTGTGAATGTGACTCCGCACCTCCTAACTCATTTATGTTTGCCTCATTACTTTAATTTAGTCGATCTCAAGTAAATCATAATCACATTAAAATGATTGAAGACACTAAAATCCAAAAAAAAAAAAAAGTAATTTGATTTTTGTTATTAATTATATCTTATATGCTCTAATTGTTTATTAGTATGCGACTCAATATGATTAATAAATTAAAATAAAATAAGGTTGCAAAAGTGTAACAGTACAAAAGCTGTGCATATTTTTATGTTTATTTTTTTTTACGTCTAACACAAAAGCTATTTGAAGCATTTGTTTTTGGAAAATAATAAACGTGTTAGTGTACGTTTAATTGTTTTTTTCTTCCAAAAGTATATTAGTTCCTGGCCAAAAAGAACTAGCCCGAAGACCACATTTAAAAACAACAGAAGCTAAATTACAAAAAAACACAAACTATAATCCAATATCATATTATAGTTACAACAAGAAAGAATATAAGAATAATTTAAGTTGTCGAAATAAAGTTGAAAATATTCTAAAAAATGATACATATTATTATTGGTGTACGTTTTAGTATAATTAAGTAATAGACAAGTAAAGAATACCCATTAATATCATTACCAATTACATGTATATAACACATAAATCGATTTCTTTTAATTAAATTAATGGCTACCCTATACAAATATATACTTGTACAAAATCACTGCAAATCCATTACTTTTAGCTACACTCAGGTATACACGAGTATGGAGGATTTTTGTTCATGGTCGTAGATTCTTTTAGGTTAGGGTTTATTTTGGAAGATCGATGATGCTCAATGTCAGGGTTGGTCCTGGCCACGTGCAGCCCGTGCCACCGCACAGGGCATTAAAGCCTAATGGGGCATCAAAGCCTAATGGGACATCAAGTTGTCATCTATTATTAGTTTAGGGTTTAATAATGTAGCTTTAACTATAAAAACGGACCAAGACTTGGTAGTGATGGATACTGAATTTGTGAACCGGTGAAAGCCTAGCATTTCAACAACTCAAGCTGATTTATATTTAGCATCTTAATAAACAAATATGAACAAACAAAATTTCTTAATGGACGAATTTGATCACAATTTGTTTTGTTCGTTTACGTTCATTCGTTTAGCATCTTAACAAACGAACATTAGCGAACACATTTTCTTTACGAATGAACAAGAATATATACAAAAAATTCCGTTTGTTTACCGTTCGTGTTTGTACGTTTGTTCAGTTCAGTTACACAAACTTTCGTTCATTTACCGTTCGTGTCCGTTTGTTTGTTAGGTTAAGTTAAATGAACGAACGCGAATAAGCCTCCGTTCGTGTTCGTTCGATTCGTTTTGCATATTGAAATTTGCAATGCTCATGAGCACATCAGTGTATCAGCACACAGTTGGAGCACGTTGCACAACAATAACAACATATTGTTATTTAACTAATTCATGGTTTTGGTTTTTATGCCCCCTTTGTACTTTTTTAATTATAGTTAATAAAAATCAATGCGAGGATGAGCGACCAAGTTTGACTAGGTTCCAAACCCTATAAAAAATCATATGTTTTGTCGTTTCATTTGCTTAAAAAATAGGCATAGGGACTTTTTTTAGCATTTTCGCACAGGGCATCAAAAACCTTAGGACCGACCCTGCTCAATGTCTTTTGGGGGTTTGATCGAGGATGACTAATTCAATTGTTGCTTGATTGTAGTTTGATGGAGCTAGACATGGACTAGATTAACTATGATTTTTGAGTTTCCATGTCTCTTTTTTTACCCTATTTTGTCGCATCCAAGTTTATCAAAGATGAACGTATTTGTTTCTTACAATGATGTTTGGGAAGTGCATGATTATTATTGGATTTTCATGAAAGTTGAGAGTTCATATCGATCATGATCAATGTTCTAAAAAACTCGCCGCACAGCCGCCATGGCGCGCCATGGCACTAAGGCTTGTGTGTCACGCCACGTTAAGCCCATGGCACGCCATGGCCTAATGCGCAATTATCGTAATGAGATATTTGATTTTTCTTTACATTTTTAATGTCTTATTTGCAAGTTTTTAATATATAACATGATTTAACTTGCTTATTACTATTGACTCATTGACTAACACTACAAAACATACGTTTTTTTTTATATAATATTATATATAAATTAGAAATTTGACGCCATAAGTCATGCCTTGAAAACGCCGTGACTCCTAAGGCTTGAGGCTTGGCCTCGCCGCCACGCCACGCCACGACTCACGCCATTTAGAACCTTGATCATGATGCAGAATAATATGACATACTTGCAGTTAATGGACATTTTGTTTGAAAAACTTGAAGTCAATAGTTGAAATATGATATCAAATTGGAAGTTCTTTACATAGTGGACGGACAACCATTTAGGCGTTTATATTTAGAGAGATCTCATGTTCAAATATTTATGGAAGAAATGTAACTCCCGGAAATTTTAAGGTAAGTAATTATAAATGTTAATGTGGTTTCATTATAATTTTTATGTGGAGATTTTGTCTTGGTTTGGTGTTGATTGGTAAGATATGTTAAATGTTATTATTATAAGTTCCTTACAGATTTAATTTTATCGAAATCGTCAAAAAACGAGATTTTGGTGTGGGGAGCGATAGTGACCGCGACTATGACATTGGTCATAGTTCGTGGCATAGTCGCGGGCCGAGGGGTGGTCTCGGTACACCCCCGGCGAGAGTGCCTCACAAGAGTGACAAGGGCACACTCGCCCTGTTACAATCGCGGGCATTGTACCGTAAGTGGGGGAGCGGGCGCGAGATTGCCCCGCGACAGTGCCATGGGCACAATCGCCGGGCACTGTCGCTGACGGGCCCTGAGGTGTTTAAAACATGCTTTGACCCCTTTTGACTTCATTTTCTCATTTCCTTCATCTTGGAGCCGACTTGGAGAACCCTGGGGTGATTTCTTCCATCGCAATACTCTACTCAATCTTCTCAAAACCCTAGTTTAGTAGGTGACATTTATTGTGATTCATTGGAGGTTGGTGGAGCATTCAAGGAAACATTTAGACACTCAAACCAAGTTCTCACCTACACATTCCTCATCCAAGTTTCTAGGTTTTCCTATAAAACCCTAGATAGTGAGTTTCTTTTACTATTTTCAACTGAGATACATATCTTGTGTGTTTTCTTACTTAGCATTTCATCTTCATGTGGAAATCTGATCACCTGATAAGTTTGACCTAACTACTACATTTGAGATTGTTGGAAGTATAGTCTTGGTTATTATTGTGGACATTGATGAGATTATTATTCTTGGTATTTGAGCTTGATGATATGTATTTTGAGATATCTGAATATCCTCTTGACTGCTTGAAAGTGTGACTGCTTAGGCCTTACTTGAAATCTTGCACACACACAAACAGGAAACATGATATATGGTCTTGAAGCAGTGAGATACATGAGGGAGCCAATCATGGATCTATAGTGATGAACATCCACATCCTCCCCCTCAAGATCTGCAGAGATCTGTTTGTGTGTCTCCATGGGTGTGCTTGCAGGTTTTGAATCTGAGAATCCAAACTTAGTAAGAATGTCCTGCACATACTTGGATTGGCTTATAAATATCCCATCTTTCTTCTGCTTAACTTGTAGCCCAAGGAAGAAAGTAAGTTCACCCATAGAACTCATCTTGAATATCTTGTGCATCAATTCTTTAAAATCTCTGCACATTTGATCTTTTGTGGATCCAAAGATAATATCATCCACATAGATTTGTACTATAAGGATGTCCTTCTTCTTCCTCGGAATGAACAAAGTCTTGTCTATGATTCCTCTTTGAAAACCATTTTCCAAGAGATAGGTAGACAAAGTGTCATACCATGCCCTTGGTGCTTGATGTAGCCCAAAGAGTGCCTTCTTCAATTTGTATACTCTGTCAGGATAATTTGGATTCTCAAACCCTGGAGGATGACAGACATACACTTCTTCTTCAATTCTCCCATACAGGAAAGCACTATTTACATCCATCTGGTAGACCCTGAACTTCATGAAAGAAGCATAGGCTAAAAATAGCCTGATTGCCTCAATCCTGGCCACTGGTGCAAATACCTCGTCATAATCAATTCCCTCTTCTTGAGTATACCCTTGGGCCACTAATCTGGCCTTGTTCTTTATTACTATTCCTCTCTCATCTTTCTTGTTCCTGAAGATCCATTTAGTGCCTATAGCTCTGTGTCCTTTTGGAAGGTCAACCAAATCCCATACATCCTGCAGCACAAACTACAGTAGCTCCTCTTGCATTGCTTCTATCCAGCTTGGATCCTTTATTGCATCATATGCCTTTTTGGGTTCAACCTGTGATAGAAAGCAAGATAGTAATCCTGATTGTATGTCCTTCAATCCTCCCAACTTGCTTTGATTCCTTGTGATTATAGGAGAATTGATGTCACCAATAACCAATTGAGGAGGATGATTTTTCTGAACTCTTGTTTGATGAACAACCTCTTCATTAATGTCTGCTTCCAGATTAGAGTCATTCTTTTCAGGAGTGCTGCCACCAAAAACTGAATCTGTGTCATCTTCTTACAAACATGGCATCTCAGGACCTTTGATTCCTGAATCTGAGGGTTGATCTTCCTTTTCACCTCTGTCCTCTTCATTCTGAGCTGGTTCAGTGTCCTTTGAATCTGAAGTATCTTTCTTATCTTGGTCACAGAATTCAACAGGATCAGCAGTATGTGTTGGGAACAACACAAACTCTTGTCTTTGTACTTGTACCTTTTTTGTCCCTGTTCCTGCATTATGCTCATTACTGAAACCCAAAGAATTAGACAGTGAATCAATGTCAAATAGCCAATCAGGATCTGAACCAAGTTGATTTGGTGTGTTCTCATTGCATTTGACATTGTCACTTTCCTCAATAATCCTAGAAGAAGTGTTGAAAACTCTGTAGGCCTTACTTTGAGATGAATATCCAACAAGAAACCCATCCTCAGCTTTGCTATCAAACTTGCCTAGGTGAGTTTGGGTATTGAGAATTGTGCAAGGACACCCAAATGGTTTGAAAAATCCAATAAAATGTTTCTTCTTTTTAAAAAGCTCATAAGGTGTCTTGTCTTGGGATTTCACTACTAGAACTCTGTTTTGAACATAGCAGGCAATATTAACTGCTTCTGCCCAAAAAGTAATTGGAAGTTTTGAATCTGCCAACAGAGATCTAGCAGCTTCTATCAGAGTCCTATTTCTCCTTTCAGCAACACCATTCTGTTGAGGAGTCCTAGGAGCACTGTATTGTCTCTCAATGCCTTTTTCCTCACAGAAGTTGTTTAGGTCATTGTTTTTAAATTCAGTTCCATTATCAGACCTGATGACTTTAACTCTTAGATTTGTTTGGTTTTCAAGTCTAAGAACAAAGGATTTGATCAGTCCACTTGTCTCATCCTTAGTCCTCAGAAAATAGACCCAAGTGAATCTAGAGAAATCATCAAAAATAACCAAGCAGTAGGATTTCTTACCAATAGTCATCACCTTTGTAGGACCAAACAGACCCATATGCAGTAAATTAAGAGGTGAAGAGATTGTATTTATCTCTTTGGACTTATGAGAAGCTTTGTGCTGTTTGCCTTTAAGACATACAACACAATGATCATCACATGAAAAGACCTTTTGTGGCAAACCTCTTACAAGGTTGTTTTTCACAAGTTTGTTCATTGTTTTAAAGTTCATGTGACACATCCTTCTGTGCCAAAGAGATGATTCATCCAATGAAGCTTTTGAAAATAAACAATTTAAAGATGAATCAGAAGCTACACTCTCCAAGTCTAAGCAATAAACATTGTCCTTTCTAGGAGTTCTAAGTAGTATCATACTTTCATCAACTACCTTGAACCCTGGAGCAAGGATAATACATTCAGTATCATTGAATAATATGCTATGTTTCTTGTCACAGACCTGTGATACACTTAACAGGTTGTATCTCAATTGCTCAACATAGTATACATCCTCAAAGATCATCTTACCTTTTGACACATTACCTTTTCCACTTATCTTTCCACCTGCTGGATTATCACCAAAAGCAACATGTCCTCCATCAATTCTTTTGAAGTTTTGAAGGCAGGCCATGTTACCTGTCATATGCCTGGAACAACCATTATCAACATGCCAAATGCTCCTTCCCTTGAGCTGTTGGTTGCCCTGCACATATAATAAAGTAGTTAGTTTTTAATAGGAACCCAAGCCAAAGTGGTCTTGGGTTTTCCATTCTCATCAACATATTCATATTCAGACTTGATGAGATTATCAAACTGAGGAATCTTATTGCTTGAATACTTTGTCAGAAGAATGGGCCTATCAACAGAAGCAGTACTAACTTGATTGGCAGTACTAACTTTGTTAGCAGTACTAACATCATTAGCAGTACTAATTGGGTTAGCAGTACTAATTTTGTTAGCAGTACTAACTGGGTTAGCAGTAGTATTGCTTGCAGCAGCACTATTTCTGTCAGCAGTACTATTTGAAGTAGCAGTACTAACAGATTTCTTTACTTTTGGAACCCAAACCTGGACCAAGTTGTTTGCTTTCTTTTTCTTTAAGTTACTCCTTGGCTTATTTGGAGTATTTTTCTTTGATTTAGCAAACTTATTCTGAGCATGAGATTTTATAGGTGCCCTTCTTACATTCTCAGCCATATGATTCCTTATCTGCTTCCTATAACCAACAAGATTTTGTATATTTCTTTGAAAAGTGATCCTTTGGTTAATAGGATTGAAATAACAGTGTTTGACTAGATGATTTAACTTACCACAGATAAAACAAGGCTTTGGTCTGTTAATATTTCTCAGATCAATTCCATGTTTTAAAGCCCACTGATTATTTCTGTTTCTTTGATTTCCCCTTGTTTTATCATGTTGTTGGGGCTGATTCTGTTTACAAGTACAGGGATTAACAATAGTGGTTTGCATGTAATGGACTCCCTGTACCTTTCCCTTCCCTCTCTTAGAACTTTCAACCTTCTCACTCTTTACAAAAGGTTTACCCCCCCTTAATTAGTACGGATATGATTTTCTAAAGGGATTTCTTTAAGGTCATCCTTATTCTTACCCTTAGTTGTCTCTTCTTCAGCCTCTTCCTCAATCACTACACTGTCAAGAGGATCTACATCTGTGGCTCCTGCAGGTAAGTCTATTGTCTCTTGTCTTTCTAAGAGGTCTGAAGTGGGAGGGATATAGTTATTGTTATAAGGTGGAGGGGTACTGTTGTATCCTAAACCTCTTTTCAGGTTCTCATGGACTTGAGATTTTAGAAGTGAGTCCATTGCTTTAGAGGCATTAGAAAACTTCTCAATGTCCAGCTTGACTTTCTCAAAATTACTCCTTATCTTCTCACATTCCTCTTCAGACTTTTTAAGCTTAATCTCTAACTGATTCTTTTCCCACTTCCAGTAGTTAGTATCATATGTGTGTTGAAGTTCATTGGCTTTGTATGTCTTTATCTGCTCTTCCAAATTCTCAACAATCACAACATACTCTCTTCTATCTTTCTCTAACCTTTTTAGGTCATCACACATGCTTTGATTGTGATCCATGTACTTTTTAACAGTTTCTATGCAAGATTTTGAGCAAAGGTTAGATTTTACCTCTGTGGGAATATCAGTGCTTGCTGACTCTGAAATTTTAGCCATTAAAGCTTGATTCTGAACTGCTTCTTCTGCTTGGTCATTCCAATCAAATCTCATTCCTTATTGGGAAACAAGAGCTTGAGAAGAGTTCCTGTTGTTAAAGCTAGTGGACTGTGATGGTTGATGGTTGCTAGTATGCTGTTGAGGCATTCCACTTCTGCATTCTCTTGCAAAGTGCCCCAGCTTGTGACACTTGTAACATTCAACCTTGGATTTATCAAATCCAACCCCATCTTCTCTTTTCTAAGCAAAGTTGTTCCTTCCAGTCCTTTTGATGAATCTTTTTACCCTCATTGTGAGCATAGCCATCTGCCACTTGATATCCATCTCTTCCAGATCATCAGCATTTATCTGTTCTAAGTCATCATTAATTAGGGCGGAATTAGCATGACTGGCTAGAAAAGCTTCTAAAACTGAGTCATTAGATTCATCTTGCTTTGATCCATAGGCAGCACTAACTGATTCTGTATTAGCAACAAAATCAGTAGAAGATGATAAAAGAGCAACATTGTATGAGTATCCAGAGGGCCTCTTCTTTGCTTCTACCTCTGCTTCAAACACCCTAAGGTCATTATAGAGGTCATCCAGTTCCTTGTCCTCAAGTTGGTCATTCTGTCTGAAGGAGACAGTGTACATAGTCCATTCATTATTAAGAGATCTTAGAAATTTTCTATTGACATCATCTTGATCTATTTGGACACCAACATTAGCCAATTCACCAATTAACTTATTAAATCTATCAAAAGTTTGAGTCATGGACTCATTCTTTGTAGACATGAAGTTTTCATATTGCTGCTTCAGGATGGCCTTTTGATTTCTTTTGGTACTTTTGGTACCAGAAAATCTTTTCTCCAGTGCATTCCATAGAATTTGTGCATCCGTGCAATTGCAGAACTGGTGTTGGTACTCATTAGGTATAGTCAAGAGCAGAGTGCTCAAGGCTTTCATCTCTGTCTGCCTCATCTTCCTTTCTCCATCAGTCTTTGGTGGAGGTCTCTTGCCTTCTGCGTCCATCTTTCCTCCATCTGAGGGACCATTCTCAATGATGTCCCACATTGAGAAGTCTGTGAGAAGAATGTACTGTTTGATTATGATTTTCCACATGTCAAACTCATTGGGTTTGAGCATGGGGACTTTTTAAACAAGAACGCTGACGCTTGATCCGTCCATGATGATTCTTGCTTTCTGAGTTACACAAGCTCTGATACCACTTGTCAAGATCGAAAAATTCTAATGAAGAATTTAATTAACACACTCAGAAACAATGTTAAAGAAGTTGCGGAAAAACACTTTTAACACTCAATCAATGAAACAGTACTTGAATGCAAATCACAAGTTATATTGATTAACTTAATGATTACAAACTCAACCTCAATCTGTTGAACAGGCTCAACACATGTTCTATACTTCTCTAAAGAAAGGATTACAATGAATCTTGAGGTTAATTCTCACTAAAACGTATATTGAAATTCTATCAATGTGTATTCTAAACTTTGCCTTCTATACAGTATATATACAAGACAGATTACAAGATAATTATCAAAACAAAACTGATCTTCATAATCCATTCCATAATTATCTTCATCTCTATCTCCAGCTCCTATTCTTTCTCTTCAAGCATTATCTTCATAAGCAGTATTAACTTCATCCTTATCCAGCAGTATAAACATGCTTGCAGTATTAACCCTTCACTTGCAATAGTAATCTTCAAGCAGTACTAACTACTAGCAGTAGTAATTATTCATCTTGCAGTAGTAATGTTAAAAGTAGTAGTAATACCTTTCAAGTAGCAGCAGCATCCATCCTTAGCACATTCAGACCCAACAATATGTGTTACTGAATTGAGAGCAAAAGAAGGGGACCTTGAAGCTCTGAATTTGTGAAATCAACTCTAAGGATTGAAAGTTAATTGTGAAGAAATCTTCCATTAAGATTCGGGCGGTTGGTTGTAAAGTTCGGTGTCAGTATTACCCTTCACTTGCAGTAGTAATCTTCAAGCAATACTAACTCTCCAAGCAGTATTAAATCTACTAGCAGTAGTAATTATTCATCTTGCAGTAGTAATGTTACAAGCAGTAGTAATACCTTTCAAGTAGCAGCAGTATCCATCCTTAGCACATTCAGACCCAACAATATGTGTTACTGAATTGAGAGCAAAAGAAGGGGACCTTGAAGCTCTGAATTTGTGAAATCAACTCTAAGGATTTGAATGTTAATTGTGATGAAATCTTCCATTAAGATTCGAGCGGTTGGTTGTAAAGTTCGGTGTCGATTTCGAGCGGTTGCGTAAGTTAAGATTATATTCTTCACATATCATTACAAGGTGAGTTTTTCTTTAACCATTTTGAACTGAAATACGTTTATTATAAAATGGTTAACTCTATGATATGAAATGTTATCGATATGTGAGATTTTGTTATCAATGGATATGTTACAAGATTATGTTATTATCGTGCGGTGCTAGAATGCCAGCTATTTTACATACGGGTTGTGCTAGAATGCCAACTATATGAGGATTGGGTCGTACTAGAATACCAAAGATCTGTGTACGGTGTTGTGCTAGAATGCCAACGAGATAATTAATTAGTTGTATTAGAGTATCAATAAAAGTGCTATTGATAAATGTTTTATTTATGAACTGTTTTAGTATATTGATGAAATGACAGAGAATATCCCACTAGACCATCCGGTCTACCCTCATTTTGTTATGAAAATATGTATTTCAGGACATGTACGTTTAGCCTCATTTTGTTTTGAATGTATGTATTTCAGGACATGTACGTTTAGCCGATAAGGGAAAGGGAAAGATATGATCTTAATTGGCCGGGTGTTGTTATGTGAAGTTGATAGAAGTATGTCTGCAAATTGTTTTTGATCGTTGTAAATATATCTTATGTACGATGTTATCTTTTGCAAAAAATATGTAGTATCTTTGTGAGATTGTATAATTTTGAAGTATGAGACCCAATATGTATCTCAAGTTGGTTTGTTTATGTATGAAATACTTGTTATATGTTATGTGAATAGTTGGGTAGTTACAATTGGTATTAGAGCCTAAGTTTAAGGGATTTATGTATTCATATTAATACCTAAACTTAAACTGTATGATTTATGTGGAACTAAGATGTCCCTGTTACAATTAGAACCATGGAATGTTAAATATAATGGGTAACAGGAACGACATATAAGGTAAATTTAAATTACATTTGGCCAATGTAATATAAGTTTACAGGTGCATGTTTGAACCAGAATCCTTATTATATTTGTGTATGTTATTAAATGTATATATAGCTTATGAATTAACAGGATGACAAGTAATTCATGTCGAACAATAAGGATTGTCTCAATAAATGTAGAAGGGGGAAATCCTCAGACTGAAAATGTAAATGACAGACCTCCAATTAATCAAGGAAGAGGTACAACTCATGGAAAATGAATTAGTGAAGTGGAAATAAATCAACACACTGTATCTGCAAGAGGCCGAGTAGACCGGGGAAGAGGTCAAGGTAGGGGAAGAGGAACATCGTTAAATCAAGAAACATCAGTTCATGAAAGTTCAACCAGTGACAGAGGTAGAGGCTGAGCTAGAGGTCGGGATCGAGTCCAAAATTCTAAATTTGTCACACAGACATATTTGGTTGTAGAATTTGTTAAGTTCCAAACAGATCTTCAATCTAATTTTCAAAATTTATTGGGGCAACATCATTTTGCAGAACCTGAGCATATTCACAATCCTGAACCTACTGGAGAAACTGAGGTAAAAACTCTATCTTCTACTGTTCCAAAAAGATGTGACTATAAGATGTTTTTTGCATACAAACCTCCAACATATTCTGAGGAACGTGATCCAGTTAAAGCCATACAATGATTAAAAGAAGTATAATCAATTTTCAAAACTAGTAAATGTGCAAACGAAGATAGATTATTGTTTGTTATTGTTGTTGTGTTAAAATCTAATGCTTTGTATTGGTGGGAAACCCTAATGTAACACCCTAAATTCTGGAAATAACAACCGATTTAAAATTTTCTAAATACATCGATAAATGATACATCTCCAATCACCATTTATTATTTAACCTCAATACACACATTACATTCTATACATACATTCTATAATAAGAACGGGTGCTATTGAAACCCAATAATAGTCACTATCTCTAAACTGCGAAAGACTTCACCAAGTACTTACATTTGCACAAAGCTAAGGCTCAACTCTTCATAGCTGCTAGAACCAAACCCCATCTGAAACCTGATGCACATGCCGACAAATAAAAAGGTTAGGCTTAACGCCTAGTGAGCTCAAGAGTTTTCAACATGCATAAAATATCTTTGAAAAGAGGTAATGCAATTTAAATCATAAGCTTTCAAGATGATATGTCTGAACATGAAAACGACTCTTTTTCCAATAATATGCATTTTGGGCAAGAAAACACCAATATAAACGTTTTCAAATCCCAACTACTTCGGGCACAAGATTCCAACATATAACGTTCTTTCGTAAATTAAATTAAACCCAAAACTCACTCTAAATGAGAATATAAATCAAACTCCCAACTGGAGAAAAACGGATAAAACTTTATATCCCAAAACACCCAAAAAACGGGTGGGGCGTAATATTCAACCCATAAATCATGGATAAAAATCCATTTATACAAAACGTCACCGAAAACTAGGATAATAAAACTCAATACCCAAAGTAACACTTTTCAGTGACGGGGGAGACCCGATTCCATAAAATGTGACGGTACACAAAGTAAATCCATTTTATGTTGTTAAGACTAGTCATATAAACAGAAGTACACTCAAGGGATGTCAAGCTCAGTGGCTTTAAACGTATACCCACGGGATATCAACTTCAACCGCGAAAGAACCTTACGTTGAGTCCCTCATCCAATATCGTAATACTTAGCACGTAGAACTTATAGCCCAATATGATGCCTAAACGTGCCTCAATGTGGAAAACTATCGTTCCATCATTGGACGTAATGATTCCAAGCGCAAGGGATGTCAGGCTCAGTGGCTTTAAACTTACACCCACGGGATATCAACTTCAACCGCGAAAGGTTCTTACGTTGAGTCCCTCATCCAATATCGCAACCAAAGCTCGAAGTCGAGTTATCAAAACTGGACAAATGTCCTAAAACCCAATCATAATAATATATCGAGCCACATGCCCAAACAACCAAATGACTCATTGCCAAAAGCAATACAATGCGATAAAACGCACACGACCAAACTCCAACACCACTTAAGTTGAAACGGATCATTTTCCCAAAAACGAGTTTATACCATTAACCCCTTTCAAAACGTCTCATAACACAAGGTTAAACATTTCTCCCAAAACACACTAAAAGAGCATTTACACCAAATGACTTATACCCGTAAAATAGCTCGTTAAAATTGTCGGTGCTTAAGATTTGTCCATCAAAATCCTTGGAATACGTCTTTTCCCCAAAACCAAAAGAAGTACGACGTTCGAAATATTCACGAGGTCGGGAATGACCAAAACCCAATAACTCACGCGTTGATACTTTCAAAACATCTCATGACACGAACTATGCATATTTCCAACAACACAAAAGTGCATTTTTACCAAATAATCCCCATTTATGCAATGCGTTATTAAAACATTTTCCTTAATGGCTTATTTATCAAAATGCCTCAAAAGTCCCAAAATGGGTGTTTCACCATGTTATAAACTAAACATTTCAAAATAACCAAAACTTATCAGGTGATCAATAGTTAACAAATTCACGTAGAACACAAAACACCTTAAAATGAACATTTTAGCATGTACACCATTTTCACAAATCAACTTGAACTCACCTTGCTAGATTTTGGCTAAATCTAGATTTTACACCACTTTGAGTTTCCTTGACGAAATTTGAATCCTCCAAGCCAAAACCTCCAAAACCTAGATCCAAACATTTTCAACCGTAAATAACCATATTCAACCATATAGAAACATTTCCCAAACATTTTACATCAAAACCTCAACTTATACCCAAAACCCTAATTTTGACCTAACTCCTCCAAAATCTTCCAAACCGAAAATGGAGAAACATAATACTTAATAAATCATCAATGGAGCATTTATAACTTATTTTAAGGTTTAGAAATGAAAGGGATACATTTACCACTTAGGTTTGACGAAAACCTAGAAAACCCAACAACGAGTTGAGGTTGAAGAAGAAGATGGAGATGGTGAATCCTTGACCAAAGCTTTCCATTTTACCACTTGAGGTGTTTTCTCTACATAAAATACATGGATTTGAGCCACAAATAAGCTAGGGTTTGAAGGGAGAAGAGGAAAACGTTTTGAGAGAGAATGAGGGAAGTTTGGAGAAGTGAGAATGAGAAATAGGCTAAAATGTTCGATTTAACAGCAACCTGCTCTGCTTTGGCGACATTGCCAAGCGACTATGCCCAAGGCAATGTCGCCTGGCATAGTCGCCAGAATGCCCCAGGCTCCTGTTTCCTTTCTGCGACTGTGCCACGTGCAACTGTGACTTGTCATAGTCATCGGGCATTGTCGCGGGACCTTTCCGGAGCCTCAAAACTCGACTTTTTCACTGCCAAAACTCCCGATACTCCGAGGGACTTTAAACAACATATTTCCCAAAGGACAGGTACGTTTAACCGATAAGGGAAAGGGAAACATATGATCTTAATTGGTCGCGTGTTGTAACACCCTCAAATATGGAAATAATAACTAATTTAAAATTTTCTAAATACATCAATAATTGAATCACTTAAAATAACCATTTAAGGTTTAACTCCAATAAACACGAGTCAAGCCTTATACAAGGTCTATAATAGGGACGAAGGTTACTCAACCAAATACAAATTGCTATTCCTATAACGTGGACGACTTCACCAAGCTAATCATTTCTCGTGCATGCCTAGTGAGTTCAAGAATTTTCAACATGAATAAATATATCGTTAAAAGGAAATAATGCAACTTGAATCATAATATTTCAAAATGATTTACTTTAAATATGAAAACGACCCGTTTTCCAATATCACGCATTTTTAAAGATGAACGCCCCAATACAAAAGATTCTTTCATGAAGTGATGCAACTCAAAACTCACTCAAAACGTGAACAAAAATCGAACTCCCAATTTATGAAAATGCGGATAAAATTTCATATCCCGAAACACCGAAAACACGGGTGGGAAATCCATCGGTAAAAATGTATCCCGAAACACCGAAAACAATAAATATATCCCGAAATTCCTTTCGAAAATCGAAACCTGTCGGTAAAAATGTCACAATCGTTGGAAATCCATCATTGAAAGTATGTCAGTTAAGACTTCATGGGTAAAGACTTCATTGATAGATTCTCAAGGGCTATTTTTACCGACAGATCACTGATTACTATATACCACCGACGCAGTGCCTCATTCTCTATTGTGAATAGAGGTGTACTCTCTGTTGTGAATAGAGATGATAAAGACACTACAATCACCACATATCACATTCATAATAGGAGTTATATTGCACTAATCAATATGATTAGACTATATCAAGCACATATACTTGTAGTAATAGATTCATTATGACATGAGTTATATATAATTGTGGATGTACCATACATGATAGTCCTTATAAACCAACAAGATCATGTTCATAAAACGTACAAAAGAGGTTAGCAAATACCGATACTTTTCTAATCACTTTCCAATGGTTTTATCTTGTATTACTCATGAATGTGCTCAAAGTACTCACAACAAACTCAACATGACCCTTGCGCATTCAATGCTTTCTCTTGGCAGAGTCCTTATTCTCGAACTTTCCAAATATCTTGTCCAAGCAATGTGACTACACCAATATTAGACCATTACACATTCTTTTAACTTGGATACCCACATTACATATGCTAGTCCCATATCTTCCATGTCTGATAAGTTTGTGGTTTTCTCATGATGTCATCAACATACGAGCAAAGGGCGAGGATGCCAAATCATAAACCCTCTTTGATTTCTTTGTCATATTTATGTGAATCTATGGTTATTTAGATTTGTAATGGAGAAATGACAAATATTGCTATGTTTTGAACAACAAATGAAAATAACTTTAGTTGACTTCCCGATTTCCATTTCATTTGGCGAGACACCCCATATCTTCACGTATTCCTAAGAAGGTATTCTACATTTCCAAGATCTCTCTCTATCTCGTTTCCAGCCTTGTGGGCACCTTTAAATTATTAGTCGTTAAAATGGCTCACTTCACACATCTTAGCTTCGCAACTCACAACATCTACAATAACTAGGCGAACTCAAGATGTGCCTTCTCTATTTTACCATATTTTCAAAATTAGTCGGGAATAGACAAAATGTGACGGTCAAGAATTTGATCCATTTTAAAATCGTGTACTCTCTATTTATAGGCAACTAGTTTTGGGCATCGCGCGTTGCGCAATGACGATATTTTTTTTCTAGAAAAATTGTTCTTTTAATATGCCTATCATCATTTTTCAATTTTTCATCCCTACTTTAATATGCACAACTCCATTTGTCAATGTATCATTTCTTCTCCGAAGTGGAATAACCAATCCCAACATTATAATTTATGACTTTTTGGAGCACTAAAAATTTATGGTATCACCTCATCTGCTTGATTTTTCTTTTAGATATATATATATAAAGATATATTGTTTTTTTCAAAAATGAGTCGGACAAATAAAATTCAACTCTCCAAGTTGCACAAATTATTTCAATTCTATAAAGCATCCCTACTCGTTTGATATACTCATCTCCCCCTCTCAAGTTATCATCTCCACACCTTAACGAAACCAACACCATAATTAAATTTTTTTTTGAATACTAAAAATTTATGGTGTCACCTCAAATTATCGGTTTGTTTCTTTTACATATATAGAGATATAAATATAAAGATTAATTTCTAAACATATATTGTTTTTGCTAAAAGTGAGTGGGCCAAAAAAGAAAGTTGACTATTTATGTTGACACAAATCGTTTCAATTTTGTAAGACATCTCTACTCCTTTATATACTTACCTCCATCTAAAGAGTTATTATTTGCACACCAATATGGGATAACCAAACCAATACCATGATTAAATATTTTAGAATACTAAAAAAATTATAGAGTCATCTCATTCTCCTTGGTTTTTTTCCTTTTAAATGTATAAAGATGTTTAACAAAAGATTATATCATTAATCATGAAGAAATATTTTATAAACTAAAATTAACTATTTAACCCAAAATGTATTAAATTGAATTAAAAATCATGTAAAAAAGTTGGCATTCTTCTACTTGTATAATCACCTTCATGTTCCAACATATAATCTTCATATCAATGTGGGATAGCAAAAGGTAAGTACAATTCAATATTTTAGAATTCTCAATCCACATTGTGCCATGTCATTTCTCTTGGGTTTTATTTTTGTATATTAGAATTCTTAATCCATATTATGTCATATAATTTCTCTCGGGTAATTTCACTTTTATTTATTATAATTTTTAATCCATATTGTGACCATGTCATTTCTTTTGGGTCTCATTTTATGTATATAACACTACAAAACAGAGGCTTATCACCGACAGATGAATCCGTCGGTGATCTGTCGGTAAAATGGAAATCCGTCGGTGATCCGTCGATAAATCTCCGTCGATATAAAGGTGGTCGGCGTTCAGATCACCGACGGATCACCGACGGATATTACCGACGGATTACCGACGACTTACTTTTCCGACGGATCTCCGACGGTCACCGACGGCGTGATTATTTCCGATGGATCACCGACGGTCGACTTTTAGCGACGGATTACCGACGGCTATTTACCGACGGATATTTATTAAATAAAAATTAAGTTAAAAAATAGTTTCCGACGGATTACCGACGGATAATCCGTCGGTAATTTTTTTTTTTTAAATAATTAAAAATTAAAATTTTCCAGTTTTTTATCCTGTACAAAACCTGCCAATTTTTAAATATTACTAATTCTTAAAGTGTACAAAATATCTATAAATACATAAACATAATCCTACGGAGGGGGAAAGGGGGGAAAAGGGTGCTGACTGTTAAACTTGATCATGAACGCGTCAAACTGAGCCATTCGTTCCCGCATCTGTCTCTTCTCTACTTCATCTCTATCCATTCGCTCCTGAATCCGGATCCTCTCTGCTTCTTCTCTCTGTAGTCGCTCCTGCAACTGGATCCTCTCTGCTTCCTCCCTCTCTAAGCTCTGCCTCAGCTCCTCCAACTGAAATTCAATATTTGACAAACATATATAGAACAATGTCAGACAACATTTAACAAACATATGATTAACAATGTTAAACAACATTTGACAAACATACCTCCTCATCGCGACGGTCGCGCGTGCTCCCGCTCGAACTGGCACCTGAATCACCGATCATAGCATAATAGGGATCCTGACTGGTCCCCCATCCAAAAAGACGACCCTTACGCCGTCCTCCGACACTACGCTCCCACAAATCGACGTCATTGGGAGGTACAGTGCCGGGAGGTAAGTCCAGGTACTCCTCCTCCCTATTCCGATGGTAGGCATCCTACAGTTTACCAAATTAGACATTGTCAAGTCAACTAACCTATAGAAAATTCGGCAGCATTTCAACTGTGATTTGAACATATATCCATGACCTGCTTTTATGAAAACAATACTATCGTCTGCCCAACAATGGCAACCCAAACTAAGTTTGCTATAATTTCTATCTTACTTATAAAACAAACAAATATCTAGTCATGCATAATTGAACTTACAATCATATGAGCCGCCTTTGGATAAACGTAGATCGGAGGATCCGTGGACGGACCAGTCGCACCTGGAACAAGCTTTCTGTTGGTGCAGTGTGTAGCCTCCCAAACCTCGTCGCTGATAGGCTCACGGCCCCATGCATCTCTCTACAATACACAACTTAAATTGTTAGTAGGTAATAAAATCATGTATATAGTACATATATTCATCAATTATATACATTTAGTCTAGTGTATGATAAATTACCATGCAGTCCCGATGCATAGCGGTACTAATAGATCCAGTACAGTGTCTGGATGTCATCCCCTCATACTCGGTGGCCCGATTGGTTGTATTGGCCGCTACTAAACGCCGGAACGCGTCGGTGTTCCATACCTTTTAAAAAGAAGACATAAATCAATATAAATCCTAGTACAACCACATACAAGTATTCAAAACAAAACAAACCTGCTGAATCATCTGGACCCAAAACTCACTCTGGATCCACTCTGGAGGGTGTGGCGCAAGAATCGTGTAGTCACGTCTGTCGAAGTGGACACCATCAATGGCTAAAGCCCTTTCCTGGGCAAAGCGACATGCATCTCTCATCATGTCGGCGTACCTATTATTTAGGTGATGTCGGAATGCAGCTAATACGTCGGCGTCCATCTCAGGAGGCCAACTATAATACAACTGCAAACACATTGTTTGGATTAAGTACAAATAAATCCACTCAATAAGTTAAATAGAGTAAAATACCTACCCGAAATCGATCCAACAACTGTGGATAGTGCTCATTAGGGACATTCCTAAAATGAGCCTAAGGACCATCAAACATGGACTTAAAGACGACAATGGCCCTCCGGACTGCCGACTTGTCCTTAAACCTTCACGATTGTAAAATATACAACATAAAAAACATTAGGATCGGTTTATTATGTACTAGAATAAATAATATATCACATCTACTTACCCGCCCGCTTCAGACAACAAAAGTGGCAGTCGCTGACTCGGCTGGGGCGTCTGTGATGCCACATTCAGGCCTCTATCCCTCGAGCCCGCTGCTCCGTCATCGGACTGGTTCTGATCTAGTGCGTCGCCGGTAAACTCATCGTCCTGGGGGTCACCACACCCAGCGGAGCTGCTACTGCCCCTACCCCTATAACTCCTACTACCCCTAGAAGGGCATCAGACATCTAAAAATAGAGAATGGTTAACACAAAATGATATAAGTGTACATAAATTATAAGACCCAAAAATGTCTACATAAGAACAGCAAAATAGAGAATGTTTAACACGAAAAATGTCTACATAAGAACGGAAAAATAGAGAATGTTTAACACGAAAACGTCTACATAAGAAAGACACACTAGTTATCAGACGAGTGATCAGATAACATAAGTTCGTCTTCGTTATCTTCATCATCATCATCCATATCTTCAAATTCTTCTTCCTCGTGGCTAGCTTCGTGATCTGATGCATCTTCCTCACTAGCTTCGTCATTTGTGGCGACTACGTTGAGCTCCCCAGTGACAAGAGGGACGAAATCGAGGTCCTCATTTACCCAGTTTTTTGTATTATGAGTTACCCGTTCGTTGGTTTGAAAGAACGGTTCTCCATCCACGTTATCATCATCCAACACATCGATAGCCCTTTCTGCAACTTCATATATTCCATGGTCTTTGGTCTTCACAACTGCCCACCAGTCCTATAAATCCTTACTTCCTGAAGGATAGGGTGTGTAATACACTTGTTCCGCTTGTGATGCTAGGACGTAATAGTCCTCACCTCTGAGTCTAGACTTGTATTTAATATCAACCAACCCATGTTTAGGGTCGACTCTAACTCCATCTGGACTATCAAACCATGCACACTTGAACAAAACTACAACACAATAGCCCACACCGTAATACTCCACCTTTAACACGTCGTCCAACAATCCGTAATAGTCAAACTCGGAGTCGTCATAACAAGATCCTCTCACACATACGCTACTATTATGTGTGACACGCCCAGCAGCATGTGTTACGTATGAAACTTGTAACCATTGACAAAATATCCCTTATGCGACCAAGCATATCGGTCTGGTCCACGTGCTAGGGATTTCAAATGGTCGGAGAAATCGCCTGATCCGAGCATGACCTATAAAACCACAAATAAGAAATAAATTACATATGTGTAACATTACATACGTAAATTTCATATGTTTGTACTCACGTGTTGTTCGAACCAAGTAGAAAACCTTTCATCCCGAGCTTTATCCCGTGCAACTGCATCAAGATGAGGTTCTCTTTGTCGTATCCACTCATCGAAGGTCTATTGAAAAGGTAAAACTTCTTCACAATTCAACAACACATATGTGTGGATCTTGTGAATCTCGACTTGAGTCAAGATGGTCTTTTTCCCCCTCTTCTCGAATAATCTACGAGATGGAACCTTGAATATGCTCAAGTGATCGTCTATTCCTGAAGAACTAGGAATATCTGGGGCAAAGTTTCTTGACTCGCGATTATGTCGAGTTTCTATCTGTGGATCAAAATATAGGGAACAATAGGTGGAGAGTTCATTTACTAGATAAAACTCAACGATAGACCCCTCCACCCTTGCTTTGTTTATAACAGTCCTCTTCAACGACCCAAGTTTCCTAAACA
Organism: Arctium minus; assembly: GCA_954870635.1. NCBI lineage: Eukaryota > Viridiplantae > Streptophyta > Magnoliopsida > Asterales > Asteraceae > Arctium > Arctium minus. Next base: position 106,900,354 of record OX941083.1, read on the forward strand.
ACGATTGAAATACGTGTTAGAAGATAAATGGGTAAGTATTTGAATGAAAATTATTTGAATGACAAAGTTCATTTACCTCTCATAAAGATACATCCACCTATATTGGACCGGCCCAGCATTTATGGCTTCTCGTGTCAAATATATCACTAAGTGTTCCATATAATCAAAGAATCCGGGCGGGAAGACTTTTTCCAACTTACAAATTGTTTGAACGATACTTGTTTGGAATGGAATAAAGTCTTCTAAGTGTAACACCCTTGAGCAGATTACACGAAAGAATGTGCATAACTCCGTTATCGCATCCCATATGGGAGTCGATATCATCCCTCGTAACGCAATAGGAAGCAATCGTTGCATAAACACATGACAATCATGACTCTTGAAGCTATAAAAGCTGTAATCTGCCATGTTTACATAGCCCCCAATATTCGAAGCATACCCGTTCGAAAACTTCAGTCTCTTCAACCATTCACATACTTGTTTTACTTGTTGTTTCGTCAAAGTGTACGACGACTTCGGCTTCACTACTTTATTGCTTGACGTGGCAATGTGCAACTGCGATCAGTTGCAATAAATCTCTACATCCCTCCTTGCTTTTATATTGTCTTTCGTTTTTGATGTGTCCATGACAGTGTTAAAGAGATTCTCAAAGACGTTCTTCTCAATGTGCATGACATCCAGGTTGTGTCGGATTAACAACATCTTCCAATATGGTAGCTCCCAAAAGATGCTTCTCTTCACCCAATTATGAGTGATTCCGAAACCTGTAATTTTTCTATTGGTCGGTCGAAACGGGGAGCCATCGTAAACAGTTGGAAGATGACGGACCTGTTCCCATATTTCTTCACCGGTTAACTCGGGTGGTGGACCGACTAACACCCTAGATCCATCCAGAAACCCTGTTCGATCACGTCGGAAGGGGTGTGCACTAGGTAATCATCTCTGATGACAATCAAACCAACAAGATTTACCTCCATTTCTTAACTGAAATGAATCGATTGTACCCATGCAATACGGGTAGGCTAGCTTGCCGTGCGTGCTCCAACCCGACAACATTGCGTAGGCAGGGAAGTCGCTGACGGTCCATAGAAGTATAACCCTCATTTCAAAATTATTCTTACGATAAGAATCATACGTAAGAGCGCCCACTGTAGAAAACATCTTGAGATCATCTATTAGCGGCCTAAGAAAGACATCCAAATTCTGACCGGGGCTCCTACCTGGAATGACCAATGCAAGTTTCACGTATGAATCTTTCAAACTCAACCAAGGAGGTAAATTATAGATGGTAAGAAACACTCGCCAAAGTGAATACGGATTCGAATTTGAATTATTCGGGTTGAAACCGTCGGTGCATAAGCCAAGACGCACATTCCGGACCTCAGAAGTGAAGTCAGGATCTACCATGTCGAAATGCTTCCAAGCCGCACCATCACTTGGATGTACCATCACACCCGGTTCTGTCTGATGATCCTTGTGCCAAGTCATCTCTTTAGACGTCTTCTTTGACATATACATTCTTTGAAGTCTAGGAACAATCGGCAAGTACGTCATAACCAAGTTAGGGACCTTGCTTCGACCACTTGTCCTGAAACGATATTCATTGCACACTCGGCAGTGGGTCAACTTAGAATCATCCTTATAAAATAACATGCAATGGTTTTTGCAAGCGTCAATCTTTTGTTTTGGCAGAACAAGCTTTTTCAAACTCTTTTTCGTCTCATAGAAGTTACCGGGTAGTTTATCACCCTCGGGTAACATCTCTTTAATTATAGCAACATTGCGGTTATAAATCGTCTCGGGTACATTACATTCTGCCTTCCAATTCAACAATCTCTTTGCAACTCCTAATTTCGAGTAATTTGGACACCCGTCCCATAGTGGCTCGTCAGCAGCTTGTAACATGTCATAAAATCCTTGGGCAGAAGGATTAGGGGTTTCTTCTTCCCATGTCATGCCATCATGTATCATGTGATCGTTCATCATTTCAACATAACCTTCATTATGATCTACTACCGGAGTAGAAGATTGAACCTTCATTATGGTAATAAGTTTCACCATGTGCCCACCATGTGGTATAATCAGGCATGAAACCGTGCTTCATCAAATGCAGCCTCACGTCAGTCCTTTCTTTATAGCGTAAGTTTTGACACTTCTTACAAGGGCATCTAATACGAAGCACTATCCCATCACGTGTAGGTTTCCTATCAACAGTCCTTTCATCGGCATAGGTATAGTCCAAAAAACTGTCCATTGCAACAATACAGTCGACGCTAAGAAACCCCCGACTATCGTTCTTTCTATACATCCATCCTCTATCTGTCGACATATTCAACCACTACAACAAAGAAATAAGTAGTTAATCGACATAATCAAGATAGAGGTTGTGTAATGGTTTGACTATTGAAAAGTCACACCGTAGGTTTAGATGAGCTTTGGATGACTTTAAAACCCTACGTGTAATGGTTTGACTATTGGAAAGTCAAACCGTAGGTGTCAACGAAGTTAGAAGTCTAATGAACACTACATGTAATGGTTTGCCTTCTTGAAAGTAAAACCATAGGTTTAAAGGAGTTTTGGATGACTCTAAAACTCTACGTGTAATGGTTTGACTATTGGAAAGTCAAACCGTAGGTTACAATCAAAGAAAGGTGTTTTAGAAAGTTTAAAAACCCTACGTGCTATGGTTTGACTATTTAAAAGTCAAACCGTAGGTGTCAATGAAGTTAGAAGTCTAATGAACACTACATGTAATGGTTTGTCTTCTTGAAAGTCAAACCATAGGTTTAGAGGAGTTTTGGATGACTCTGTGTTGGGTCAGAAATATGCTAAGTATGGTTAATGCTGCTACTTAAAGTTAATACTACTAGTTGAAGATTTTACTACTGCTAGAGGTATTAATACTGCTTGAAAGTTAATACTGCTAGTAGTTAGTACTGTTTGAAGATTACTACTGCAAGAGGGGAGTTAATACTGCAAGCATAGTTAGTACTGCTGAGGATGTTAATACTATTGAAGATTAATGTTGCTGGATAAGGATGAAGTTAATGTTGCTTATAATGAATTGGAACGAAAGAATAGGAGCTGGAGATAAAGATGAAGATAATTATGGAATGGATTATGAAGATCAATTTTGTTTTGATAATTATCTTGTAATTAGTTCTGTTTATATAGTTTAGAAGTCTTTGATAGAGAGACAAAATTCATATAGAATACGTTTGTTTTAGAGAATTAACCTCAAGGTTCTTTGTAATCCTTTCAATAGAGAAGTATTGAACGTCTGTTGAGTCTGTTCAACAGATTGAGGTTTTGTTTGTAATCATTAAGTTAATTCAATATAACTTGTGATTTACATTCTGATACTGTTCCATTGATTTATTGTTAAAGTGTTTTTCCGCGACTCCTTTAACATAGTTTCTGAGTGTGTGTCAAATTCTTGTTTGAATTTCGAACCTGACAAGTGGTATCAAAGCCTTCAACTCAGAAATCAAAAATCATCATGGACGGATCTCATGAAAGTGTTCTTGTTTCAAAGGTCCCCATGCTCAAACCCAATGAGTTTGACATGTGGAAAATCAGAATCAGGCAGTACATTCTTCTTACAGACTACTCAATGTGGGATATCATTGAGAATGGTCCCTCTGATGGAGGAAAGATGGACGCAGATGGCAAGAGACCTCCACCAAAGACTGATGGAGAAAGAAAGATGAGACAGACAGAGATGAAAGCCTTGAGCACTCTGCTCTTGGCAATTCCTAATGAGTATCAACATCAATTCTGCAACTGTTCTGATGCTCAAATTCTGTGGAATGCATTGGAGAAGAGATTTTCAGGTACTAAAAGCACTAAGAGGAATCAGAAGGCAATTCTCAAACAACAATATAAGAATTTTATGTCTACAAAGAATGAGTCCATGACTCAAACCTTTGATAGATTCAACAAGTTGATTGGAGAGTTGGCCACTGTTGGTGTCAAGATAGACCAGGATGATGTCAACAGAAAATTTCTAAGATCTCTTGGTGAAGAATGGGTGATATACACAGTATCCTTCAGACAGAATGATAATCTGGATGTTGGGAATTTAAGGTTTGTTCAAGTATGGTTAATGCTGCTAGTATATCATGATTACTACTTCTAGTAGATTTAATACTGCTTGAAAAGTTAGTGTTGCTACTTCATTAGTTAGTACTGCTTGGAGAGTTAGTATTGCTAGTAGTTAGTACTGCTAAGGGATTACTACTGCCAACATGATTAATACTGCTGAGGAGTTTAATGCTGCTGAAAATGGTTAATACTTCTGAAGAAGGTTAGTGCTGCTTATGAGATGAAGACTCAGTATGGAATGAAGACAGTTGTATAGAAGACTTACTAAAGTAAAGGAGATAATTATGGACTGAAGATCAATTGTATTTTGATAATTATCTTGTAATATGTCTTGTATAAATAGTATAGAAGTCTTTGATAGAATTAACTTTTGATTAATAAGTTTTTAGAGAGAGAATTAACCTCAAGGTTTATAATCCTAATTCTAGAGAAGTAGAATTCGTCTTGGTGAGCCTGTTCATCAAGATTGAGGTTTTGTGTGAAAACTTGTAACTTTAATCATTCAATAAAGTTTACAAGTTGTGATTTTCTGATTCACTGTTACATTGATAGTTGAATATTAAAGTGTTATTCCGCAACTCCTTTAATATTGTTTCTGAGTTCATTATTCTTGTTAAGAATTAGATCCTGACACTGGAGGATAAGGAGCTTGATGATCTCTACAATGATCTAAGGGTATTTGAAGCAGAAGTTGAATCTAAGAAAAGGCCATCTGAATACTCTCATAATGCTGCCCTTCTATCATCTACTACTGATTCTACTGCTAATACAGAATCAGTTAGTGCTGCTTATGGCACAAAACAGGATGGGTCCAATGATTCTGTTTTGGAGGCATTCCTTGCTAGTCATGCTAAATCTGTTCTTATCAATGATGATCTGGAGCAGATCAATGCTGATGATATTGAAGAGATGGATATCAAGTGGCAGCTGGCAATGCTCACCATGAGAGTCAAAAGATTCATCAAAAGAACAGGTAGAAACAATTTTGCCATGAAAAGAGAAGATGGTGTTGGATTTGATAAATCCAAGGTGGAATGCTAAAAATGCCATAATCTGGGACACTTTGCCAGAGAGTGCAGAGGAGGAACTGCCCAACAACATGGTGTTAGGATCTGATTCTTAACAAGAATAATGAAACTCAGAAACAATATTAAAGAAGTTGCGGAAAAACACTTTAATATTCAAATATCAATGTAACAGTAAAGTAGAAATCACAGCTTGTAAACTTTATTGAATGATTAAAGTTACAAGCTTTCACACAAAACCTTAATCTTGATGAACAGGCTCACCAAGAAGAATTCTACTTCTCTAGAACTAGGGTTGTAAACCTTTAGGTTAATTCTCTCTCTAAAACAAACAACTTATGAATTATTCTATCAAATACTTCTATACTATATATACAAGACTAAATACAAGATAATTATCAAAAATACAATTGATTCTTCAATATCAATCCCATAATTATCTTCAGTCTTATCTCCAGCTTGTCTTTATCTCCAAGGCATCTTTACCTTTATAAGCAACACTAATTCTCTTCAGAAGTATTAACCATCTTCAGCAGCATTAATCTTTCGCAGTACTAACTACTAGCAGTACTAACTCTCCAAGCAGTACTAACTACTCAAGTAGCAACACTAACTCTTTAAGCAGTATTAATTCTACTAGCAGTAGTAATCTTGATAGCCTGGCAGTAGTAATCACTTAGACAAATCTTCAGTTCCCAACAATCTCCCCCTAACTTGACTTTTAGAGAAAAGAAGTCAAGTTCTTCAGATGTGGTCTTCATGATGCTTTCAAGACTTCAGCTCAATTGCCCAAATTTGGATCCAGTGCCAGACTTTGATTGATTATCCTGCTAACCACAATCCTTGCCATTTCTGAGCCTTGAGGACAAATTAATTTGGCTTTCAGCATCCCATGAAGCTTGCCTAGGCTATGATCATATATCTTATCCACCAGATAATATTCATGAAAGCTTTTATCTATGGTCAAGATATACACCCCACACCTTTCTATGAGCATCCAGTTGTCCACAGACTTGAATACATCTTTGATGACATGCTTGACAAGATCTGGACTGAACATCATGCATAGATACTCCATTGCTAGTTTCTTGATGTTCATCCCTGGAGTCTTCAGCACATCCCCATACAGATTCATTCCCACTTTAAACATTTCTTCCAAGTCTGACCTGGAACAACATCTGACTATCTTCCCCCAAGTAGAGTAGACTTCAAAGTGATCACCCATTCTTTTGATTCTGAAATATTCTTTGCCTTGATCTTCAAGAATATCCCAGTGGATGATTTCAGGGGCTTGGACTGAAATGGGATCTGCCTTCACTGGCTCACTATCTGTCACAGTCATGTAAAGTTCAAAATGAACATTAGACTGACTTGATTGTTGTGCACTTTGACTTGCAATAGATGGTTCTGCCTCCTTTTCTGCTTCTTCAACCCTTGGCTTTTTGAACTGTTTCTTGGAAGCTAGAGTTTTCACTCTCTTTCCAGATTTGACTTCCACAGCAACAGGTTCTTCCTTCTTTTCTTCATCCTTTTCTTTTGAAGGAGTGGTTTCCTCACTCTTAGGGAAGGGTTGTTGGATATTGAGATCATGCCTCTCTTTCATCCTCCTTTCAGCTTCTTCCCTTTGAGTGGAATCCCCTTGAAGCCCATCTCTTTTGAATACAACTCCTCTATCCTACCATAGGCCATGTTAGTAAACATTCCTTCAGGATCTCCAAGAGCTCATTTCAGGAAGTTTATCATCTTCCTCCTTTCTTGATTGGCCAGGAAGGTCTTTGAGGGTTGTCTTTGTCTTTGCTTTAATGCCAGCCTTTGCCTTGAAGCCTTCTTTGTAATTATCTTGGCAGCAGCTGCATCCTTCAAATTCTTTTGATATTCTTCATTGAGATTTTTGGCCATATCTAGTGCAAGTCCTTTGTCTTTGGCATTGTATTTCTTCTTCCTTTGCCAGCTCTGCTTGAAGTTGTTTGGCCACTTCTTCATCTAACTCTATCTGATTCTTTTTCTTTAAAGGTTGCTCAGATTCAACCATCTTCTCCTTTCCCTTCTTCTTTGCATCCTTCAAACTGACCTCTTTTTCTTTCTTTTCTGAACCTCCTTCTTTGATTATTACTCCCTTAGCCTTTTGAGTGGCTTTGGGAGTATCATTCTTTTCTTTGACCAAGGTTTCTGCAATTTCTATCTCTTCAACAGATAGCCCTGTTACTGCTGCTGACTCTGTTACTGCTGCTTGTGCCATTTCTGCTGCTTTTGAACTTTCTGCTTTTGTACTTTCTTTTTCTGTATTCTGCTCCCCCTCAAACTCATTTTCCATGCCAATGGGACTGTGTTTATCCCCTTCATCTTTATTCTCCCCCTTGTTGAAAGCATCTTCCCTTTTCTTCAAAACAAACTGCTTTCTTTTCTTTTTTTGCACCCACTTCATCACCAGCTTCTTCAATTTGGTAATCTGCACTTGTTGAGACAGAATTACCAATTTCATTTCCTCTATATCTGAGCCTTGCTTGATGACATCTAGATTAATGTTTCCCATAGTTTCCATCAATTCATTGTAGTTATATCTGTCCTCACCTTCTCTAGGAGTGTTACCCCCTTTTGAGGGATCATTGGATCTTTTAGTAGTAGAGGTCTTTTGCCTAGCAGAAGCACCCTCCACCCCCTTGGTTTCTTGGCACCTGGGACCTTTGGATGATTGCTCACCCAAAGTTTCCATGGGGAAGGTCTTAGTAATGTTACCACTGGCCTCCTCTGTGCTAGCAGGAGTAGTGGCAGCCTTCTCACCCACATGCTCAGGCATCTCCTTAGTGAGCACCTCCTTGGGGTTGGGAGACACCCTAGTGGTTTCCCTATATATATTCTCTAATGGAGAATGCTCCATTAGAGGGCTTTGAGGTTCTGGGTTTGTAGGAGGTACAACAAGGGAAGGAGCCTTGTGTACCTTTCTCTTGGTATAAGTTTTGGATATAACAGAATTTGGCTTAAGAACAAGGGACTGAGGAAGTGATATAGTGGTTGAAGGTTGGGGTTGGCAATCAGTGGGATGGTCTAGTGAGGGCCTTGACCCTGATGCCATACCTTCTTGGTTGTGGGACACCACCATCATTGTAGAGAACAATGGGGTGTCAACTCCTTCCGAGTCCTTGGCAGATATTTTCATATTTGAAAAGACCTTGCCCTTAGGGATTTTAGGTACATATACCTCATTAAACTGAGGTATATCCGTCAATTCAGAGGTGATAACTGCTTGGACAAATCTTGGATACATGAAGAAACTCTTTTTATTATCCAAGTTTGACACAAGGTCATTGAAAATCATTTTTGAGAAATTATACTTTCTGGCAGTAGACAAGCAGACCAAAGCATAAGCAATGGTACTACTGAACTGATTCCATCCAGTAGTTTTTTGAGAAATACAGTGCATAAGAGTATGAACAAAGAAACGCCATTGGGGAGAAAAGTTAGTTTTGTAAAATTTGAAAACACCCAGTTGGCCTTCATACCTCATTCTTGTGAGATTGGAAAACAAATCCTCATTAGAGATAGAGGAAATACCTGAGGCATCGTCTAGTCGTAGACTGATGCGAATGACCTCTTCAGAGACTGTCAAGGGTTTGTCACACACCCTTGTCTTGATAAACTGCACACCGTTTTCAGTAACAGCGGTGGCATTCGCCCAAAATTGCTTCTGGTGCTCGATGTAAATTGGTGGTGACACTGTAAGAGCATGAGCTATATGACTGGACTTGAGAAAATCAACTATTTGATGAAATCCAACAGCCTGCTGAGGCTTTTGAAGCATTGCGATCTCATTGTGTTCATCAATAAACGCCATGGATGCCATCGGGCTTGAGGATTCTTGACTGAAACACACTGGTTGCTTGAGAGAAAAGAGTTAGAGAGAAGACGAACAGTATTCAAAGAGTTGTTGTGAGCTTTTTAGCGGGCAAAGAGGGTATTTATAGAACTCGGGAAAGAAGCAGTATTAACCCTATTTTCAGTTAAAGCAGTACTAAATCACACGTAGTATTAACTGAGAGCAGTAGTAACCAACTAGCAGTATTAACTGACTAGCAGTATTAACTGACTAGCAGTATTAACTAACTAGCAGTATTAAAGTAGTAATTTTGCACTGACAGCTTTAAAACTGTACTGGCAGCATTAACTATACTTACACTGTTACAGCTTGTGTTAGTCTGAGCAGGGCCATACACTTCCTGAGAAAGATGATTAGTAGCACCAAAAAAAATAAACAAATAACAGGTATACAAACACTTTTTAAACATGAGCTCATTCAGAGTTGATCATGCCCACATCAAAAGCTTTGGTGAATAGATCAACAAACTGGTTATCAGTAGGCACTTTAGCATCTTGAATAAGCTTCTTTTCATTGCAGTCTCTAATAAAGTGATACCTGATTTCAATGTGCTTTGTTTTGGAGTGCTTGACTGGATTGTTAACAATGCTAATAGCACTGCTATTGTCAATGAAGATTGGAGTGTGAAGAAAGGTTACCCCATAGTCCAACATTTGATTTTGAATCCATAGAACCTGAGAGCAGCAACTTGCAGCAGCAATGTACTCAGCTTCTGTTGCGGATAAGGATATTGTGGTTTGCTTCTTACACTGCCAAGATACTAGTCTTGCACCCAAAAGATGACATCCTCCTGAAGTAGACTTTCTATCCATATTAGCACCACCCAAGTCACTGTCTGAATATGCAATCAAGTCAAAAGTAGATTCATAAGGATACCAAAGACCTAATCTAGGTTGCCCTCTTAAGTATCTGAAAATCCTTTTAACTGCTTAAAGGTGTGACTACTTTGGCTTGACTTGGAATCTGGCACACACACACACTGGAAACATGATATCTGATCTTGAGGCTGTGAGATACATGAGAGATCCAATCATTGATCTATAAAGATGGACATAAACATCCTCCCCCTCGAGCTCAGCAGTGATCTGTTTGTGTGTTTCCATTGGTGTGCTTGCTGGTTTTGAGTCTGATAAACCATACTTATCTAGGATGTCTTTCACATACTTTGATTGACTTATGAAAATCCCATCTTTCTGCTGTTTCACTTGAAGCCCAAGGAAGAAAGTGAGTTCACCCATTGAACTCATTTTGAAGCTCTTGTGCATCAACTCTTCAAAGTCTCTACACATCTGATCTTTTGTGGATCCAAATATGATGTCATCCACATAGATCTGAACAAGTAGGGTGTCCTTCTTACTTCTTTTAATGAAAAGGGTCTTGTCAATGATTCCCCTTTCAAACCCATTTTTCAAGAGATAGGTAGACAGAGTATCATACCATGCTCTTGGGGCTTGATGTAGACCATAGAGTGCTTTATTAAGTTTGTGTACTCTGTAAGGATATGATGGATTCTCAAATCCAGGGGGCTGACAGACATATATTTCTTCATCAATTGTTCCATATAGAAAGACACTCTTCACATCCATCTGATATACCTTGAACTTCATATATGAGGCATAGGCTAGAAACAACCTAATTGCCTCTACCCTTGCAACTGGAGCAAAGACTTCCTCATAGTCTATGCCTTCTTCCTGAGTGTACCCCTGTGCCACTAGCCTTTCTTTGTTCCTGATTACTATTCCTCTCTCATCCTTTTTATTTCTGAAAATCCACTTGGTGCCAATTGCTCTATGACCTTTTGGAAGGTCCACCAAGTCCCAAACATCTTGCAATTTAAACTGTAGCAACTCTTATTGCATGTCTTCTATCCAACTTGAATCTTTCATTGCATCATAAGCCTTCTTAGGCTCAATATGAGATAGAAAGCAAGAGAGTAATGTATGTTGCTGATCCTGCAAAACTTAAAGTCTGCTTTGATTCCTAGTCATCATAGGAGAAGTGATGTCTCCTATTACTAGATCAGGAGGATGATTCTTATGAGTTATTGTCTGATGACTAGGTTCTTCATTAATTCCCTCATCTAAATTGGATTCATTTAAGTCAGCTGAGGGGATCTCATCAGCTACTTCTGGCTCTTCATGCTCTGGATTCTCCTCATCTCTTCTTTCTTCTTCACTCTAAATTAGTTCAGTAACAGTCTTCTTTTCACAGATTTCAACAGGGTCTATTGTTGGTATGGGAAAGATCACAGACTTAGGAATAATGTCTTGTACTTGTTCATCCCCTGATCCTCTACTTCCTGATCCTGCATGATCATCACTACTGAAACCCAAAGAGTTAGTTAGTGAATCAATGTCAAATAACCACTAAGGACCTGAACCAATAGGATTTGGTGAGTTCTCATTGCATTTGACATTGTCACTTTCCTCAATTATTCTAGAAGAAGAATTAAACACTCTGTAGGCCTTACTCTGAGATGAGTAACCAACAATAAAACCATCATCTGCTTTGCTATCAAACTTTCCTAAGTGAGTTTTGGTATTGAGAATGGTACAAGGACACCCAAAAGGTTTAAAAAAAACCAATAAATGGTTTTCTTTTATTTAAAAGCTCATATGGTGTCTTGTTTTTAGGCTTGACTACTAGAACTCAGTTTTGGACATAGCAAGCAGTATTAACTGCTTCAGCCCAGAAAGTAATTGAAAGTTTTGAATCAGCTAATAGAGATCTAGCAGCCTCAATCAGTGTCCTATTCCTTCTCTCAGCAACACCATTTTGTTGTGGAGTCCTAGGAGCACTGTATTGTCTCTCAATTCCTTTTTCCTCACAAAAGGTGTTTAGATCAAGATTTTTAAATTCAGTACCATTATCTGACCTAATGACTTTTACCTTTTGATTTGTTTGGTTTTCAATTCTTAGAATAAAGGATTTGATCAGTCCACTTGTCTCATCCTTAGTCCTTAGAAAATACACCCAAGTAAATCTAGAGTAATCATCAACAATAACTAAGCAGTATGATTTCTTACCTATACTCATTACATTTGTCGGACCAAACAGATCCATATGCAACAACTGAAGAGAAGAAGAAATTGTGTTCAACTCTTTGGACTTATGAGAAGTTTTATGTTGTTTGCCTTTGAGACAAGCAACACAATGATCATCACATGAAAAGACTTTTGAAGGCAGACCTCTTACAAGGTTGTTTTTAACAAGTTTATTCATTGTTTTAAAGTTCATGTGACACATCCTTCTGTGCCAAAGTGATGATTCATCCAAAGAGGCTTTTAAAACAAGACAGTTTAGGGATGAATCATTTGAAACATTCTCCATATCCAGACAATAGGCATTATCCTTTCTAGGAGTTCTTAGTAGTATCATCTTTTCATCAACTACCTTGAATCCAGGAGCAAGGATAATGCATTCTGAATCAGTGAATATTATATTATGCTTTTTGTCACAAACCTGTGATACACTTAACAGGTTGTACCTTAACTGCTCAACATAGTAAACATTTTCAAAGGTCATCTTACCTTTTGTTACATCACCCTTACCACTAATCTTACCTCCATCTGGAGTATTACCAAAGGCAACATGCCCTCCATCAATTTTCTTGAAATTCTTGAGGCAAGCCATGTTCCCTGTCATGTGCCTAGAGCAACCACTATCAACATGCCAAATGCTCTTTCCCTTGAGCTGCTGGTTTCCCTGCACATAAGATAAATCAATTAGTATTGACTGGGAACCCAAGCCAAAGTGGTCTTGGGCCTCCCTTTCTGGAGTACTTTGTCAAGATGATTGGTCTAGAAGCACAGACACTAGAAGCAGTACTAATTTTAGAAGTACTAACAGAGTTAGCAGCACTAACAGGTTTAGCAGTACTAACCTTGTTAGAAGCACTAACAGAGTTAGCAATATTAACATCTGAAGAAGTACTAACAATGTTAGTTTTAGAAGTACTAATACTTTCAGCAGCACTAACATTGATAGCAGCAGTATTGCTTCTGGCAGCACTATCTTTGTTAGTAGCACTATTTGTGGTAGCAGTACTAACAGTTTTAGTGCTTTTGGGAACCCACATCTTGACACTCTCTTTTACAGTCTTTTTCTTCATGTGGCTTTTAGATTTAACAGGTTTCTTAGCCACATGTTTCCTTTCATCCTTCCTATAACCAAAGGGTTTTTGCACAGATCTTTGAAAATTTATCCTTTGGTTAATAGGATTAAAATAACAGTGCTTGGCAAGATGATTCATTTTGCCACATATGAAACAAGGTTTTGGTCTGATGATTCTACTCAGATCAACTCCTTGTTTCTGAGCCCACTGATTAATCCAATTTCTTTGATTTCCCCTCCTTTTAACATGAGTTAGGGGCTCAGACTTATTACCTGCACACTGTTTGCAAAGAACAGGATTCACAACTGTAGTCTGCTTGTAATGGACCTTTTTAGACTTTCCCTCAGTCTTCTCTACGCCATCAGATTAGACCCAATCCCTTCCACCACCCTCATTGGTAAGAATGTTATTTTCTAAGGGAATCTCACCACTCACAGTATTATCTTTACTCTTACTAGCTTCTTTCTCAGTCTTGTCCTTAACAACTACTTCATCTAAAGGATCTATCTTAGTGGCTCCCTCATGCAAGTCCTTCCTATCCTTGGTCTCTAGCAAGTCTAATTTAGGATGGATGTAGTTGTTGTTGTATGGTGGTGGTGTGGTATTGTATCCAATTCCTGGTTTAAGCTTATCATGAATTTGGACCTTTAGAATTGAATCCATGGATTTAGAAGCATATGAAAAATTTTCCACATCTAGCTTAACCTTGGCTAGCTCTCCTCTCAACTTTTCATTCTCCTCCCTTGACTTTGTCAGTTGGATTTCTAGATCATTTTTCTCCCACTTCCAGTAATTTGTATCATATGTGTGTTGAAGTTCATTGGCTTGGAACCCTTTAATTTGTTCTTCAAACCTCTCAACAATTTTCACATAGTCTTTTCTATCCTTTTCTAATCTCTTAAGGTCATCACTCATACTCTGGTTGTGATCCCTGTACCTTTTAACAGTGTCTATACAAGTTTGAGAACAGAGATTAGAGAGTACCTCAGTTGGAAGATCAGATACCTCTGCCATGAGAGCTTGGTTTTGAATGGCCTCTTCTGCTTGATCACTCCAGTCAAACCCCATTCCTTGTTGAGAAACAAGGGCTTGAGCAGAGTTTCTGTTCTGGTTGAAGCTTCCAGTCTGAGCTTGTTGGTGGTTGTTGTGAGACACTCCACTTCTGCATTATCTGGCAAAGTGTCCCTTCATATGACACTTGTAGCACTCCACCTTTGACTTATCAAAGCCTGCTCCATCTTCTCTTCTTTGGGAGAAGTTGTTCCTCCCAGTCCTCTTAATGAACTTCTTCACCCTTATAGAAAGCATGGCCATCTGCCATTTAATATCCCTCTCTGCAAGATCATCAGGATGAAGCTGTTCCAAGTCATCATTGATTAAAGAGGAGTTACCATGACTGGAAAGAAAGGCTTCAAAAACAGATTCATTGCCTTTTTCTTGATTTACTCCACTGGCAGCATTAACTGATTCAGGGTTAGCAGTAGAATCAGTTGATGCTGATAGGAGTGCAGCATTATGAACATATCCAGTAGGCTTTTTCTTTGCTTCCACCTCTGATTCAAACACTCTCTGATCATTGTATAGATCATCCAGTTCCTTTTCTTCCAATTGGTCATTCTGTCTGAATGAAACAGTGTACATGGTCCATTCATCTCCAAGAGATCTGAGGAACTTTCGGTTGAGATCATCTTGTTCCATCTGAACTCCAACAGTAGCTAACTCACCAATTAACTTATTGAATCTATCAAAAGTTTGAGTCATAGACTCATTCTTTGAAGATGTGAAATTCTCATATTGCTATTTGAGAATATCCCTTTGATTCCTCTTGGTGCTCTTGGTGCCAGCAAATCTCTTCTCTAAAGCATTCCATAGAATCTGAGCATCAGTGCAGTGGTGAAACTGATGTTGATACTCATTAGGAATGGCCAAAAGCAGGGTGCTTAAGGCTTTCATCTCCAATTGTCTCACTTTCTTCTCAGCATCAGTTTTTGGAGGTGGTCTTCTTCCATCTTGTCTAATTTTACCTTCAGCAGAGGGACCATTCTCAACAATGTCCCACATAAAAAAGTCTGTAAGGAGAATGTACTGCTTGATCCTAATTTTCCACATGTCAAACTCATTAGGTTTGAGCATGGGAACCTTTGAAACAAGAGTACTGTTTGATTCAACTGTGTTGTCATGATGAATGAAGGTTTCTGAGAAAACTAGGCTCTGATACCACTTGTCACGATCTGATTCTAAACAAGAATAATGAAACTCAGAAACAGTATTAAAGAAGTTGCGGAAAAACACTTTAATATTCAAATATCAATGTAACAGTAAAGTAGAAATCACAACTTGTAAACTTTATTGAATGATTAAAGTTACAAGCTTTCACACAAAACCTCAATCTTGATGAACAGGCTCACCAAGACGAATTCTATTTCTCTAGAACTAGGGTTGTAAACCTTGAGGTTAATTCTCTCTCTAAAACAAACAACTTACGAATTATTCTATCAAATACTTCTATACTATATATACATGACTAAATACAAGATAATTATCAAAAATACAATTGATTCTTCAATATCAATCCCATAATTATTTTCAGTCTTATCTCCAGCTTGTCTTTATCTCCAAGGCATCTTTACCTTTATAAGCAACACTAATTCTCTTCAGAAGTATTAACCATCTTCAGCAGCATTAATCTTTCGCGGTACTAACTACTAGCAGTACTAACTCTCCAAGCAGTACTAACTACTCAAGTAGCAGCACTAACTCTTTAAGCAGTATTAATTCTACTAGCAGTAGTAATCTTGATAGCCTGGCAGTAGTAATCACTTAGACAAATCTTCAGTTCCCAACACATGGAAGCAATAATCATCAACCAAAGTCCACTAACTATCGCAGGAATTCATCTCAAGATCTTGTCTCACAAGAAGGAATGGGCTTTGATTGGAGTGATCAAGCAGAGGAGACCATTCAGAATCAAGCATTGATGCCAGAGGTTTCAGAGTTATCAAGCACTGCACTTCCCACAAAGGTAAAATCTAACCTTTGCTCTAAAACCTGTATTGAAACTGTTAAAAAGTACAGGGATCACAATCAGAGCATGTGTGATGACCTTAAAAGGTTAGAAAAAGATAGAAGATAGTATGTTTTGATTGTGGAGAAGTTTGAAGAACAAATTAAGGCATATCAAGCCAATGATCTTCAACATTCATATGATACCAACTACTGGAAGTGGGAGAAGAATCAGTTACAGATTGAACTAGAGAAGACTAAAGAGGAATGTGAGAAAATAAGGAGTGAATTTGAGAAGGCTAAATTAGATATTGAGAAATATTCCAATGCTTCTAAAACAATGGACTCTTTACTCAAAACTCAAGTTCATGACAAACTGAGAAGAGGAATAGGCTACACCACCACCCCTCCATCATACAACAATAACTACATTCCTCCCACCTCAGACCTCTAAGAAAGACAAGACAAGAAGGAATTATCTGCAGGAGCCACAGAAGTAGATCCTTTAGACAAAGTAGTGGTTGAGGCAGACTCTGAAGAAGAAGACTCTGAGAGTAAGAATGAGGAAGACCATAAAGATATTCCCTTAGAAAACCACATTCTGACAAATGAGAAGGGAGGTAAACCATTTATCAAAAGTGATAAAGTGGAGATGACCAAGACAGTGAAAGAGACTGTTAAGAGTGAGAAAGCTGAGACCTCCAAGAAAGGAAAGGAAAAGGTACAGGGAATTCACTACATGCAAACTTCTGTTATAAATCCCTGTACGTGTCAACAGAACAAGCCCCATAAACATGATAAAATAAGGGGAAATCAGAGAAATAGAAATAATCAGTGGGCTCAAAAACAGGGAATTGATCTAAGCAAAATCAATAGACCAAAGCCCTGTTTTATCTGTGGCAAATTGAATCATCTTGCCAAATACTGTTATTTCAATCCTATTAACCAAAGAGTTACTTTTCAAAGACAAACACAAAATTCTTTTGGTTATAGGAAACAATCAAGAAATCACATGGCTGCTAATATGAGAACAGTACCAATGAAACCTGGGACTGCAAAATCTCATATTCAGAATAAGTTTGCTAAATCAAAAGAAAATACTCCAAGCAAGTCAAGGAGTAACTCTCAGAACAAGAAAGCAAACAACTTTGTCCAGATTTGGGTTCCAAAAGTCAAGAAACCTGTTAGTACTGCTACCTCAAATAGTATTGCTAACAGAAATAGTGCTGCTGATAGCAATAGTACTGCTAACCAAGTTAGTAATGCTAATCAAGTTAGTATTGCTAACAAGGTTAGTGCTGCTACCAGTGTTAATGCTGCCAAACCCATAATTCTGACAAAGTATTCCAGCCATGCGATTCCTAACTCTGATCATCTCATCCAGACTAAGATTACTGATTATAAATATGTTGATGAGAAAGGGCAACCCAAGACCACTTTGGCTTGGGTTCCCTCTAAAAACTAACTGTTTTATCTCATGTGTAGGGCAACCAACAACTCAAGAAGAAGAGCATTTGGCATGTAGACATTGGTTGCTCTAGGCACATGACAGGTAACATGGCCTGCCTTCAAAACATCAAAAAGTTTGATGGAGGACATGTTGCTTTTGGTGACAATCCAGCAGGTGGTAAGATCAGTGGAAAAGGTATGGTA
Organism: Arctium minus; assembly: GCA_954870635.1. Taxonomy (NCBI): domain Eukaryota; kingdom Viridiplantae; phylum Streptophyta; class Magnoliopsida; order Asterales; family Asteraceae; genus Arctium; species Arctium minus. The sequence goes on from OX941083.1 coordinate 106,918,127, forward strand.
TCAAAAGGTAAGATGTCCTTTGAAGATGTATAGTATGTTGAGCAATTGAGATACAACCTGTTAAGTGTATCACAGGTCTGTGACAAGAAATATAGTATATTATTTACAGAGACTGAATGTATTATCCTTGCTCCTGGATTCAAGGTAGTTGATGAAAATATGATACCATTTAGAACTCCTAGAAAGGATAATGTTTATTGTTTGGACTTAGAGAATGTTTCATCTAACTCATCATTAAACTGCCTATTTTCAAAAGCTTCTTTAGATGAATCATCTCTTTGGCACAGAAGGATGTGTCACATGAACTTTAAAACAATGAACATTCTTGTGAAAAACAACCTTGTAAGAGGTTTACCTCAAAAAGTGTTTTAATGTGATGATCATTGTGTTGCTTGTCTTAAAGGCAAGCATCACAAAACTTCTCATAAGTCCAAAGAAATAAATACAATCTATTCACCTCTTCAATTATTGCATATGGATTTCTTTGGTCCTACAAATGTGATAAGTATTGGAAAGAAATCCTATTGCTTAGTCATTGTTGATGATTTCTCTAGATTTACTTGGGTATATTTTCTGGGGACTAAGGATGAGACAAGTGGACTGATCAAATCCTTTGTTCTTAGGATTGAAAACCAAACAAATCAAAGAGTTAAAGTCATCAGATCTGATAATGGAACTGAATTTAAAAACAATGACTTAAACAGCTTTTGTGAGACTAAAGGTATTGAGAGACAATACAGTGCTCCTAGAACTCCTCAACAAAATGGTGTTGTTGAGAGGAGAAATAGGACACTAATTGAGGCTACTAGATCTCTGTTGGCAGATTCAAAGCTACCTATCACTTTTTGGGCAGAAGCAGTTAATACTGCTTGTTATGTCCAAAATAGGGTTCTAGTAGTCAAATCTCAAGGCAAGACACCTTATGAACTTTTTAACAAGAAGAAACCTTTTATTGGCTTTTTCAAACCTTTTGGGTGTCCTTGCACTATTCTCAACACCAAATCTCACTTAGGTAAGTTTGAAAGCAAAGTTGAAGATGGATTTCTTGTTGGATAATCCTCTCAGAGTAAGGCCTATAGAGTATTTAATAGTTCTTCAAGGATTATAGAGGAAAATGACAATGTCAAATGCAATGAGAACACATCAAATCAAATTGGTACAGGTCCTGATTGGTTGTTTGACATTGATTCACTAACTAATGCTTTGGGTTTTAGTAATGTGCAAAATGCAGGAACAAATTCAGAACAAGTACAAGCACAGAAACAAGAGTTTGTGTTGTTCCCCATACCTACTGCTGATCCTGTTGAATTTTGTCAGCAAGACAAGAAAGATGATTCAGAATCAGAAGATTCTGATCCAGATCAAGATGAAGATGCTAAAGCAGAAGAATAGGTCAAAGGTGATGAAGAGAATAAGAGTGATGAAGAGGATGCTAAAAATTCAGGAAACACAGGTCCTAAGATGCCCATACTGTCAGAAGATGACACTGATGATGACAATTCTTCGGTGTTTGGTGGAAGCACTCCAGAAAAGAATGACTCCAATCTTGAAGCAAATCTTAATGAGAAGGCTGTCAATCATACAAGAACACAGAAGAATCATCCTCCTCAACTGGTGATTGGTGACATCAATTCCCCAATGATCACAAGGCAACAAAGAAAGTTAGGGGGATTGAAAGACATACAGACAGGCTTGTTATCTTGCTTTCTATCCCAGATTGAACCCAAGAAGGCCTATGATGCAATGAAAGACCCAAGCTGGATAGAAGCAACGCAAGAGGAGCTACTGCAGTTTGTGCTGCAAGATGTATGGGATCTAGTTGAACTTCCACAAGGACAAAGGGCTATTGGCACAAGATGGATCTTCAGGAATAAGAAAGATGAGAGAGGAATAGTAATAAAGAATAAGGCCAGACTTGTGGCATAAGGGTACACACAAGAAGAGGGAATAGACTATGAAGAAGTATTTGCTCCAGTAGCCAGAATTAAGGTCGGGCTGTTTCTAGCCTATGTTTCTTTCATGAAGTTCAAAGTTTATCAGATGGATGTCAAGAGTGCATTCCTATATGGGACAATTGATGAAGAAGTATATGTTTGTCAGCCTCCAGGGTTTGAAAATCCTAACTTTCCTAACAGAGTATACAAATTAAAGAAGGCACTCTATGGGCTACATCAAGCACCAAGAGCATGGTATGACACTCTGTCTACCTATCTCTTGGAAAATGGTTTTGAAAGGGGAATAATAGACAAGACTCTGTTCATCAAAAGGAAGAAGAAGGCCATCCTACTTGTGTAGATCTATGTGGATGACATCATCTTTGGATCCACAAAAGATTATATATGTAAGGAGTTTGAGGAACTAATGCACAAAAGATTCAAGATGAGCTCTATGGGTGAACTTACATTCTTCCTTGGGCTACAGGTTAAACAGAAGAAAGATGGTATCTTCATCAGCCAATCCAAGTATGTGCAGGATATACTTACCAAATTTGGATTTTCAGATTCAAAGCCTGCAAGCACACCCATGGAAACACACAAACAGATCACTGCAGATCTTGAGGGGGAGGATGTAGATGTTCATCACTATAGATCTATGATTGGCTCCCTCATGTATCTAACAACTTCAAGGCCAGATATTATGTTTGTTGTCTGTGTGTGTGCCAGATTTCAAGTAAGACCTAAGCAATCTCATTTTCAAGCAGTCAAGAGGATCTTCAGATATCTCAAAGGACAACCTAGGTTGGGTCTTTGGTATCCTCATGACTCACCATTTGATCTACTTGCTTATTCTGATAGTGATTTGGGTGATGCAAACTTGGATAGAAAGTCTACATCAGGAGGATGTTAGTTTTTGGGTGCAAGACTAGTGTCATGGCAGTGTAAAAAAGCAAACCACAGTGTCCACCTCTACAACAGAAGCAGAGTACATAGCAGCTGCAAGCTGCTGCTCACAAGTGTTATGGATTCAGAATCAGATGTTGGACTATGGTGTTACTTTTCTGCACACTCCAATCTACATTGATAACAACAGTGCAATAAGCATTGTTAATAATCCAGTGAAGCACTCAAAAACCAAGTATATAGAAATAAGGTACCATTTTATTAGAGGCTGCAATGAAAATAAGTGTGGGCATGATAAACACTGAATAAAGCATCTTTTGATTTTCTTCATGTACCATTTCTGTATAGATTCCTTCCTGTTTACTTTCTCACATTTTATTGTGCATGGTGCTGCTAACCCTGTGTGTTTAAGTGTTTCAGATTACTTTGATTGGATACTTGGTACTTCTAGTTAAATGGCAGGACTCGACTTCTTTGATGAACACAATGAGCTCGCCATGTTACAGAAACCCAAGCAAGATGAGGGTTTTCATACTATAGTGGATTCCTCAAATCATCGTACATTGCCTACGCACTCACTATCAATCCCACAATCTATGTGGAACACTTGCGACAGTTCTGGGCAAATGCCTCAATACAGACTGTGGAAGAAAATCAAGTAATCCAATCAAGGGTTTATGACAAACCCATCGCCATCACAGAGGATTGCATATGCACTCATCTATGCTTAGATGATGCCTCATGTATAACCTCTTTACCTAAGGACGATCTCTTCCAAGTTCTTAGTCAAATGGGGTATGAAGGTCCCACTGATGTCTACAAGTTTTACAAGAACATATTTTCACCTCAGTGGCGATTCTTCGTTCATACCCTACAACACTGCATTTCACGCAAAACAACTGGATGGGGTGAGTTCAGCAGTACCATAGCTTATGCTCTGGTCTGCTTAGCAACCTCCAGGAAGTTTAATTTTTCACAAATGCTTTTAAATGATTTGCTGTCAAACCTGGATACCAAAACAAAGAGATTTTATATGTATCCTAGGTTTGTACAAGAGATTCTACTAAAGGAATTGGTGGATCTACCCTATCTTGAAGAGGTGTATGTACCAAAACCTCCCAAAGGGAAGGTATTCTCTAACATGAAAAGGCCTAGCAAGGACTTTTCTGGACAAGACACTCCATTGTTCTCTACAATGATGGGTGTGTCTCATTCCCATGGTGAGGCATCAGGGTCACAGCCCACATCCAACCACCCAACTGAAGACCTACCCACACCATTCAATTCCATTAATACTCCTCAGATCCCTATTGTCAAGCCCAAATCCCCCATCACCAAAACATATATAAGGAAAAAGGTACAGAAGGTTCCTTCCCTTCTTGTATCTTCACCCCCAAAGCCTACAAGCCCTCTGATGGAGCATTCTCCATCAGAGAATATCCAAAGGGAAACCATAGGGGTGTCTCCCAACCCCAAGAAGGTGCTCTATAAGGAGAAGGATGAGCATGTGGGTAGAAAGGCTCACACTACTGTTTCTGCACAAGGTGTAAGACAGGACAGTGTGAACATCTCTAAGACCTTCCCCACGGCAACTTTAGATGAGCAATCATCTAAAGGTACCAGTTTCCAAGAAACCACGGGGGTAGAAGGTGCTTCTGCTAGGCAGAAGGCCTCTACTAAAAGATCCAAGGATCCTTCAAAGGTGGTAAACACACCTAAAGGAGGTGAGGACAGATATAACTACGAAGAATTGATGGATACTCTTGGTACATTAAGTCTGGAAGTTCACAAGCAAAACTTGGAAATAAAAGATATGCAAAAGGTGATTTTGTCTCAACAAGAGCAGATAGCCCATCTCAAGAAGCTGGTGCTCAAACTGGTGCACAAGAAGAAGAAAACTCAGTTTGTATTAAAGAAGAGAAGGACTAATGATGCTTCCAAAAATGGGGAGAGGTCAGAAGCTGAAATAGAAAAGGAGAGTACAAGTGAGATGGAATTTCAGTTTGAGGGGGAGACTGGTGCTGAAAAAGAAAAGGAGATTGGTACAGAAGCAGAAACCTTTGTCAAAGCAGCAGAAATAGGTAAAGCAACAGAAACAAGTATGAAAGAAGCAGTAACAGAGTCAGCAGCAGTAACTACACCAGAAGCAGAAACATAACAACCAGCAGTAGAAACTGATCTGACAGTAGAAGAACTAGAAATTGCAGAAACTCTAGTTAAAGCAAAACATGACACTCCTAAAGCCACTCAAAAGGATAAAGGAGTGGTAATCAAAGAAGGAGGATCAGAACAGAAAAAGAAGAAGATCAGTGAGGCAGAGATCAAGAGGAAAGGGAAAGAAAAGGTGGTTGAATCTGTGAAGCCATCAAAGAAATCATCTCAAATAGCTCTGGATGAAGAGTTAGCAAAGAAGCTGCAAGAAGAGATGGCAAAGGAGGAAGAAATCCAATTTGCAAAAGACAGAGAGATTGCTTTTGAATTGTCTATAAAGCTTAATGAGGAATTTCAAAGGAGTATGAAAATTGTTGCTGCTGCTAAGAAAGTTACAAAGAAGGCATCAAGGCAAAGGCTGTTATTAAAGACAAGACAAAGACATCCATCTAAAACATTCCTAGCCAATCAAGAAAGAAGGAAAATGATAAACTTTCTGAAAGGAGCTATTGGAGTTCCTGAAGGAATGTTTACCAGTATGTCATTTGGAAGGATACAAGAGCTATACAAGAAGGAAATGGCCACGCTGAAAGGGGATTTCACTCAAAGGGTTAAGGTTGAAAGAAAGTTGAAAGAAAGACATGATCTTAACATACAATAACCTTTCCCTGACAGTGAAGAAGGCACTCCTATCAAAGAAAAGACAGAAGTGAAGCAAGAAGAGACTTTAGCTCAAAAGATTGGAGCTATTAAAAGAAAGAAGTCCATAGCTACCAAGTCAAAGGCAAAAAGGCCTAGAACTGAAGAAGGAAAGAAAGAACAAAAAAGTGAGAAAATGGAAACAAAATCTTCAAAGCAGCAGAAACAGGGTGAACAGGTTGACAAGGAAAAGAAGAGTCAAGAGCAGTCCAATCAACAATCTAATGAGCAGTTCCATTTGTACATGACTTTGATAGATGAAGAACCAGTGCAAGCTGACCCTATCTCAATGCAGGCACCAGAGATCATTCACTGGGATACTCTGAGGGACAACAAAAGAGAATATTTCAGATTCAAAAGAATGGGTGATCAGTATGAGTTGTATCCAACATGGGGAAAGATAGTGAGAAGCTGTACAAGGGTTGATCTGGAAGAAATATACAAAGTTGGACTGGCTCTGTATGAAGATGTGCTGAAAGGAGTAGAAATGAACCTAATCAAGATAGCCATGGAGTACCTATGCATGATGTTTGACCCTGACAGGGTTAAGCATATTATCAGAGATGTGAATCATGAAAAGGTATTCAGAAGCATTGACCACTGGATGCTCATTGAAAGATGTGGAGTATATGTCCTAACCATAGACAAAAGCTACCATGAGTACTTCTTGGTGGACAAGGTGTATGATCACAGCAAGACTAAACTAAAAAGGATGTTGAATGCCAAGTTGGTCTGCCCTACAGGTTCTGAAATGGCAAAGATTGTAATAAGAAGAACCATTAATCAAAGTCTGGGTCTAGATCCTAATCTGGGGAACTGAGCAGCAGTTTTGAAAGCATCATGAAGACCACAATTTTCTTGAAGAACTTAACTTCTGGTTTTCAAAAGTTAAGTTAGGGGGATATTGTTGGGTCAGAAATATGCTAAGTATGGTTAATGCTGCTACTTAAAGTTAATACTGCTAGTTGAAGATTTTACTACTGCTAGAGGTATTAATACTACTTGAAAGTTAATACTGCTAGTAGTTAGTACTGCTTGAAGATTACTACTGCAAGCATAGTTAGTACTGCTGAGGATGTTAATGCTGTTGAAGATTAATGCTGCTGGATAAGGATGAAGTTAATGATGCTTATAATGAATTGGAACGAAAGAATATGAGCTGGAGATAAAGATGAAGATAATTATGGAATGGATTATGAAGATCAATTTTGTTTTGATAATTATCTTGTAATTAGTTCTGTATATATAGTTTAGAAGTCTTTGATAGAGAGACAGAATTCATATAGAATACGTTTGTTTTAGAGAATTCATATAGAATACGTTTGTAGTCCTTTCAATAGAGAAGTATTGAACGTCTGTTGAGTCTGTTCAACAGATTGAGGTTTTGTTTGTAATCATTAAGTTAATTCAATATAACTTGTGATTTACATTCTGATACTGTTCCATTGATTTATTGTTAAAGTGTTTTTCCGCGACTCCTTTAACATAGTTTCTGAGTGTGTGTCAAATTCTTGTTTGAATTTCGATCCTGACACTCTAAAACTCTAAATGTAATGGTTTGATTATTGGAAAGTCAAACATTTGTTTTTTAAAATTTCGGCAGCATAACGGCTATAAAATGAATATTTCCATATATCAACCTAATGTTTGCCCAACAATTGGCAACCCAACTAAAATAAATAAATAAAATCAAGTATAATCAAATCCTAAATCATACCAAATGTCTCCATTTATCAACCTAATGTTTGTCCAATAAATGACAACCCAACTAATTAATATCACAAGTTTATCAAACCAAATCATACCAAAACATTTTTACAACCGACATCCAAGTGACCATCATATAAAACCCATTTTATTTTGGACTGACACACATACAAACATATTTAATTTTTGACACAAACATACACACACATATTTATTAACAAACAAGTGTCAAAATCGATTCTTAACAAACATACACACACAGATTTACACACATATTTACCAACGAATTTCTCAAGATCACCAACATTAAAAAAAACAGTTATTGCTGAGACTACTGGTCCTTCAATCAACAGATAAATCTTAATTGAAACAGTTATGGCTAAGCAAGTGTAATAAGAAAAAAAGACAATTTTTAAAAAACCATAACTAACAGGCATATGCACCTAATGAGCAAGAAAACGAACTGGAAAACCATACCTTCGCACACACAGAGGGACTATGGAGAGAGATCAAGAGGGAGAAGGACTGTGGAGAGATCGAGAGGGAGAGGGACCGTGGAGAGATCGAGAGGGAGAGGTGGTCGTCGCCGGTGGAGAGGTCGCTGTCAGAGGGAGAGGTCGCCGGTGGAGAGGTCGTTGTGGAGAGGTCGTCGAGAGGGAGAGGTCGCTGTGAGAGGTCGATCGAGAGGGAGAGGGCAGTGGAGAGAACGAGAGGGAGAGTTCAGAGAGGGAGACGTCGCCGGTGGTCGTCGCCGGTGGTCGTCGAGAGGGAGACGAGAGGGAGAGTTCAGAGAGGGATCAATAGGGAAACGAGAGGGAGAGTTCAGAGAGGGATCGAGAGACTGATTAGGGCTTAAAGCCCGGTTTTTTTAAGAATTTTCGAAAATTCACCGACGGATTTCCGACGGAATTGCCGTAACCCGTCGGTGATTACCGACGGATAATTGTTTTTTATTAAATAAATTACTTTTAAATTAAAATTTTAATTTTTAAATAAATGATTAATTAATATATTATTTAATATTAAAATTAATAAATAAACTATTAATTAATTAATTTATCAAATTATATTTAAAATTATTAATTAATTTATCAAATTGTATTTAAATTGACTAAAATACCCCTGAAGTAACTGGGCTTTAAACGAATCCGGTTAGATCAGGGACCAAATATGATCAGTTAGGCTTTAACGTACCCAGTTGGGCTTTAAACGAATCCGGTTGGGCTTTAATGGATCTGGTTGGGCTTTAATGGATTTAGTTGGGCTTTAACGTTACCAGTTGGGCTTTAACAGATCCAGTTGGGCTTTAATGGATTCAGTGGGGCTTTAACGTTCCCAGTTGGGCTTTAACGTATCCAATTGGGATTTAACGTACACAGTTGGGCTTTAATGGACCCGGTTGGGCTTTAATATATCCAGTTGCTTTTAATGGATCCAGTTAGGCTTTAACGTACCCAGTTGGGCTTTAAACGAATTCGGTTGGGCTTTAATGGATTTAGTTGGGCTTTAACAGATCTAGTTGGGCTTTAATGGATTCAGTGGGGCTTTAACGTACACAGTTGGGCTTTAATGAATCCATTTGGGCTTTAATGGACCCGGTTGGGCTTTAATATATCCAGTTGCTTTTAATGGATCAAGTTAGGCTTTAACGTACCCAGTTGGGCTTTAAACGAATCCGGTTGGGCTTTAACGTTACCAGTTGGGCTTTAACAGATCCAGTTGGGCTTTAATGGATTCAGTGGGGCTTTAACGTTCCCAGTTGGGCTTTAACGTATCCAATTGGGCTTTAACATACACAGTTGGGCTTTAATGGATCCAATTGGACTTTAATGGACCCGGTTAGCTTTAATATATCCAGTTAATGGATTCAGTAGGGCTTTAACGTTCCTAGTTGGGCTTTTAATGGATCCAATTAGGCTTTAACGTACCCAGATGGGCTTTTAATGGACCTGGTTGACTTTAATGGATCAGTTGGGTTTTAATGGTACATACATGATCACATATGTACATACATGATCACATACATACTATACATGGTGTACATACATTCATGATCACATATATGCATACATGTATATATACATACATGAACACATATGTACATGTACATACATACATGATCACATACGTACATGTGTATATACATACATGTACATACAAACATACATACATATATATATATATATACACATACATGATCACAGAAAGAATAAATATTTATTAAATTATTAAATTTACCGATGGATTACCAAACAATTTGTACAAACAATACATACATACATATATATATATATATACACACACATACATGATCACAGAAAGAATAAATATTTATTAAATTATTAAATTTACCGACGGATTCTTAAATGCCGTCGGTAATCCGTCAGTAATTACCGACGGATTACCGACGGACGTCAGAAAAAATAAATATTTATTAAATCATATAAATTACCGACGGATATAAAAATAAAAATAAAATAAAATAATTTAATTTAATATCCGTCGGTAATCCGTCAGTAAATGTATACATTTACCGACGGATAGTCTATTCGTCGCAAAGTTTTCATTTCCGTCGGTGATCGTCAGTAATATTGGTCGGAAATAAGCAACTTTCCAGTAGCGTAAAGATGAAAAGATACATTTACCGACGGATTACCGACGGATAGTCTATTCGTCGCAAAGTTTTCATTTTCGTTGGTGATCGTCGGTAATATTGGTCGGAAATAAGCAATTTTCCAGTAGTGTAAAGATGAAAAGATATAAAAATAGACAACATTAAATGAAATAAGTGTATCTTATTAATTGTAATACAAAATATAATATTTATTTAACATGAAGAAATTTGTAACTGAAAATTAACTCTTTAATCCAAATGAAATAAGATAAATCATATGTAACAAAAGTTAGTATCATTCTCCTTTTATAACCACCTTCATGTTCTAACATATCATTTTTTTTTATCAATGTGGGATAGCCAAAATTAACCACATTTCAAAATTTTAGAATTCTCAATCCGCATTATGTCATGTCATTTCTCTTGGGTTTACTTTTATATATATAAAGATATAGATAGATTTACAAAGGAAGAGATAGAGAAGAAATATTTGAGTGCTCATCATAACTTGCAAAACCAATTGCAACATCTCCAATATCACCAAATCTTGAAGAATCCTACAAAACATCAAAAATCCACAAAAAAAAATATTTTCTATATAAGTTATTTAGGTTGGAAACATATAAAATAACATCTATATAGATTTGAAGCAATATGTACGTAACACAATAAAGTGATATATTCTCATAAGAATTTCTAGTTTTTTGATCTTGAAATAATTTCATAGTTTTGCGATATGGTTTTCTCCAAATACATCTTAAAAAAAACCATCTATATTTAAATAAGAGAAAACGGATGATGAATTAATTAACATTAAAAAAGGGAAAACGAATGGGTATTAACATAAAGAAGGGAAAACAAATGGTTAACAAACATAAATTACAATAAGTGTTTAAAATTACTAAAAGAAACTTAATCCTTAATGATAATATAATTTAAATATGGGGATAAAAAAGTCTTTAGCATATTCATCATCATTTTAAAAAGTCAAAAAATTGAAAAAATAGGAAGAAGAGTCTCCAAGCGTTAGAAGATGTTATAGATCTTCTCAAAATCATCTTTTATATATAGATATAGATTTTTAATTACTAATAGTTAATCGTTAGTGATTAAATTTTAATTATTAATTGATAATGGTTAATGGTTAATTTTATTAATTATTAACTATTAATTATCCATAAGTAACTATAAAGTGTTAATTACTCAATGTTAATTGTTAATTGTTTATTATTGAATATATTGATCGGAACATACCAGTTTTAATAAGAAATTGATACTTTTAGCAAGGCGAAATCCAAACGAAGAACATTTTGCGAACCAAGGGTCAAGCCAAGAATATTTCACAAATCATTTTTTTACTAAAGATAACCATACCAACATAAATATAACTCTTATAGTAAATATAACACTAAATTAAAATAAATCAGTAACAGTTGATTATTTATCAAAATATACATTTAGAACATAAACCCTAAGTATAAACACTTTTTAACAAACTTTATTCCAAAAGTCAGGGAAATAATATAAGAAAATCAATAATTAATGATCTGCGGTATATGCTTTGCTAATCTACTTGTAGATGATGAAAAAACTAAAATCCCTAGCAAACATAAAAGAGTTTTTCCCTTTCCACTCGTAATACCCTCCTTACAAATAAAAATTAATAGAGATTAAGATTAAAAATTAAAAATATTTAAAATTTAATCTTCAAGCAATGCTAAAGAAGGAAAAAAAATGCTAACAGACCGATGAACATCGATATCTTGAAAACTATACGGAAGATTACCAATATAAAAAAAATCAAAATCTATGTTTCCGGGTATACTCTTCTAGCATCAATGCTAAAATATTGTAACATAACGTTTATCAAGTTCATGGATAAACAAACAAAAATATAATTATTTTTTATGTTCTACATATGCTTAAAAATATTATCTTATTATCTTCAACATATATGATATATATGCCACTTAATCCGCACAAAAAGATTCATATGCCTGCATAATTCCAACTTTAATGTGAATATCTTCCATTGAAATTTCTTTTGGTTTCAAAAGGGAGGACACATTGTCTAGAAATGAATCTAAAAAATGAAATACTATACTTACATTAGCGAAAACTCATACCATGATTTGTCTTCTTGAATGATGCATCAAATCAACAAAAATGCAAATCACCTCCACAAAATTATAGCCACATATAGAGGTAGAATTGAGAGATTAAGTGAGCGATTATTAGAGAGGTCTACCATGAGAAGAAGATGAAAATTATAACCAAATAAAGAGGAATTATTGAGAGATTAAAATAACAATTATTAGAGAGGAGATGAATAGGTTGGAGTAACATAAAATTACCAAGAAAACCTCACTCATAATAAAACTTACATTTTTTATATAGGGATAAAAAAGTCTTTAACAAATTAAACAATTAAAAAAAATCAAAAAATTGAGAAAATTGAGAAAATTTCTTACACCAATTCCTAAGCCATGAGTGTGCCACATCATCACCTTTGGGTTTTGCTTTTATATATATAGATATAGACTAGTCTTGTGCACCGCGCGTTGTGCGGTGGCGTTATTTTTTTCGTTAGGGAACAAACTTGTAAAAATAGATAATACACTTGATCATGGTAAAAGAGCGATAAATATATGTAAGTTTCATTGTTGGACCATTTTTGTATCCATCTTTATTTGCCTCTTTTATTCTGAATAAAAAATATTTCGAATGATTAGAAGTTGTCACATCATTTTTTTTGGTTGTTTATAATATAGAGATAAAGATATTTGATATAGATATAGATATATAGTTACATATTTTTGTATTAAGTTAATTTTTTATAAAGATATAATTGTTGCAAAAGGAGAATCAGCTAAAAGGTATATTTAATCGACTAACCCTCATCGTCTTCTTGTGATTGTTACTTTCATATATATAGTTTTGTACCATTTTGTGTAATTTCATTTTGTTAAGAAATAAGGGACTAAAAAGAAACAAATAGTACAATTGATTTAAAGCAAAAGATGTATAAAAATGTGTTTGTTTTATTGTTGGCCTTTTCCTTATAACTCATCTCTCTCTTGTTTTTTCATTCACTCATCCGATGTGGGATCCTAACTATAAATAAGGGGAAAATGGGTTCTTACTTTTTGTAAATTTTTTGATTATTTATCTATTCGGTGTTTGATGCAAACCATAAAATGAGGAAAAAAAAAGAATTATAATTCTAAAAAGTTATCACATCCTGCTCATTAGTTATTTTTTGTTTATTACATTGATAGCTTAGTTGGTTTAAAAAGTTGGTCATACATTGATAGTTATTTTTTGCTAAAATGAACCAATCTATGAGTTGCCATAAAGTCATCCTATTCTCATGGCCTTTTTGAAATCTCATTGTGTCTTCAACCACTTTGAAAACATCTTTCAAGGATTTTAAATGTTCATTTTGATATTAAAAAAAAAACGAATCATATTAGATATATAACTATATGCATTTTACATTTTTGGCTTAGAAAATAAATCTAATTATTCAGGAACTCATTTCAACTCATTAAACCAATCATTAACTTAACAAAAAAAATGTTTTGGTTCAATTTCCAAAACCTACTATTTTAAAAGATCTTATGATGCAACAATTTGGTCATCTGAGTTGTGACAATGGATCAACAATTATCGTTATGAATCATCTAAGTTATGTAAATACATACAAAAGCATATACATATACATATACATACAGTCATACATATATGAGTGTGCTACATTTTTTGGCTTCAAAAATAAATCATTCAAGAACTCATTTAAACCCATTGAATTAATCATTAGTTCATTTTGATTCAGTTTATAAAACCCATTATTTTAAAAGACATTATGATGCTACGATTTGGTCATGTGATTTGTGACCAATGATCAAAGATCGTGGATCAACAGTTACAATTGGCCTATAAAACATAAAAGTTACCCATATTATTTTTCGACTACTTATTTTGTGAACTGAGTAATTTGTTTATAAGTTGGTTTTTGGCACGATATAACTTTGTGTTTTGCACTACAATTTTTACCATTTGGTTGGTTTTAATTACAACCATGGTTATAGATTTCAAAAACATCTATCATTCTTTTATGTACCCATCATCTTTCTTCAAACTATCATCTTCCCACCAATGTGGGATAACCAACTTCAAACCACAATTCAAGATTTATAAATACTCAAATTACATTGTGTCATATCATCTCCTCATGCTTGTTATTTTATTATAACATCATCTTTTTTCAAGGTATCATCTTCCCACCAACGTAGGATAACCAACATCAAACAAGATTTCACGATTTATGAATACTTAAAATGACATTGTGCCATATCATCTCCTCATGGTTGTTATTTTAATGTTGATATTGAAGATTGATTGGTCGTGTGAGTCGTGACCAATAATCCAGATAATGGAGCAACAGTAACTGTGGGCCTATAAAACAAAAATGATATCCATAATATTTTTATACTACTTATTTTGTGGAATGAATAATTAGGTTTTAATTTCGTGTTTTGTGTGATATTTAATTGTGTGTTTTGCATTATAATTTTAACCATTTGGTTAGTTTTGATTCCAACCATGGTTATAGATTTAAAAGCATCCATCACTATTTTATATACCATCATCTTCTTTCAAACTATTATCTTCCTATCAATGTGGGATAATGAAATTCAACCTTATTTCATGATTTGAGGAATACTCAAACCTCATGTTGCCAAGTCAGTATCATTAGTTTCACTTTCAAATTTTGCACTATTATTTTTACCATTTGGTTGGTTTTGATTCCAACCATGATTATAGATATCAAAACCATCCATCACTCATTTATATACTCATAATCTTCTCCCAAACCATCATATCATGAAACTCAACCTTGGTTTCCCTTTTAATTTTAACCTTTTGGTTGGTTTTGATTACAACCATGGTTATACATTTCAAAGACATCCATCACTTTTTATATACTCATCATCTTCTTCCAAACTATAATCTTCCTACCAATGTGGGATAATGAACCTCAAATTTATTTCAATATTTGAGGAATACTAAAATCTTATGTTGCCAAGTCATCCTCCTTGGTTTCTCCTTTAATATATAAAGATATAAAGATTAACGGTGTGTTTTGCACTATTATTTTTACTATTTGGTTGGTCTTGATTTCAAACATTGTTATAGATTTCAAAAGCATCCATCACTCTTTTATATACTTATCATCTTCTTTCAAACTATATCATCTTCCTACCAATGTGACCTTATTTTAAAATTTGAGGAATATTCAAACCTCATGCTGCCAAGTCAACTTCATTAGTTTCTCTTTTAAAATTTGCACTATAATTGTTACCATTTGGTTGGTTTTGATTCCATCCATGGTTATAGATATCAAAAGCATTCATCACTCCTTTATATACTCATAATCTTCTTCAAATCGTCATATGATGGAACTGAACCTTATTTCAAGATTTGAAAAATACTCAAACCAAGGATGTTGCCAAGTGGCCATCCTTGGTTTTTTTTTTAATTTTAACCATTTGGTTGGTTTTGATTCCATCCATGATTATAGATTTCAAAGGCATCCATCACTCTTTTATATAGCCATCATCTTCTTCCAAACTATCATCTTCCTACCAATGTGGGATGATGAAACTCAACATTCTCTCAAGATTTGAGGAATACTCAAACCTCATGTTGTCAAGTAATCCTTATTGGTTTCTCTTTTAATATATATAAAGATCTTCTTCAAACCTTCATATGATGGAACTCAACCTTATTTCAAGATTTGAAAAATACTCAAACCAAGGATGTTGCCAATTGATCATCCTTGGTTTCTCTTTTTATGTTAACTATTTGGTTTGTTTTGATTTCATCTATGGTTATAGATTTCAAAGGCATCCATCACTCTTTTATATGTATAAATATTTTTTCTATATATATTAACATTTTTGCAAAAAGATGGTTGGTAAAAATAAAGCAACCCCATGAGTTTTGAGGGTTAGCCGATATGAACCAACAACATAATTTTAAGGGATTAGCCAAGAGGATCCAACCCATGAGATATACCAAAGACATTTCAACCTCCATTCATATACCTAACATCAATTGTCAAGTTTTCATCTCTCCATCAATGTGGGATAGACAAAAATCAACCGCCATTCAAGAAATATAGAATACTCAAATTTTAGAGTGTGTTGGGAACTGAAGAATAACTCAAGTGATTAATGCTGCTGGTTGAGATTTACTACTGCTAGAGGACTTCAAAGTTAATACTGCTGAGTATTACTACTGCTAGTAGAATTAATACTGCTAGTCAAAGTTAGTGCTGCTTGAACAAAGTTAGTACTGCTTAGCTAGTTAGTACTGCTAGTGGTTAGTGCTGCTTAGTAGTTAATACTGTCAAGACTTAATGCTGCTTATAAGGTAATGTGAAGATAATGATGAAGAGATCGTGATTAAAAAGATAAACAAGGATATTCTGAAGATATTCATGGAAGATATACTGAAGATATTTTATTTATTTGTAATTATCTTTTTGTTTAGTATATGTATAGATTTGACAGAATTGTTTAGATATAGATTTACAGATTTAATTCAAAAGTTCTAGAGAGAATCAACCTCAAGGCATAGTTCCTAATTCTAGAGAAGTAGAATTCGTCTTGAAAGAGCTTGTTCTTCAAGATTGAGGTTGAGTGTGTAATCTTTTGATTTTAATACAAGTTTGCAAAGTGTTTATCATATACTGTTTGTTTACTATTTTATTGAATATCAAAGTGTTATTCCGCAACTTCTTTGATATTGTTTCTGAATATTCATAATTCTTGTTGAGAATTCGATCCTGACAAGTGGTATCAGAGCCTGTTCTCTCAGAAACATCTATTCATTCATCATGGAAAACTTTGCAGAATCAAACAATACTCTAGTCTCAAAGGTTCCAATGCTCAGACCCAATGAATTCGATATGTGGAAGATCAGAATCAAGCAGTACATACTCCTCACTGACTATTCTATGTGGGACATCATTGAGAATGGCCCTTCTGAAGAAGGAAAAATTGGTGCAGATGGAAAGAGAACTCCACCAAAAACTGATGCTGAAAGAAAGACTAGACAGACAGAGATGAAAGCCTTGGGCACTTTGCTCTTGGCTATCCCCAATGAATACCAACATCAGTTCTGCAACTGCACTGATGCAGAAATGCTCTGGAATGCTCTAGAGAAAAGATTCTCAGGTACCAAAAGTACCAAGAGAAATCAAAAAGCCATTCTGAAGCAACAATATGAGAACTTTATGTCAACCAAGAATGAGTCCATGACTCAAACTTTTGACAGGTTCAATAAACTCATTGGTGAACTTGCTACAGTGGGAGTACAAATTGATCAAGATGATCTGAACAGAAAGTTTCTAAGGTCCCTGAGTGATGAATGGACTATGTATACTGTGTCTTTCAGACAGAATGATCAACTGGAAGAAAAGGAACTTGATGATCTGTATAATGATCTAAGAGTTTTTGAAACTGAAGTAGAGGCTAAGAAGAGGCCTTCTGGGTATGTTCACAATGCTGCACTCCTTTCAGCATCAACAGATTCTACTTTCATCCCTGAATCAGTTAGTGCTGCCAATGGAGCACCTCAAGAGAAAGGCACTGAAACTGTATTTGAAGCCTTTCTAGCAAGTCATGGAAACTCTTCCCTCATTAATGATGACTTGGAACAACTCCATCCAGATGATCTTGAAGAGATGGACATTAAATGGCAGATGGCCATGCTCTCTATGAGAGTTAAGAAGTTCATCAAAAGAACTGGAAGGAACAACTTCTCACAAAGAAGAGAAGATGGAGCAGGTTTTGACAAGTCAAAGGTGGAATGCTATAAATGCCATCAGAAGGGACACTTTGCTAGAGAATGCAGAAGTGGAATGCCTCAAAATAATAACCACCAACAAGCTCAATCTGGAAGCTTCAATAATAACAGAAACTCTGCACAAGCCCTTGTCTCTCAACAAGGCATGAGGTTTGATTGGAGTGATCAAGCTGAAGAGGCCATTCAGAACCAAGCTCTAATGGCAGAGGTATCTGATCTCCCAGCAGAGGTAACTTCCAATCTTTGTTCTCAAAATTGCATTAACACTGTTAAGAGGTATAGGGATCACAATCAGAACATGAGTGATAACCTTAAGAGATTGGAAAAGGACATAAAAGATTATGTCAGGATAGTTGAGAGATTTGAAGAGCAGATTAAGGGTTTTCAAGCCAATGATCTTCAACACTCTTATGACACAAACTACTGGAAGTGGGAGAAGAATGACTTAGAACTCCAACTGACCAGATCCAAAGAGGAGAATGAGAAGATACAAAGAGAGTTTGAGAAAGCCAAGCTGGATATTGAGAAATTTTCCAATGCTTCTAAAGCAATGGACTCCTTGCTCCAAACTCAAATCCATGACAAACTTAGAAGAGGAATAGGGTACAATACCACTCCACCACCCTATAACAACAACTACATCCCTCCTAGTTCAGATTTGTTAGGAACAAAGGATAGGAAGGACCTACCTAAGGGAGCCACTTAGATAGATCCCTTAGATGAAGTAGTTGTTAAGGATAAAACTGAGAAAGAAGGTGTCAAGGAAAAAGACAACACTGTGAGTGGTGAGATTCCTATAGAAAACCACATAATCACCAATGAGGGATGTGGAAAGCATTGGATCAAGTCCAAAGAAATAAAGAAGACTGAGGAAGAGAACAAGAAGGTTCACTATAAGCAGACCACTGTTGTGAACCCTATCCCTTGCAAACAGTGTGCATGCAATAAATTTAAGCCCCAAAAACATGATAAACCAAGGGGAAACCAGAGAAACTGGAACAACCAATGGGCACAAAAACAAGGCATTGATTTGAGTAAAATTAATAGACCAAAGCCTTGTTTCATATGTGGAAAGTTAAACCATTTGGCTAAGTACTGTTACTTTAATCCTATTAACCAACAGATGAACTTTCAAAGATTTGTGCAAAAACCTGTTGGTTATAGGAAGGCTGGAAAGAAACATGTGGTGAAGAAATCTGTTGAAAATAAAGGCCCCATGAAGAAAAAGATTTTGAATGAAAGTATTAAAATGTGGGTGCCTAGAAGCACTAAAACTGTTAGTGCTGCTGACAGAGATAGTGCTGCTAGAAGCATTACTGCTGCTATCAGTGTTAGTACTGCTGAAAGTTTTAATGCTGCTAATACTGTTAGTACTTCTTCAAAGATAAATACTGCTAACACAGTTAATGCTGCTAAAACATTTACTACTTCTAATAAGGTTAGTACTGCTAAGCATGCAAGCACTGCTAATGCAGTTAGTACTTCTAAAACCAGTACTACTTCTAGCAAATGTGTTTCCAAGCCTATCATTGTGACAAAGTACTCCATAAATGAGGAGTTAAAGTTTCAAAATCTTGTCAAGAAAGAATGCAAGTATTTTGATGAGAAAGGGATACCCAAGACCACTTTGGCTTGGGTTCCTAATTCAAACTAACTGATTTATCTTATGTGCAGGGCAACCAACAGCTCAAGGGAAAGAGCATTTGGCATGTTGATAGTGGTTGCTCTAGGCACATGACAGGCAACATGTCATGCCTTCAGGATTTCAAGCATATCAATGGAGGACATGTTGCTTTTGGAAATAATCTTACTGGTGGTAAAATAAGTGGCAAAGGAAATGTCACAAAAGGTAAGATGACATTTGAGGATGTCTACTATGTTGATCAATTAAAGTACAACCTGTTAAGTGTATCACAGGTTTGTGACAAACAACATAGCATATTATTTACAAACACAGAGTGTATGATCCTTGCTCCAAGGTTCAAGGTAGTTGATGAAAGCATGATACTACTTAGAACTCCAAGAAAGGACAATGTTTATTGTCTAGATATGGACAATGTTGATAGTGATTCATCCCTGAACTGTCTTGTTTCAAAAGATTCTGTGGATGAATCCTCTCTCTGGCACAGAAGGATGTGTCACATGAATTTCAAGACTATGAACAAACTTGTTAAAAACAACCTTGTAAGAGGTTTACCATCAAAAGTCTTTTCATGTGATGATCATTGTGTTGCTTGTCTTAAAGGCAAACAGCACAAAACTTCTCATAAGACCAAAGAGTTAAATTCTATTTCTTCTTGTCTCAAATTACTGCATATGGATCTGTTTGGTCCTACAAATGTTATGAGTATAGGCAAGAAATCTTACTGCTTGGTTATTGTTGATGATTACTCCAGATTTACTTGGGTATATTTTCTAAGGACTAAGGATGAGACAAGTGGACTGATCAAATCCTTTATCCTAAGAATTGAAAACCAAACTAATCAAAAAGTAAAAGTCATTAGATCAGATAATGGGACTGAATTTAAAAATCTTATCTAAACACCTTTTGTGAAGAGAAAGGCATTGAGAGACAATATAGTGCCCCTAGGACTCCTCAACAGAATGGAGTTGCTGAGAGGAGAAATAGGACACTAATAGAGGCTGCTAGATCTCTGTTGGCTGATTCAAAATTGCCAATTACCTTCTGGGCTGAAGCAGTTAATACTGCTTGTTATGTCCAAAACAGAGTTCTAGTAGTCAAGCCAAAGAACAAGACTCCATATGAGCTTTTATATAAAAGAAAACCATTTATTGGATTTTTCAAACCCTTTAGGTGTCCTTGTACTATTCTCAAAACCAAATCTCACTTAGGTAAGTTTGATAGCAAAGCAGATGATGGATTTCTTGTTGGTTACTCATCTCAGAGTAAGGCTTACAGAGTCTTTAACTCTTCTTCTAGAATAATTGAAGAAAGTGACAATGTCAAATGCAATGAGAACACACCAAATCCAATTGGGTCTGGTCCTCAGTGGCTATTTGACATTGATTCACTAACTAACTCTTTTGGTGTCAGTAGTGATGATTATGCAGGTTTAGGGAGTGGAGGATCAGGAACTACACAAGTTCAAGACAGCTTATCTCAATCTGTGATCTTTCCCATACCCACAGTGGATCCTGTTGAAGACTGTGAAAAGGAACCATCTACTGAACCAAGTCAGAGTGAAGAAGAAAGTAGAGATGAGGAGACTCAAGACAATAAAGAATCAGAAGTAGCTGCTGAAAACACCTCAGTTGAGTTAAATGACTCCAATATAGAGGTGGGACTTAATGAAGAATCTAATCATCACACCATAATTCAAAAGAATCATCCTCCACAACTGGTAATAGGAGATATATCCTCTCCTATGATGACTAGAAATCAAAGCAGGCTGCAAGAATTGCAAGATCAACAGCATACAGTGCTTTCTTGCTTTTTATCCCAGCTTGAGCCTAAGAAGGCACATGATGCTATGAAAGAATCCAGTTGGATAGAAGCAATGCAAGAAGAGCTACTGCAATTCAAGCTGCAAGATGTTTGGGATCTGGTAGACCTTCCTAAAGGCCAAAGAGCAATAGGAACAAAATGAGTCTTCAAGAATAAGAGAGATGAAAGAGGTATTGTGATAAGGAATAAAGCAAGGTTGGTGGCTCAAGGGTATACACAAGAAGAGGGAATAGACTATGATGAAGTATTTGCACCTGTGGCCAGGATAGAAGCAATTAGATTATTCCTGGCTTATGCTTCTTATATGAAATTCAAAGTCTATCAAATGGATGTGAAAAGTGCATTTCTTTATGGCTCAATTGAAGAAGAAGTATATGTCTGTCAACCACCAGGGTTTGAAAACCCAAGCTATCCAGACAGGGTATACAAATTGAAGAAAGCACTTTATGGATTGCATCAAGCTCCAAGAGCATGGTATGACACTCTGTCATCCTATCTCTTGGAAAATGGTTTTGAAAGAGGAGTCATTGATAAGACTCTATTTATCAAAAGAAAGAAGAAGGATATATTGCTGGTCCAAATCTATGTTGATGATATCATTTTTGGATCTACAAGAGACAACATGTGCAAGGAGTTTGAGGAACTAATGCATCAAAGGTTCAAAATGAGTTCCATGGGGGAACTTACCTTTTTCCTTGGACTCCAAGTTCAACAAAAGTCAGATGGAATCTTTATCTGTCAGTCCAAGTATGTGCAGGACATTCTAACCAAGTTTGGTTTCTCAGATTCAAAACCTGCCAACACACATATGGAGACACACAAGCAGATAACAGCAGATCTTGAGGGGGAGGATATGGATGTTCATCATTATAGATCCATGATTGGCTCTCTCATGTATCTTACAGCCTCTAGGCCATATATAATGTTTCCAGTCTGTGTATGTGCAAGATTTCAAGTTAGGCCAAAGCAATCTCACTATCAAGCTGTAAAGAGGATATTCAGATATCTCAAAGGGCAACCCAGATTGGGACTTTGGTATCCTCATGACTCATCCTTTGACCTACTTGCATACTCAGATAGTGATCTAGGTGGAGCAAACTTGGACAGAAAATCTACTTCTGGAGGATGTCAGTTTTTGGGTGCAAGACTAGTGTCTTGGCAGTGCAAGAAACAAACCACAGTGTCCACATCTACAACAGAGGCAGAGTACATAGCAGCTGCAAGTTGTTGTTCTCAAGTCTTATGGATTCAAAATCAAATGCTGGACTATGGGGTAACCTTTCTACACACTCCAATTTTTATTGATAACAACAGTGCTATTAGCATTGTGAATAATCCTGTCAAGCACTCAAAAACAAAGCACATTGAAATCAGGTATCACTTCATAAGAGACTGTAATGAAAAGAAACTTATTCAAGTTGTAAAGGTTCATACTGACAACCAGTTTGCTGATCTATTCACCAAAGCCTTTGATGTGGGTAGATTCACTTTCTTGGTAACAAGTGTGGTAATGATCAACTCTGAATAAACTCCTTCTCAAAAAGTGGTTCAATACCTGTATATTATGTATTCTTGGTGGTCCTAATCTTTCTTTTCAGGGACTTCATAGCAGTCCTCAGTTCATCATAAGTTGAAAAGAGTAAGTATTATTAATACTGCAAGTGCATTATTAATACTGCCAGTGCATTATTAATACTGTCAGTGCATTATTAATACTGCAAGTGTATTATTAATACTGCAAGTGCATTATTAATACTGCCAGTGCATTATTAATACTGCCAGTGCATTATTAATACTGCCAGTGCATTATTAATACTGCCAGTGCATTATTAATACTGCCAGTGTATTATTAATACTGCCAGTGTATTGTTAATACTGCTTTCAGTTAATACTGCTAGTAGTTAATACTGCTAGTGGTTAATACTGCTTTCAGTTAATACTGCTTTCAGTTAATACTGCTTTCAGTTAATACTGCTAGTAGTTAATACTGCTAGTGGTTAATACTGCTTTCAGTTAATACTGCTTTCAGTTAATACTGCTTTCAGTTAATACTGCTAGTAGTTAATACTGCTAGTGGTTAATACTGCTTTCAGTTAATACTGCTTTCAGTTAATACTGCTAGTGGTTAATACTGCTTTCAGTTAATACTGCTAGTAGTTAATACTGCTAGTGGTTAATACTGCTAGTAGTTAATACTGCTTTCAGTTAATACTGCTCGTAGTTAATACTTCTAGTGGTTAATATTGCTTTCAGTTAATACTGCTAGTAGTTAATACTGCTTACGGTTAATACTGCTTATGTCCCGAATACTATAAATACTCTTTGCCCGCCTAAAAGCTCATAACGACTCTTTGCATACTGTTCACTTGCGCTCTAAACCCTTTCTCTCTCAAGTTCAAAGTTTTCAGGCAAAAATCTTCAAGGTCAATGGCATCCATGGCGTTCATAGACGAACACAATGAAATAGCGATGCTCCAAAAGCCAAAACAAGCTGAAGGTTTTCACCAAATAGTCGACTTTCTGAAGTCAAGCCATATTGCCCATGCTCTCACTCTATCTCCTACCATCTTCATAGAGCATCAGAGGCAATTCTGGGCAAATGCCACCATTGTTACTGAGAATGGTGCGCAAATGATCAAAACAAGGGTGTCAAACAAACCCTTGACAGTTACTGAAGAGGTACTTCGCATCAGTCTACGTCTAGACGATGCCTCGGGTATATCTTCTATCTCTAATGATGAACTGTTTTCTACTCTTAGAAGAATGGGGTATGGAGGCCCATTGGGGGTGTTCAAGTTCTCAAAAGCCAAATTTTCACCCCAATGGCGTTTCTTTGTCCATATCCTCATGCACTGTATATCCAAAAAGACTACTGGATGGAGTGAGTTCAGTAGCACCATTGCTTATGCTTTGGTATGCTTGGCCACTGCCAGAAAGTATAATTTCTCTCAAATGATTTTTCATGATCTTGTCTCAAACTTGGGAAGTAAAAAGAGCTTCTATATGTACCCCAGGTTTGTCCAAGAAGTTATTAACCATGAATTGACGGATATACCTCATTTTGATGGGGTATATGTACCCAAAATCCCCAAAGGTAAGGTCTTTTCAAATATGAAAAGATCCCCTCTGGACTCGGAAGGAGTTGACACCCCATTGTTCTCTACAATGATGGTGGTGTCCCAAACTAATGAAGGTATGGTAGCAGGGTCAAGGCCCCCATTAGACCAACCCACTGCTAGCCAATCCCAACCTTCCCTCTCTCAAATTTTCCCTCAGTCCTTTGCTGCTAAACCCACTCCCATAATATCCAAGACTTATGTCAAGAGAAAGGTACACAAGGCTCCTTCCCTTGGTGTACCTACTATTAACCAAGAGCCTCTAAGCCCTCTAAGGGAGAATTCTCCTTTAGAGAATATCCAAAGGGAAACCAACAGGGTGTCTCCCAACCCTCAGGAGGTGCTCTCTAAGGAGATGGAAGAGCATATGGGTGAGAAGGCTGCCACTACTTCTGCTAGCACAGAGAAGGACAGTGGTAACATAAATAAGACCTCCCCCATGGCAACTTTGAATGAGCAATCATTCAAAGGTCCCTGGTGCCAAGAAACCAAGGGGGTAGACAGTGCTTCTGCTAGGCAGAAGACTTCCACTACCAAAAGATCCAATGATCTTTCAAAAGAAGGTAACACTTCTGGAGAGGGTGAGGACAGATATTTTTACTATGAATTGATGGAAACAATGGGCAACATCAACCTAGATGTTCTCAAACAAGGGAAAGAAATTGAAGAAATGAAATTGGTAATCTTGTCCCAACAAGTGCAGATTACCAAACTCAAGAAATTGGTGATGAAGCTAGTACAGAAAAAGAAGAAGAGACAATTTGTGCTAAGGAGAAGGAAGTCTGAGAATGATGCTCCCAAAAAGGGGGAGATCAACATGGAAGAAGCCACAGAAAAGAAGGAGCTTGATGGGATGAAATATGATGGTGAGGGGGAGAAATTTGATGTTGAGGGGGAGCAGGAAGCAGAAAAAGAAAGAGAATCAATGCAAATAGAAACACAAGAAGCAGCAGTAACAACAGAGCAAGCAGTAGAAACCATTAATACTGCTAGTTCAAGTAAAGCAGCAGAAACAGTGAAAGAAGTATTAACAGATCTTGAGATTGCAGAAACCTTACTTAAAGCCAAGAATGATACTCCCAAGGTCACTTCAAAGACCAAAGGAGTAATCATCAAAGAACAAGGTGAAGTGATCAAGAAAGATAACAGTAAGAAGGCAATGAACAAAGACAAAGGAAAAGCAAAGATGGTGGAATCTGATCAACCAGTCAAAAAGCAAAGGTTAGTTGAATCAGATGAAGCCTTAGCCAGGAAGATGCAGGATAACATTGAAAAGGAAGAAAGAGTTCAGGTTGAAAAGGACAGGGAGATGGCAAAGGCTCTAGCTGCTGAACTAAATGAAGCCTATCAACAAAGCCTGGCAACTGAAATTGCACAGAAGAAAGCTGAAATTCTAAAGAAATCAGTGGTAGTAAAAACAGCTGCAA
This sequence comes from Arctium minus, assembly GCA_954870635.1. Classification (NCBI taxonomy): domain Eukaryota; kingdom Viridiplantae; phylum Streptophyta; class Magnoliopsida; order Asterales; family Asteraceae; genus Arctium; species Arctium minus. The sequence continues at coordinate 106,944,022 of OX941083.1, forward strand.
AGAAGAGAAAACCCTCAAAGACATTCCTAGGTACCCAAGAGAGAAACAAGATGATTATATTTCTCAAAGGTGCTGTAGGATTCAGAAAGGAGATGTTCTCCAAGATGTCTTTTGAGAAGATTAAAGAGCTGTATGATTCAGAGATGTTAAAGCTTCAGGGGAATGAAACTGCAAGGGTGGAGATGGAGAAGAGGATGAAAGAAAGTAATGACTTTCTGATACAAAAGCCCTTTCCAGATAAGCAGGAAACACCATCAAAGAAAGAAGCCACTCTGGGTGAAAGTCTAAGGACTTTAAAGAGAACCAAGATGATGGTAAGGAGAAAGTCAATCAAGAAGCCTAGAATAGCTGAAGGAGAGGCTGAGAAGGTTGCTGAAGAAGAAGGGGCGCCTGAGTCATCTGAAAAGAAAGAATCTTCAAGTATTGATGATTTAAAGATGTACATGGTAGTGATGGACAAAGTTCCTGAACCAATTTCAGCAGAACCTGTTGGTATAAAGCCTCCTGAAGTTATTCACTGGGATACATTGACATTGGATAGAAAGGAGTACATTAGACTCAAGAGGAAGGATGATAAGTATGAAATATTCAACACTTGGGTCAAGATTGTCAGAACATGCTCTAGGTCAGATCTTGAAGAAATGTTTGAGATAGGAATGAAGTTGTATGCAGATATACTGAAGGCTTCAGGGATTTCAATTACAAAACTGGTGATGGAGTATCTGTATATGATGTTCAAGCCTGATGAAGTAAAGCATGTGATCAAGAATGTGTTCAAATCAGTCAACAAGTGGACTCTATATGAAACTAGTGGAGTATATGCAGTGACTTTGGATTTAAATCACACTGAATACTTTCTAGTGGATAGAGTATATAACCATAGCAGATTAAAGCTTCATGCCATGCTGAAGAAGAAGCTAGGATGTGTTCCAGATTCAGAAATGGCTAAATATTTGATCCAAAGAACAATTAATCAGAGTTTGGGGTTGGATGCAAACACTGGAATTTAGGCCATGATAGAGTTTTGGGAGCATCTTGAAGAAAATCTGAAGAACTTGACTTCTCTTCCTAAAAGTCAAGTTAGGGGGAGATTGTTGGGAACTGAAGAATAACTCAAGTGATTAATGTTGTTGGTTGAGATTTACTACTGCTAGAGGACTTCAAAGTTAATACTGCTGAGTATTACTACTGCTAGTAGAATTAATACTGCTAGTCAAAGTTAGTGCTGCTTGAACAAAGTTAGTACTGCTTAGCTAGTTAGTACTGCTAGTGGTTAGTGTTGCTTAGTAGTTAATACTGTCAAGACTTAATGCTGCTTATAAGGTAATGTGAAGATAATGATGAAGAGATCGTGATTAAAAAGATAAACAAGGATATTCTGAAGATATTCATGGAAGATATACTGAAGATATTTTATTTATTTGTAATTATCTTTTTGTTTAGTATATGTATAGATTTGACAGAATTGTTTAGATATAGATTTACAGATTTAATTCAAAAGTTCTAGAGAGAATCAACCTCAAGGCATAGTTCCTAATTCTAGAGAAGTAGAATTCGTCTTGAAAGAGCTTGTTCTTCAAGATTGAGGTTGAGTGTGTAATCTTGTGATTTTAATACAAGTTTGCAAAGTGTTTATCATATACTGTTTGTTTACTGTTTTATTGAATATCAAAGTGTTATTCCGCAACTTCTTTGATATTGTTTCTGAATATTCATAATTCTTGTTGAGAATTCGATCCTGACAGAGTGCCACATCATCATCCTTGGATCTTACTTTTATATATAAGAGGGTTGGCAAAAATAAAGCAACCCCATGAGTTTGGAGGGTTAGCCGATATGAACCAACAACATAATTTTAAGGGATTAGCCAAGAGGATCCAACCCGTGAGATATACCAAAGACATTTCAACCTCCTTTCATATACCTAACATCAATTGTCAAGTTTTCATCTCTCCATCAATGTGGGATAGACAAAAATCAACCGTCATTCAAGAAATATAGAATACTCAAATTTTAGAGTGCCACATCATCCTTGGATCTTACTTTTATATATATAAAGATCAACTTCCTTTCATATACCTAACATCAATTGTCAAGTTTTCATCTCTCCATCAATGTGGGATAGACAAAAATCAACCGCCATTCAAGAAATATAGAATACTCAAATTTTAGAGTACCACATCATCATCCTTGGATCTTACTTTTATATATATAAAGATATAAAGATTTGGTTTGTTTTGATTTCATCCATGGTTATAGATTTCAAAGGCATCTATCACTCTTTTATATATATAAATATTTTTTCTATATATATTAACATTTTTGCAAAAAGAGGGTTGGCAAAAATAAAGCAACCCCATGAGTTTGGAGGGTTAGCCGATATGAACCAACAACATAATTTTAAGGAATTAACCAAGAGGATCCAACCCATGAGATATACCAAAGACATTTCAATCTCCTTTTATATACCTAACATCAATTGTCAAGTTTTCATCTCTCCATCAATGTGGGATAGACAAAAATCAACCGTCATTCAAGAAATATAGAATACTCAAATTTTAGAGTGGCACATCATCATCCTTGGATCTTACTTTTATATATATAAAGATATAGATATATATTATAACCAAATAAAGAGGAATTATTGAGAGATTAAAATAACAATTATTAGAGAGGAGATGAATAGGTTGGAGTAACATAAAATTACCAAGAAAACCTCACTCATAATAAAACTTACATTTTTTATATAGGGACAAAAAAGTCTTTAAGATATTAAACAATTAAAAAAAATCAAAAGATTGAGAAAATTTCTTACACCAATTCCTAAGCCATGAGCATGCCACATCATCACCTTTGAGTTTTGCTTTTATATAGATATAGATATAGATAGATGGGTAAGGAACGTGAAGAGTCGATTTTGATGACAAATAGATTCAAACTAATACTCTCTTAAATATTCATAAGTTATGTAGGTTGCAAAAACCTTTCAATTTAATTAGTGGCATCAATCATCATTCAACACATAGACATTTTTCCCAACAAAAACAACGATGGGAGGAGCAACAATAACAAATTTCAGATGTCGAGCACGAACAATGATGATTTTAGGCGAGCAACATATCGACAATTTAAGACGACAACAATGGTAGATCTGTGATTTTGGATGACAACAATTGTAAATCGATGATTTCGGACCAAAGTAGTGAAACATTGAGGTTTTTGATTTTGAGGGGTAGATGTGGAAATAAAAGAATTTGAAAGTGGAAATGCTAACATGAGGGGTTGATAGAAATAATACATCGGTACCATTAGATCTTAGACAAAAAATAATGATACATGACTAAGCGAATTAAGTCATTTAGTTCGTTAAGTCATAAACAAATAACCCTTAATTAACATCTTATTTAAATCAATAATACCTCAATTCTTACTAATATAAGAACATTTAAATGAAATTAATGGTAAAAAATCATTTATATTCATTGAGTTTATATCTCATATATTTTGGATTACAAGTTACGTATTTAGACATATTTTTCACTCCTTATTCTTAAATCTACATATGTTATATTTCGCAACTTTTTAGTTTAATATATTAATTTGCTTTTAATTGTTTTGATATTGTCAGGATCGAAATTCAAACAAAAATTTAACACACACTCAGAAACTATGTTAAAGAAGTCGCGGAAAAACACTTTAACAATAAATCAATGGAACAGTGTATTAACTCAAATCACAAGTTATATTGATTAACTTAATGATTACAAACAAAACCTCAATCTGTTGAACAAACTCAACAGACATTCAATACTTCTCTATTGAAAGGACTACTAAGAACTTTGAGGTTAATTCTCTAAAACAAACGTATATCAAAAACTATCAAGTATATTCTATCAAAACTATCAAAGACTTCTAAACTATATATACAGAACTAATTACAAGATAATTATCAAAACAAAATTGATCTTCATAATCCATTCCATAATTATCTTCATCTTTATCTCCAGCTCCTATTCTTTCTCTTTAAGCATCCTTATCTTCATAAGTAGTATTAACTTCATCCTTATCCAGCAACATTAATCTTCAACAGCATTAACATCCTCAGCGGTACTAACAGACTAGCAGTATTAATCATGCTAGCAGTAGTAATTCTTCTCTTGCAGTAGTAATCTTTAAGCAGTACTAACTACTAGCAGTACTAACTCTCCAAGCAGTACTAACTATTCTTTTAGCAGTACTAACTCTTCAAGCAGTAGTAATTCTACTAGCAGTAGTAATCTTTAACTAGCAGTACTAAATTGTAAGTAGCAACATTAACCATACTTAGCATATTTTTGACCCAACAATCTCCCCCTAACTTAACTGTTGGGAAATTCAGAAATACACAAGTACAGTTAATGCTGCTAGAAGAACTTGATTACAACTTCTGAGAATTAATGCTGCTGAGTGAAGTTAATACTGCTGATCAAGATTAGTACTGCTAGGTCAAGATTAATACTGCTAGAGGAGATTACTACTGCTAAGCAATTTTAGTACTGCTAGTAGTTAGTACTGCTAAACATTAATACTGCTCAAAGTATTAATACTGATGAAAACTTAGTGCTGCTTATGAGATTATCAAGATTTGTGCAGATCAAGTTTGAAGATTATGGAAAGCTTGGAGATAAAGATGGAAGATTATTTTGAAGATCTTTTATTATTTGTAATTATCTTTTATCTTCATTATATAAAGAATAGTTTAGAATTGATAAATATAGAATTCTGAATTTTTGTTTTGAAAGAGAGAATCAACCTCAAGGTTTGTAATCCTAATTCTAGAGAAGTAAAATTCGTATTGGTGAGCCTGTTCATCAATATTGAGGTTGAGTGTTGAATCTTGTAGCTTTACAATCATTCAATAAAGTTTACAAGTTGTTCTTCTGATTCACTGTTTTCATTGATTATTGATTATTGAATATTAAAGTGTTATTCTGCAAACTCCTTTAATATTGTTTCTGAGTGTTGTTGGGTCTGAAATATGTCAATCATGGTTACTACTTCTAGTTGTAGTTAATACTTCTGAAGTTAATGTGCAACATGGTTACTACTTCTGAGGTTAATGTTGCCAGTTGTAGTTAATGTTGCTGGAACAAAGTTAATGTTGCTGGAACAAAGTTAATGCTGCTAGAAGAAAACAGTTAATACTTCTAGTTAGTACTTCTGTTATTAATGCTGCTAGTTGATGATTAATGTTGCTCAACAAGATTAGTACTGCTAGTTCAAAGTTAGTACTGCTTGAAGAGATTAATGCTGCTGAGCATGGTTAGTACTGCTAGAGTTAATACTGCTCAGAGTATTAATGTTGCTTATGATTAATACTGCTTATAAGATGGAGATCTGTATGGAAAGGATGACAGCTGGATAAACTGAAGATATTCATGGAAGCTTAGAGATAATGATGGAAGATATTCTGAAGATATTTTATTTATTGTAATTATCTTTTTATTCAGTATATGTACAGATTTGATAGAATAGTTTAGAGAGAGATTATCATTCATTCTAAGTTTTAGTTCTAGAGAGAAAATCAACCTCAAGGCATAGATCCTAATTCTAGAGAAGTAGAATTCGTATTGGTGAGCTTGTTCATCAATATTGAGGTTGAGTGTGTAATCTTGTAACTTCAAAGCATTCAATACAAGTTTACAGTTTGTTCTTTATATTTACTGTGTTGATTTACTGTTTCATTGAATATCAAAGTGTTATTCCGCAAACTTCTTTGATATTGTTTCTGAGAATTATTTCTTGTTGAGAATTCGATCCTGACAAGTGTTTATTCTTGTTTAGAATTAAGATCCTGTCATTAACTTTTCAAAATGAGAAGTTAAGTTCTTCAGCAAAATTGTGGTCTTCATGATGCTTTCAAAACTGCTTCTCAGTTCCCCAGATTAGGATCAAGTCCCAGACTTTGATTAATGGTTCTTCTGATTACAATCTTTGCCATTTCAGAACCTGTAGGACATACCAGCATTCCTTGTAACTTTGCACTGCTATGATCATACATTTTGTCCACCAAGTAGTACTCATGGTAGCTTTTATCTATGGTCAGGACATATACTCCACATCTTTCAATGAGCATCCAGTGGTCAATGCTTCTGAATACCTTTTCATGATCCACATCTCTGATAATATGCTTAACCCTGTCAGGGTCAAACATCATGCATAGGTACTCCATGGCTATCTTGATTAGACTCATTCCAGCTTCTTCCAACACTTTACCATATAGGCTCATCCCAACTTTGTGCATTTCTTCCAGATCAGACCTGGAACAACTTCTGATAATTTTGCCCCATGTTGCATACACTTCATGATGATCACCCATTCTTTTGATCCTGAAGTATTCTTTGCCTTGGTCTTTCAAATTATCCCAATGAATGATTTCAGGAGCATTCACTGAAATAGGATCAACCTTCAGAGGTTCTTTATCAAATATTGTCATGTACAAATCAAATTGCACATCAGATTGTCTTGGTTGACTTGTAGGATCTTGATTCTGCTTTAGCATATGTTCTGCTGATTCTGCTTCTACTCTCTCACTTTCATTCTCTTTTTCTTTTTCTTCAATTCTTTTCCTCTTTGCCTGTTTCTTTGTAGCAATGGATTTCTTTCTTTTTATAGCTCCAATTTTCTGAGCTAAGGTCTCTTCTTCCTTCACTTTTGCCTTTTCTTTGATAGGAGTGCCTTCTTCACTGTCAGGGAAGGGCTGTTGTATGTTGAGGTCATGCATTTCTTTCATCTTTCTTTCAACCTCTACCCTTTGAGTGAAATCCCCTTTCAGCTTGGACATCTCCTTCTTGTATAGCTCTTCTATCCTTCCAAATGCCATGCTGGTAAACATTCCTTCAGGAATTCCAATAGCTCCTTTGTTGGGAACTGAAGATTTTACTAAGTGTAGTTACTACTGCTAGTACAAATGTAGTTACTACTGCCAGAACAAGTTGAAGATTAATACTGCTGAGTGTTACTACTGCTAGTGTTAATTAATACTGCTAGTCAAAGTTAGTACTGCTTGAACAAAGTTAGTACTGCTTAGCTAGTTAGTACTGCTAGTAGTTAATACTGCTTGCAGTTAATGCTGCTAGATGAAGTTAATGCTGCTGAGCATTATTAGTGCTGCTAAAGAGATCCGGATGGAAAGTACTACAGCTGGATATACTGAAGATATACTTAGAAGATATACATGGAAGATATACTGAAGATTTGTTTATTCTTTGTAATTATCTTTCTATTAGTATATGTATAGAATGTTTAGAATAGAGAAAAAGAATTTTCAGATAACTGTTTTTTTTTCAAGAGAAAAATCGACCTCAAGGCATAGATCCTAATTCTAGAGAAGTAGAATTCGTATTGGTGAGCTTGTTCATCGATATTGAGGTTGAGTGTGTAACCTTGTAGCTTTAAGCATTCAATACAAGTTTACTGTTTGATCATTATATACTGTGTTTGATTACTGTTTTATTAAATATCAAAGTGTTTTTCCGCAACTTCTTTGATATTAGTTTCTGAGTATTAATTCTTGTTAAGAATTCGATCCTGACAAGTGGTATCAGAGCAAATTCTCTCAGAAACAGTTATTCATCATGGAAAATCTTACAGAATCAAGCAGTACTTTGGTCTCAAAAGTTCCAATGCTCAGATCCAATGAATTTGACATGTGGAAAATCAGAATCAAGCAATATATTCTCCTCACAGATTACTCTATGTGGGACATCATTGAGAATGGCCCATCTGATGGAGGAAAGATTGGTGAAGATGGCAAAAGAACTCCTCCAAAGACAGATACAGATAGGAAATCAAGACAGACAGAGATGAAAGCCTTGAGCACACTGCTCTTGGCCATTCCAAATGAGTATCAACACCAATTCTGCAATTGTACTGATGCACAGATGCTCTGGAATGCTCTAGAGAAGAGATTCTCAGGTACTAAAAGTACCAAGAGAAATCAAAAGGCAATCTTAAAACAACAGTATGAAAACTTCATCTCAACTAAGAATGAGTCCATGACTCAAACTTTTGACAGGTTTAATAAACTAATTGGTGAACTAGCTACTATGGGAGTACAGATTGATCAAGATGATGTGAACAGAAAGTTCTTAAGGTCCCTTGGAGATGAATGGACCATGTACACTGTGTCATTCAGACAGAATGATCAGTTGGAAGACAAAGAACTTGATGATCTGTACAATGATCTTAGAGTTTTTGAAGCTGAGGTGGAGGCAAAGAAGAAGCCTTCTGGATATGTTCATAATGCTGCACTCCTATCAGCATCAATTGATTCTACTGCTAACTCTGAATCAGTTAATGCTACTAATGGATCAAATCTAGATAAAGGCACTGATTATGCATTTGAAGCTCTTCTTTCTAATCATGGAAATTCTTCTTTGATCAATGATGACTTAGAACAACTTCATCCTGATGATCTGGAAGAGATGGATATTAAATGGCAGATGGCCATGCTCTCCATGAGGGTTAAGAAGTTTATAAAGAGGACTGGAAGAAACAACTTCTCACAAAGAAGAGAAGATGGAGCAGGGTTTGATAAATCAAAGGTAGAATGCTACAAATGTCATCTTAAGGGACATTTTGCTAGAGAATGCAGAAGTGGAATGTCTCACAACAACAACCATCAACAAGCTCAATCTGGAAGCTTCAATAACAATAGAAACTCTGCTCAAGCCCTTGTTTCTCAACAAGGAATGGGGTTTGATTGGAGTGATCAAGCAGAAGAAGCTATTCAGAATCAAGCTCTTATGGCTAAAGTATCTGATCTCCCATCTGAGGTAAGTTCTAATCTCTGCTCTAAAACTTGCATAGACACTGTTAAAAGGTACAGGGATCACAATCAGAAGATGAGTGATGACCTGAAGAGACTAGAAAAGGATATAAAAGACTATGTGAGGATAGTAGAGAGATTTGAAGATCAAATCAAAGGTTTTCAAGCCAATGAACTACAACACTCATATGACACCAATTACTGGCAGTGGGAGAAAAAGGATTTAGAACTTAAACTGACCAAATCTAAAGAGGAGAGTGAAAAACTGAAAGAGGAGTTAACCAAGGTTAAGCTTGATGTAGAAAAGTTTTCCAATGCTTCTAAAGCAATGGACTCCTTACTGCAAAATCAGATTCATGATAAATTAAGAAGAGGAATTGGGTATAATGCCACACCTCCACCATATAACAACAATTACATTCCTCCTACTTCAGACCTGTTAGACACCAAAGATAGGAAGGACTTGCCTGAGGGAGCCACTGAAATAGATCCCTTAGATGAGGTAATTGTTGAGGATAAGACTGAGAAAGAGGTTGGCAAGAGTAAGAAGAACAAGGTGAGTGGTGAGATTTCTATAGAAAACAACATTATCACCAATGAGGATTGTGGAAGGACTTGGATCAAATCCAAGAACATAGAGAAGACAGAGGAAAAGTCTGATAAGGTCCATTATAAACAGACCACAGTTGTGAATCCAGGTCCTTGCAAACAGTGTACTTGTAAGAAGAATGAACCCCAAAAACAGGACAAAAAGAGGGGAAATCAAAGAAACTGGAATAATCAATGGGCACATAAACAAGGGGTTGATCTGAGTAAAATCAATAGACCAAAACCTTGCTTTATCTGTGGCAAATTGAATCATCTTGCAAAATTCTGTTATTTCAATCCTATGAACCAAAGAATGAATTTCCAAAGATCCATGCAAAAACCCTTTGGTTATAAGAAAATTGAAAAGAACCATGTGGCTAAGAAAAATGTTAAAACTAAAAGCCACATGAAGAAAAAGTATTCTGTTAAAGAAAGTGTCAATATGTGGATTCCTAAAAGCACTAAAACTGTTAGTACTGCTACCACAAATAGTGCTGCTGACAATGATAGTGCTGCTAGAAGTAATACTACTGCTAACAATGTTAATGCTGCTAACAAGGTTAGTACTGCTAAACCTGTTAGTACTGCTACACCTGTTAGTACTTCTAAGGTTAGTACTGCTTCCAGTATTGATTCTGCTAAGCCAATCATATTGAAAAAGTACTCTAATAAAGAGTGCTCTGAGTTTAAAAACCTCATTAAAAAGGAATGTAAATACTTTGATGAGAATGGCAGACCCAAGATCACTTTGGCTTGGGTCCCCAATCATACTAATTGATTTATTTAATGTGCAGGGCAACCAACAGCTCAAGGGAAAGAGCATATGGCATGTTGATAGTGGTTGCTCTAGGCACATGACTGGCAACATGTCATGCCTTCAGGATTTCAAGCAAATTAATGGAGGACATGTTGCATTTGGAGACAATCTTACTGGTGGTAAGATAAGTGGAAAAGGTAATGTCACCAACGGTAAGATGACATTTGAGGATGTCTACTATGTTGATCAATTAAAGTACAACCTGTTAAGTGTATCACAGGTTTGTGACAAACAACATAGTATATTATTTACTAATACTGAGTGTATGATTCTTGCTCCAGGGTTCAAGGTAGTTGATGAAAGCATGATACTACTTAGAACTCCAAGGAAGGACAATGTTTACTGTCTTGATTTGGACAATGTTGATAGTGATTCATCTTTAAATTGTCTTGTTTCAAAAGCTTCTATAGATGAATCCTCCCTTTGGCACAGAAGGATGTGTCACATGAATTACAAGACTATGAACAATCTTGTTAAAAATAACCTTGTAAGAGGTTTACCTTCAAAAGTCTTTTCATGTGATAATCATTGTGTTGCTTGTCTCAAAGGCAAACAACACAAAACTTCTCATAAGACCAAAGAGTTAAATTCTGTTTCTTCTTGTCTCCAGTTATTGCATATGGATCTGTTTGGTCCTACAAATGTTATGAGTATAGGCAAGAAATCTTACTGCTTGGTTATTGTTGATGATTACTCCAGGTTTACTTGGGTATATTTTCTAAGGACTAAGGATGAAACAAGTGATCTTATCAAATCCTTTATTCTAAGAATTGAAAACCAAACTAATCAAAGAGTAAAAGTCATTAGATCAGATAATGGAACTGAATTTAAAAATCATGATTTAAACACTTTTTGTGAAGGAAAAGGTATTGAGAGACAATATAGTGCTCCTAGAACTCCTCAACAGAATGGTGTTGCTGAAAGGAGAAATAGGACACTAATAGAGGCTGCTAGATATCTGTTGGCTGATTCAAAATTGCCAATTACATTCTGGGCTGAAGCAGTTAATACTGCTTGTTATGTCCAAAACAGAGTTCTAGTGGTCAAGCAAAAGAACAAGACCCCATATGAGCTTTTAAATCAAAGAAAACCTTTTATTGGTTTCTTCAAATCTTTTGGGTGTCCTTGTACAATTCTAAATACCAAATCTCACTTAGGTAAGTTTGATAGCAAAGCAGATGATGGATTTCTTGTTGGATACTCATCTCAGAGTAAGGCCTACAGAGTTTTTAACTCTTCTTCTAGAATAATTGAAGAAAGTGACAATGTCAAATGCAATGAGAACACACCAAATCCTGTTGGGTCTGGACCTCAATGGCTATTTGACATTGATTCACTAACTAACTCTTTTGGTTTCAGTAATGAGTATACAGGAACAGATGGTGGAGAATCAGAGATCACACAAGTTCAAGAAAGTATATCTAAATCTGTGATTTTTCCCATACCCACAGTAAATGAAGACTGTGAAAAGGAATCATTTACTGAACCAAGTCAGAGTGAAGAAGACACTAGAGATGAGGAGACTCAAGAATCAGAAGTGACATCTGAAGACACTTCAGTTGAATTGCATGACTCTAATCTAGAGGCTGGACTGAATGTAGAACCTAGTCATAACACAAGAGTTCAAAAGAATCATCCTCCACAGTTGATAATAGGTGATGTCTCTTCTCCCATGATGACTAGACATCAAAGCAGGCTTCAGGAAATGCAAGATCAACAGCATACAGTGCTCTCATGTTTTCTATCCCAGCTTGAGCCGAAAAAGGCACATGATGCTATGAAAGAATCTAGCTGGATAGAAGCAATGCAAGAAGAATTGTTACAGTTCAAGCTACAAGATGTGTGGGATCTAGTAGACCTTCCTAAAGGTCACAGAGCAATTGGCACAAAATGGATCTTCAGAAACAAGAGAGATGAAAGAGGTATTGTTATAAGAAACAAAGCAAGGCTGGTAGCTCAAGGCTACACTCAAGAAGAGGGCATAGATTATGAAGAAGTTTTTGCACCTGTAGCTAGGATAGAAGCAATCAGACTATTCCTAGCCTATGCTTCTTACATGAACTTCAAAGTCTACCAAATGGATGTAAAAAGTGCTTTTCTCTATGGGTCAATTGAAGAAGAAGTATATGTCTGTCAACCACCAGGGTTTGAAAACCCAAGCTATCCAGACAGAGTATACAAATTAAAGAAAGCACTTTATGGACTACATCAAGCCCCAAGAGCATGGTATGACACTCTGTCATCCTATCTCTTGGAAAATGACTTTGAAAGAGGAGTCATTGATAAGACTCTATTTATCAAAAGAAAGAAGAAGGATATCTTGCTGGTCCAAATATATGTTGATGACATTATTTTTGGTTCTACAAGAAACAATATGTGCAAGGAGTTTGAGGATTTAATGCATCAAAGGTTCAAAATGAGTTCCATGGGGGAACTTACTTTCTTTCTTGGACTCCAAGTTCAACAGAAGTCAGATGGCATTTTTATATGTCAATCCAAGTATGTGCAGGATATTCTAACCAAGTTTGGTTTCTCAGAATCAAAACCTGCAAGCACACCTATGGAAACACACAAGCAGATCACAGCAGATCTTGAGGGGGAGGATATGGATGTGCATCTTTATAGATCCATGATTGGCTCTCTCATGTATCTCACAGCATCAAGGCCAGATATTATGTTTCCAGTCTGTGTATGTGCAAGATTTCAAGTTAGGCCAAAGCAATCTCACTTTCAAGCTGTTAAGAGGATATTCAGATATCTCAAAGGGCAACCCAGATTGGGACTTTGGTATCCGCATAACTCACCTTTTGACCTAATAGCATACTCAGACAGTGATCTAGGTGGGGCAAACTTGGACAGAAAATCTACTTCTGGAGGATGTCAGTTTTTGGGTGCTAGACTAGTCTCATGGCAGTGCAAGAAACAAACCACCGTATCCACATCTACAACAGAGGCAGAGTACATAGCAGCTGCAAGTTGCTGTTCTCAAGTCTTATGGATTCAGAATCAAATGCTGGATTATGGGGTAACCTTTCTACATACTCCAATCTTTATTGACAACAGCAGTGCTATTAGCATTGTAAATAATCCAGTCAAGCACTCAAAGACAAAGCACATTGAAATCAGGTATCACTTTATAAGAGATTGTAATGAAAAGAAACTTATTCAAGTTGTCAAAGTTCACACTGATAATCAGTTTGCTGATCTATTCACTAAAGCTTTTGATGTGGGTAGATTCACTTTCTTGGTAACAAGTGTGGGAATGATAAACTTTGAATAATCTTCTTCTCAAAAAGTGAGTTTATACCTGTATATTGTTATTCTTGGTGTTACTAATCTTCTTTTCAGGATATGCATAGCAGTACTCAGTATTTAGCAAGTTTAAAAGGAGTAGTTCAGTTAATACTGCTCGTGGTTAATACTGCTCGCGATTAATACTGCTAGTTAGTTAATTCTGCTAGTAGTTAATACTGCTATTTCAGTTAATACTGCTAGTTCAGTTAATACTGCTCGTGGTTAATACTGCTCGCGATTAATACTGCTAGTTAGTTAATACTGCTAGTAGTTAATACTGCTATTTCAGTTAATACTGCTAGTTCAGTTAATACTGCTCGTGGTTAATACTGCTCGCAGTTAATACTGCTAGTTAGTTAATACTGCTAGTAGTTAATACTGCTTTTTCAGTTAATACTGCTAGTGGTTAATACTGCTCTAGGTTAATACTGCTTATATTCCGAATACTATAAATACCTTTTGCCCGCCTAAAAGTTCATAACGACTCTTTGCATACTGTTCTCTTGCGCTCAAAACCTTTTCTCTCTCAAGTTAGAAGTTTTCAGGCAAGTTTTCACTAAGATCAATGGCATCCATGACATTCATCGACGAGCACAACGAGATTGCGATGCTACAAAAGCCAAAACAAGCTGAAGGTTTTCATCAGATAGTCGACTTTCTGAAGTCGAGCCACATTGCTCATGCTCTTACTGTATCACCTACAATCTACATTGAGCACCAAAGGCAGTTCTGGGCTAATGCAACCATTGTTGTGGAAAATGGTGTGCAAATGATCAAGACAAGAATCTGTGATCACTCACTTACAGTTACTGAAGAAGTCATTCGCATCAGTCTACGTCTAGACGATGCCTCTGGTATAATGTCTATCTCTAATGATGAACTGTTTTCCAATCTTACTAGAATGGGGTATGGAGGCCCATTGGGTGTTTTCAAATTCTCAAAAGCAAAATTTTCACCCCAATGGCGTTTTCTTGTTCATACCCTAATGCATTGTATCTCCAAAAAGACCACTGGATGGAGTGAGTTCAGCAGTCCAATTGCATATGCTTTGGTATGCTTGGCTACATCCAGAAGGCACAATTTCTCAAAGATGATTTTCAGTGATCTTGTATCAAATATGGGAAACAAAAAAAGTTTCTTTATGTATCCCATATTTGTTCAGGAAGTAATTAACCATGAGTTGACGGATATACCTCAACCTGTTGGGGTATATGTACCTAAACCCCCAAAAGGCAAGGTTTTCTCAAATATGAGAAGATCTGCTGGGGACTCGGAAGGAGTTGACACCCCATTGTTCTCTACAATGATGGTGGTGTCCCAAAACACTGAAGGTATGGCAGCAGGGTCAAGGCCCTCATTAGACCATCCCACTGCTAGCCAAGCCCAACCTTCTCACTCAAAAACAATTCCCCAGTCCATTCTTACAAAACCAACCTCTCCAATTACCCAAACTTATCAAAGAAAACAGGTAAAGAAGGCTCCTTCCCTTCTTGTACCATCACCCACACAACCTTTAAGCCCTCTAAGGGAGAATTCTCCCCTAGAGAATATCCAAAGGGAAACCACAAGGGTGTCTCCCAACCCAAAGGAGGTGCTCTCTGAGGAGGAGGTAGAGCATATGGGAGATGAGGCTGCCACTACTCCTGCTAACACAGAGGAGGAAAGTGGTAACATCAATAAGACCTCCCCCATGGCAACTTTGAATGAGCAATCATTTGAAGGTCCCTGGTGCCAAGAAACCACAGGGGTGGATAGTGCTTCTGCTAGGCAGAAGACTTCCACTACTAAAAGATCCAATGATCCTTCAATAGGGGGTAACACTCCTGGAGAAGGTGAGGACAGATATAACTATGATGAATTGATGGAGGCAATGGGCAACATCAACATGGATGTACTCAAACAGGGCAAAGACATAGAAGAGCTAAAACTCATAGTACGGTCACAACAAGAACAAATCATCAAGTTGAAGCAAATGGTAAGGAAACTGATTTTGCAAAAGAAGAAGAAACAATTTGTGCTCAGAAGGAGGAAACCAGAGACTGATGCTCCCAAAAAGGGGGAGATCAACATGGAAGAAGCATCAAGGGAAGGGGAGATTGATAAAGAAAGAGTTGAAGTTGAGGGGGAGAAGGAAGCAGAAACTGTTAATGCTGCTGAAACCTCACAAGCAGCAGTAACAGAGTTAACACCAACAGAAATTGAAGTAGCTGAAGTGCTAATCAAAGCTAAGAATGACACTCCCAAAGCAAAGGGAGTGGTCATAAATGAAGGGAGAGACAGAAAATCAGAACAGAAAGACAAAGCTGCAGAATCAAAGAATAAGGGAAAAGAAAAGTTAGTGGAATCTGATCAACCAATCAAGAAGCAAAGGTTGGTTGAATCAGATGAAGCTTTAGCAAGGAAAATGCAGAAGGAGATGGAAAAAGAAGAAAGAGCTCAGGTGGAAAAAGACAGGGAAATGGCAAAGGCTTTAGCTACTGAGCTAAATAAAGCCTATCAAAAGGGGCTTGAAACTGAAAAGGCTAAACAAAGGGCTATAAGTCTGAGAAAGGCTATGATGGCTAATACAAGTGCAAAGAAAAGAAGACCTTCACAAACTTACCTTGCCACTCAGGAAAGAAACAAAATGATAACTTTCTTGAGGAGTGCAATTGGGGTAAAGAAAGAAATGTTTGTGAAGATGAGTTTTGATCAAATCAGAGAGCTCTACGAAAAGGAAATGGGGAATCTGAAAAGCAATGAAAAGAAAAGAGTAGAGTTTGAAAAGAAGGCCAAGGAGAGTAATGATATAGATATGAATCAACCATTCCCTGAAAGTGAAGAGGGAACTCCTATCAAAGAAATGGAAAGGGAAAAGGAAGAAAAGAAGAAGGAAGCTACTCTAGTACAGGTTCAAAAGACTTTGAAAAGAACCAAGATGATGGCCAAAAGAAAGAAAGATAAGAAGTCTAGAATAGAAGAAGAACAAAATGTTGCTGAAGAAGAAGTGGCACCTGAGTCACCAAGCCAGCAAGGGTCATCAATCAAAGATGATGTAAGCTTATATATGGTAGTGATGGACAAAGTGCCTGAACCAATTTCTGCAGAACCTGTTGGAGTTAAGCCACCAGAGATCATTCACTGGGATGTACTGACAATGGATGGAAAAGATTACATCAGACTCAAGAGGAAGGGTGATAAGTATGAAGTATTCAATACTTGGATCAAGATTGTCAGAACATGCTCTAGATCTGATATAGAAGAGATGTTTGACATAGGAATTAAGCTGTATGCAGACCATCTGAATACTCCAGGAATTTCTCTTACAAAACTGGTGATGGAGTATCTATGCATGATGTTCAAACCTGAAGAAGTGGACCAGGTCATCAAGAGTGTGTTTAAAGAAGTCACAAGTTGGACTCTATATGAAACTAGTGGAGTATATGCAGTGACTTTGGATAGAAATCACACAGAATACTTCCTAGTGGATAGAGTATATAATCACACCAGACTGAAGGTTCATGCAATGCTAAAGAAGAAGTTGGGTTGTGCACCAAATTCAGAAATGGCCAAGTATCTCATTCAGAGGATAATCAATCAGAGTTTGGGACTGAATCCAGACTTAGCAGCGTGATCTTGGAAGTTTTGGGAGCATTAAAAAGAGCATCTGGAAGAATATCTGAAGAACTTGACTTCTCTTCTAAAAGTCAAGTTAGGGGGAGATTGTTGGGAACTGAAGATTTTACTAAGTGTAGTTACTACTGCTAGTACAAATGTAGTTACTACTGCCAGAACAAGTTGAAGATTAATACTGCTGAGTGTTACTACTGCTAGTGTTAATTAATACTGCTAGTCAAAGTTAGTACTGCTTGAACAAAGTTAGTACTGCTTAGCTAGTTAGTACTGCTAGTAGTTAATACTGCTTGCAGTTAATGCTGCTAGATGAAGTTAATGCTGCTGAGCATTATTAGTGCTGCTAAAGAGATCCGGATGGAAAGTACTACAGCTGGATATACTGAAGATATACTTAGAAGATATACATGGAAGATATACTGAAGATTTGTTTATTCTTTGTAATTATCTTTCTATTAGTATATGTATAGAATGTTTAGAATAGAGAAAAAGAATTTTCAGATAACTGTTTTTTTTTTCAAGAGAAAAATCGACCTCAAGGCATAGATCCTAATTCTAGAGAAGTAGAATTCGTATTGGTGAGCTTGTTCATCGATATTGAGGTTGAGTGTGTAACCTTGTAGCTTTAAGCATTCAATACAAGTTTACTGTTTGATCATTATATACTGTGTTTGATTACTGTTTTATTAAATATCAAAGTGTTTTTCCGCAACTTCTTTGATATTAGTTTCTGAGTATTAATTCTTGTTAAGAATTCGATCCTGACATCCTTTTAGAAAGTTTATCATTTTCCTTCTTTCTTGATTGGCCAGGAATGTCTTTGAAGGCTTTCTTTGACTTTGTTTAGTTGCATTCAATGTCACTTTCTTAGTAGCAACAGCAGTCTTCATACTCCTTTGATATTCCTCATTAAGCTTAGTAGCCAATTCCAAAGCAATCTCTCTGTCTTTTGCAGATTGGATTTCTTCCTCCTTTGCCATTTCTTCTTGTAGCTTCTTTGTTAACTTTTCATCCAGAGCTATTTGAGATGATTTCTTTGATGGCTTCACAGATTCAACCACCTTTTCTTTCCCTTTCCTCTTGATCTCTGACTCACTGATCTTCTTCTTTTTATGTTCTGATCCTCCTTCTTTGATTACCACTCCTTTAGCCTTTTGAGTGGCTTTAGGAGTGTCATGTTTTGCTTTAACTAGAGTTTCTACAATTTCTAGTTCTTCTACTGTCAGATCAGTTTCTGCTGCTGGTTGTTCTGTTTCTGCTTCTGGTGTAGTTACTGCCGCTGGCTCAGTTTCTGCTGCAATTTCAGTTTCTACTTCCTTTTCAGTTTCTTCTTCCTCCATTGTTTCTGCTGCTTGTTTCTTTTCAGCTTCACTATTCATCTCCCCCTCAAACTGAGATTCCATACCAACTGGCTTCTCCTCTTTATCTTTAGTTGCTTGAGTCTCCCCCTTTTTGGAAGCATCATGATCAATGCTCATCTTCTTCAAAACAAACTTGGTTTTCTTCTTTTTGTGCACCAGCCTTAGAACCATCTTTTTGAGTTTGGTAATCTGCACTTGTTGAGAAGTGATCACCTTTTTCATCTCTTTGATCTCCAATTCTTGATTGTGAACTTCCAGACTTATGGTACCAAGAGTATCCATCAATTCATAATAAGTATATCTATCCTCACCTCCTTTAGGTGTTTTTACCACCCTTGAAGGATCCTTGGATCTTTTAGTATAGGCATTCTGCCTAGCAGAAGCAGCTGCTACCCCCGTGGTTTCTTGGCACCTGGGACCTTTAGATGATTGCTCATCTAAAGTTGCCGTGGGGAAGGTCTTAGATATGTTCACACTATCCTGTCCTGCACCTTGTGCAGAAACAGTAGTGTGAGCCTTACGCCCACATGCTCATCCTTCTCCTTATAGAGCACCTTCTTGGGGTTGGGATACACCCGTGTGGTTTCCCTTTGGATATTCTCTAATGGAGAATGCTCCATTATAGGGCTTGCAGGCTTTGGGGGTGAAGATACAGTAAGGGAAGGAACCTTCTGTACTTTTTTGCTTTGATATGTTTTGGTGATGGGGGAAGTTGGCTTGACAATTGGGATCTGAGGAGTATCAATAGAACTGAATAGTGTGGGTAGGTCATCAGTTGGGTGGTCAGATGTGGGCTTTGACACTGATGCCTCACCATGGGAATGAGACAGAACCATCATTGTAGAGAATAATGGTGTCTCTTGTCCAGAAAAGTCCATACTTGGTCTTTTCATGTTTGAGAATACCTTCCCTTTGGGAGGTTTTGGTACATATACCTCTTGAAAAGAGGGTAGATCCGTCAATTCATTAGTTAGTACTTCTTGCACAAACCTTGGATACATATAAAATCTTTTGGTTTTGGTGTCCAGGTTTGACATTAAATCATTTAATATCATTTGAGATAAGTTAAACTTTCTAGAGGTAGCTAAGCAGACTAGAGCATAAGCTAAGGTACTACTGAACTCACTCCATCCAGTTGTTTTTCTAGAAATGCAGTGTTGAAGGGTATGAACAAAGAATCTCCATTGAGGTGAAAATTTGTTCTTGAAGAACTTATATACATCAGTGGGACCTTCATACCCCATACGACTAAGAACTTGGAAGATATTTTCCTTAGGTAAAGAGGTTATACCTGAGGCATCATCTAGTCGTAGATGAGTGCGAATACCGTCCTCTGTGATGGTGATGAGTTTATCACAAACCCTTGAGTGAATGACCTGATTGCCTTGATCATTCTGTATGGTCGCATTTGTCCAGAACTGTCGCAGATGTTCCACATAGATTGTGGGATTGATAGTTAATGCGTAGGCGATGTGTGAGGATTTTAGGAAATCCACAATCTGATGAAAACCCTCTGCTTGCTTGGGTTTCTGTAGCATTGCCAACTCATTGTGATCATCAATGAACATCAGTCCTGCCATCTTCTTGATCG
This sequence comes from Arctium minus, assembly GCA_954870635.1. Classification (NCBI taxonomy): domain Eukaryota; kingdom Viridiplantae; phylum Streptophyta; class Magnoliopsida; order Asterales; family Asteraceae; genus Arctium; species Arctium minus. Next base: position 106,964,094 of record OX941083.1, read on the forward strand.
ATTATTCAAAGCTAGGGTTACGCACTGGTAAGGAAGAAGTCGAGAGAAAGAGAGAAAGAAATTCAAAGAAATAACACTCGTAGGAAATTCAAAGATCCATTTGGATTTTGGCGGTCAAAGAGGGTATTTATAGGTGGAGGGTTTCAGTTAGAAGCAATACTAAGTACCCTAGCAGTATTAACAAGCCCGCAGCATTAACTCATATTAGCAGTAGTAACACATACTGGCAGTATTAACACAGACTGGCAGTATTAATACAGACTAGCAGTATTAACACATATCAGCAGTAGTAACACTGATTAGCAGTAGAAATAAGGCAAGCAGTAGTAACTTTGCACTGGCAGTATAAACCACCTAGCAGTAGTAACCATACTTAACCATATTTGAACTGTCAATTTGAGTTATATAGAGAGCAGTATTAACGTAACTAGAAGTACTAAGTATCCAATCAAAGTAATCTAAAACACTTAAACACACATGGTTAGCAGCACCAGCACAATAAAATGAGAAAGTAAGCAGTAAGGAATTTATATAGAAAAGGTACATAAAGAAAATCAAAAGATGCTTATTCAGTGTTTATCATGCCCACACTTGTGACCAAGTATGTGAATCTACCCACATCAAAAGATTTGGTGAATAGATCATCAAATTGGTTACTTGTGTGTACTTTCACAACCTGAATTAGCTTCTTTTCATTGCATTCTCTAATGAAATGGTACCTTATTTCTATATGCTTGGTTTTTTAGTGCTTCACTGGATTATTAACAATGCTTATGACACTGTTGTTGTCAATGAAGATTGGAGTGTACAGAAAAGTAACCCCATAGTCCAGCATCTGATTCTGAATCCATAGCACTTGTGAGCAACAGCTTGCAACAACTATGTACTCTGCTTCTGTTGTAGAGGTGGACACTGTGGTTTGCTTTTTACACTGCCATGAAACTAGTCTTGCACCCAAAAACTGACATCCTCCTGATGTAGACTTTCTATCCAAGTTTGCACCACCCAAATCACTATCAGAATAAGCAAGTAGATCAAATGGTGAGTCATGAGGATACCAAAGACCCAACCTAGGTTGTCCTTTGAGATATCTGAAGATCCTCTTGACTGCTTGAAAATGAGATTGCTTAGGCCTTACTTGAAATCTGGCACACACACAGACAACAAACATAATATCTGGCCTTGAAGCTGTTAGATACATGAGAGAGCCAATCATAGATCTATAGTGATGAACATCTACATCCTCCCCCTCAAGATCTGCAGTGATCTGTTTGTGTGTTTCCATGGGTGTGCTTGCAGGCTTTGAATCTGAAAATCCAAATTTGGTAAGTATATCCTGCACATACTTGGATTGGCTGATGAAGATACCATTTGTCTTCTGTTTAACCTGTAGCCCAAGGAAGAATGTAAGTTCACCCATAGAGCTCATCTTGAATCTTTTGTGCATTAGCTCCTCAAACTCCTTGCACATATAATCTTTTGTGGATCCAAAGATGATGTCATCCATATAGATCTGAACAAGTAGGATGTCCTTCTTCTTCCTTTTGATGAATAGAGTCTTATCTATTATTCCTCTTTCAAAACCATTTTCCAAGAGATAGGTAGATAGAGTGTCATACCATGCTCTTGGTTCTTGATGTAGCCCATAGAGTGCCTTCTTTAATTTGTATACTCTGTCAGGATAGTTAGGATTTTCAAACCCTGGAGTCTGGCAAACATATACTTCTTCATCAATTGTCACATATAGGAATGCACTCTTGACATCCATCTGATAAAATCTGAACTTCATGAAAGAAGCATAGGCTAGAAACAGCCTAATTGCCTCAATTCTGGCTACTGGAGCAAATACTTCTTCATAGTCTATTCCCTCTTCTTGTGTGTACCCTTGTGCCACAAGTCTGGCCTTGTTCTTTATTACTATTCCTCTCTCATCTTTCTTATTCCTGAAGATCCATCTTGTGTTAATTGCTCTGTGTCCTTTTGGAAGATCAACCAGATCCCATACATCTTGCAGCACAAACTGCAGTAGCTCCTCTTGCATTGCTTCTATCCAGCTTGGGTCTTTCATTGCATCATAGACCTTCTTGGGTTCAATCTGGGATAGAAAGCAAGATAACAAGCCTGTTTGTATGTCTTTCAATCCCCCTAACTTGCTTTGTTGCCTTGTGATCATTGGGGAATTGATGTCACCAATCACCAATTGAGGAGGATGATTCTTCTGAGTTCTTGTAGCATTGACAGCCTCCTCATTAAGATTTGCTTCAAGGTTGGTGTCATTCTTTTTTTGGAGTACTTCCACCATACACTGAAGAATTGTCCTCATCAGTGTCATCTTCTGACAGTATGGGCATCTCAGGTCCTGTGTTTACTGGATTATGATCATCCTCTTTATCACTCTTATTCTCTTCATCACCTTTGTTCTCTTTATCTGCTATAGCATCTTCATCCTGATCTGGATCAGAATCTTCTGATTCTGAAGCATCATCCTTTTCTTGCTGGCAAAATTCAACAGGATCAGCAGTAGGTATGGGGAACAGCACAAACTCTTGTTTCTGTGCTTGTACCTGTTCTGAAGTTGTTCCTGCATTTTGCACATTACTAAAACCCAAATCATTAGTTAGTGAGTCAATGTCAAACAACCAATCAGGACCTGTACCAGTTTGATTTGGTGTGTTCTCATTGCATTTGACATTGTCACTTTCCTCTATAATCTTTGAAGAACTATTATACTCAATATGCCTTACTCTAAGATGAGTATCCAACAAGAAATCCATCTTCAGCTTTGCTTTCAAACTTACCTAAGTGAGATTTGGTGTTGAGAATTGTGCAAGGACACCCAAAAGGTTTGAAAAAGCCAATAAAAGGTTTCTTCTTGTTAAAAAGTTCATAAGGTGTCTTGCCTTGAGATTTGACTACTAGAACCCTGTTTTGGACATAACATGCAGTATTAACTGCTTCTGCCCAGAAAGTAATTGGTAACTTTGAGTCTGCCAACAGAGATCTAGCAGCCTCGATTAGTGTCCTATTTCTCCTCTCAGCAACACCATTTTGTTGAGGAGTTCTAGGAGCACTATATTGTTTCTCAATACCTTTAGCCTCACAAAAGCTGTTTAAGTCATTATTTTTAAATTCAGTTCCATTATCAGATCTGATGACTTTAACTCTTTGATTAGTTTGGTTTTCAATCCTAAGAACAAAGGATTTGATCAGTCCACTTGTCTCATCCTTAGTCCTCAGAAAATATACCCAAGTAAATCTAGAGAAATCATTAACAATGACTAAGCAATAGGATTTCTTTCCAATACTCATCACATATGTAGGACCAAAGAGATCCATATGCAATAAATGAAGAGGTGAAAAGATAGTATTTATTTCTTTGGACTTATAAGAATTTTTGTGCTTCTTGCCTTTAAGATAAGCAACACAATGATCATCACATGAAAACACTTTTTGAGGTAAACCTCTTACAAGGTTGTTTTTCACAAGAATGTTCATTGTTTTAAAATTCATGTGACACATCCTTCTGTGCCAAAGAGATGATTCATCTAAAGAATCTTTTGAAAATAGACAGTTTAATGATGAATCAGATGAAACATTCTCTAAGTCCAAACAATAAACATTATCCTTCCTAGGAGTTCTAAGTAGTATCATATTTTCATCAACTACCTTGAATCCAGGAGCAAGAATAATACATCCAGTCTCTGTAAATAATATACTATGTTTCTTGTCACAGACCTGTGATACATTTAACAGGTTGTATCTCAATTGCTCAACATAGTATACATCATCAAAGGACATCTTACTTTTTGATACCATACATTTTCCACTGATCTTACCTCCTACTGGATTGTCACCAAAAGCAACATGTCATCCATCAAACTTCTTGAAGTTTTGAAGACAGGCCATGTTACCTATCATGTGCCTAGAGCAACCACTATCTACATGCCAAATGCTCTTCTTCTTGAGCTGTTGGTTGCCCTGCACATAAGATAAAACAGTTAGTTTTTAGAGGGAACCCAAGCCAAAGTGGTCTTGGGTTGCCCTTTCTCATCAACATATTTATAATCAGTAATCTTAGTCTGGATGAGATGATCAGAGTTAGGAATCGCATGGCTGGAATACTTTGTCAGAATTATGGGTTTGGCAGCATTAACACTGGTAGCAGCACTAACCTTGTTAGCAATACTAACTTGGTTAGCAGTACTAACTTGGTTAGCAGTACTATTGCTATCAGCAACACTATTTCTGTTAGCAATACTATTTGAGGTAGCAGTACTAACAGGTTTCTTGACTTTTGGAACCCAAATCTGGACAAAGTTGTTTGCTTTCTTGTTCTGAGAGTTACTCCTTGACTTGCTTGGAGTATTTTCTTTTGATTTAGCAAACTTATTCTGAATATGAGATTTTGCAGTCCCAGGTTTCATTGGTACTGTTCTCATATTAGCAGCCATGTGATTTCTTGATTGTTTCCTATAACCAAAAGAATTTTGTGTTTGTCTTTGAAAAGTAACTCTTTGGTTAATAGGATTGAAATAACAGTATTTGGCAAGATGATTCAATTTGCCACAGATAAAACAGGGCTTTGGTCTATTGATTTTTCTTAGATCAATTCCCTGTTTTTGAGCCCACTGATTATTTCTATTTCTCTGGTTTCCCCTTATTTTATCATGTTTATGGGGCTTGTTCTGTTGACACGTACAGGGATTTATAACAGAAGTTTGCATGTAGTAAATTCCCTGTACCTTTTCCTTTCCTTTCCTAGAGGTCTCAGCTTTCTCACTCTTAACAGTCTCTTTCACTGTCTTGGTCATCTCCACTTTATCACTTTTGATAAATGGTTTCCCTCCCTTCTCATTTGTCAGAATGTGATTTTCTAAGGGAGTATCTTTATGGTCTTCCTCATTCTTACTCTCAGAGTCTTCTTCTTCAGAGTCTGCCTCAACCACTACTTTGTCTAAAGGATCTAGATCTGTGGCTCCTGCAGGTAATTCCTTCTTGTCTTGTCTTTCTAAGAGGTATGAGGTGGGAGGAATATAGTTATTGTTGTATGGTGGAGGGGTGTTGTTGTAGCCTATACCTCTCTTTAGTTTGTCATGAATTTGAGATTTAAGTAAAGAGTCTATTGCTTTAGAAGCATTGGAATATTTCTCAATATCTAGTTTGGCCTTCTCAAATTCACTCTTTACTTTTTCACACTCCTCTCTAGACTTTTCTAGCTCAATCTCTAACTGATTCTTTTCCCACTTCCAGTAGTTGAGATCATATGAATGTTGAAGTTCATTAGCTTGATATGCCTTTATTTGTTCTTCAAACTTCTCAGCAATCACAACATACTCTCTTCTATCCTTCTCTAACCTTTTAAGGTCATCACACATGCTATGATTGTGATCCCTGTACTTTTTAACAGTTTCAATATAAGCTTTAGAGCAAAGGTTAGATTTTACCTCTGTGGGAAGTGCAGTGCTTGATGACTCTGAAACTTCTGCCATCAATGCTTGGTTCTGAATGGCCTCCTCAACTTGATCACTCCAATCAAAGCCCATTCGTTCTTGTGAGACAAGAGCTTGAGATGAATTCCTGCTATAGTTAGTAGACTTTGGTTGATGATTATTGCTTCCATGCTGTTGGGCAGTTCCTCCTCTGCACTCTCTGGCAAAGTGTCCCAGATTATGGCATTTGTAGCATTCCACCTTGGATTTATCAAATCCAACACCATCTTCTCTTTTAATGGAAAAATTGTTTCTGCCTGTTCTTTAGATGAATCTTTTGACTCTCATGGTGAGCATTGCCATCTGCCACTTGATATATATCTCTTCAAGATCATCAGCATTGATCTGCTCCATATCATCATTTATAAGAGCAGATTTAGCATGACTAGCAAGGAATGCCTCCAAAACAGAATCATTGGACCCATCCTGTTTTGAGCCATAAGCAGCACTAACTGATTCTGTATTAGCAGTAGAATCAGTAGTAGATGATAGAAGTGCAGCATTATGAGAATATCCAGATGGTCTTTTCTTAGATTCAACTTCTGCTTCAAATACCCTTAGATCATTGTAGAGATCATCAAGCTCCTTATCCTCCAGATTATCATTCTGTTTGAAGGATATAGTGTACATCACCCATTCTTTACCAAGTGATCTTAGAAATTTTCTGTTGACATCATCCTGATCCATCTTCACACCAACAGTGACCAACTCTCCAATCAACTTGTTGAATCTATCAAAGGTTTGAGTCATGGACTCATTCTTTGTAGATATAAAATTCTCATATTGTTGTTTGAGAATTGCCTTCTGATTCCTCTTAGTGCTTTTAGTACCTGAAAATCTCTTCTCTAATGCATTCCACAGAATTTGAGCATCAGAACAGTTGCAGAATTGATGTTGATACTCATTAGGAATTGCCAAGAGCAGAGTGCTCAAGGCTTTCATCTCTATCTGCCTCATCTTTCTTTCTCCATCAGTCTTTGGTGGAGGTCTCTTGCCATCTGCATCCATCTTTCCTCCATCAGAGGGACCATTCTCAATGATATCCCACATTGAGTAATCTGTAAGAAGAATGTACTGCCTGATTCTGATTTTCCACATGTCAAACTCATTAGGTTTGAGCATGGGGACCTTTGAAACAAGAACACTTTCATGAGATCCGTCCATGATGATTTTTGATTTCTGAGTTGAAGGCTCTGATACCACTTGTCAGGATCGAAATTCAAACAAGAATTTAACACACACTCAGAAACTATGTTAAAGAAGTCGCGGAAAAACACTTTAACAATAAATCAATGGAACAATGTATTAACTCAAATCACAAGTTATATTGATTAACTTAATGATTACAAACAAAACCTCAATTTGTTGAACAAACTCAACAGACGTTCAATACTTCTCTATTGAAAGGACTACTAAGAACCTTGAGGTTAATTCTCTAAAACAAACGTATATCAAAAACTATCAAGTATATTCTATCAAAACTGTCAAAGACTTCTAAACTATATATACAGAACTAATTACAAGATAATTATCAAAACAAAATTGATCTTCATAATCCATTCCATAATTATCTTCATCTTTATCTCTAGCTCCTATTCTTTCTCTTTAAGCATCCTTATCTTCATAAGTAGTATTAACTTCATCCTTATCCAACAGCATTAATCTTCAACAGCATTAACATCCTCAGCAGTACTAACAGACTAGCAGTATTAATCATGCTAGCAGTAGTAATTCTTCTCTCGTAGTAGTAATCTTTAAGCAGTACTAACTACTAGCAGTATTAACTCTCCAAGTAGTACTAACTATTCTTTTAGTAGTACTAACTCTTCAAACAGTAGTAATTCTACTAGCAGTAGTAATCTTTAACTAGCAGTACTAAATTGTAAGTAGCAGCATTAACCATACTTAGCATATTTCTGACCCAACAGATATGTTATTGAAGTCGAGCAAATTCTAATTTCATGTTTAAAATATAATATTTAAGCCTAAAAAATAATGAGAAGAAATAAGAAAAGTGGTAAAAATAATATTAATGATAATCTCAAATATGAATATTGATTTTTGTAGAAATCATTACCTTTTAAACTGAGATAATCGAAACCGGCCATATATTAATGTCGAGAACAATCTAGAAAGTTATACATCAATAGGGTAGTATAATTTCAAACCTAGGAAAATATTTAAGACGTTCAAATCCAAAAATTAAAATTTGCCTCTATTTGTACTTTTGAATACTCACTACTACAGAAAAGGATTTTTTACACGGTTGTAGAGGGCTTTTTACACGGTTTTGGAACCGTGTAAAAGTCCACCGTGTAAGAAAGTGCGAGACCTTTTTACACGGTTTTGAAACCATGTAAAAATGTCTCTTTTTTACACGGTTCTAAAACCGTGTAAAAAGGTGACAAAAACCGTGTAAAAATGTCTCAATTTTACACGGTTGTTAGGCAAAACCGTGTAAAAATGTGACAAAAGCCGTGTAAAATGTCTCAATTTTACAAAGTTATTAGGCAAAACCGTGTAAAAATATCTCAATTTTACACGGTTGTTAGTCAAAACCGTGTAAAAAGATAGGCCTTTTTACACGGTTGCTTGGCAAAACCGTGTAAAAGATCACAACTTTTTACACGGTTGCTAATAAAAACCGTTTAAAAAGCCACAACTTTTTACACGGTTTTAACTTACAACCGTGTAAAAACACTATATATATAAAATTGCGACATACCTCAGCATTCCATCGCTGATCCGTAGCTAATATTTGATTTTTTTAAAAATAAAAATTTTATATTTATTTTCGTATCACGTATATAAAATACATATTAAATAACAAAATCAATTTTAAAATTGTATTCGATCAAATATTATACCACAACTATTAAACTTTTACAATTTTATAAATGGATCACTACTTAAAATAACAAAAATTAAACAAATTAACATAACAAGATTGTGTCTACCAAACTAAACAAATAAGCCGTGAAAGTGTTCTCATTCCATAGAATGATGATAAAGAGCACGTCTATAGTTGAACTTTCATCCCGAAAATTAGATTTGTTTTGTAACTTCTATTAATTGTACTATGTGTAGTTTCTTCTGGATATAATTAATACACAAACCCTGCATCCAAAAGTTAAGCAAACCAAACCAAACTCAGAACCCAAGATGATTATATATATAAATATATATCAATAAAGTTTCACACCTTAGAGACCGAAGATCGATGAAGATAGCTAATGGTGATTGCAATTACAAATTAAGGTTACCTGTTAGTGGAAATACGAAGAAATCTAGGAGGTTTTGATTTCGATTGAGAACGTAAAGATGAAGCAATTGATGAATGATGTGGGAAGATGGTGACGGACGAATTGATGGAGTACTTAAAAACAAGAGAGGGAAAAAACTTGGAGGAAAAGAAAATTGGATTGAAAATTTAAAGGCGAAAAAATGGAAGGTTTCTTTTCTTTTTTTGAAATGGAAAGTCATTTATTACCTTATAAATTTAAAATTAAAATCTTTACTTTTTTTTGGCAATATACGATTTTGTTTTTAAAATTTTGAAAACTTTCAATTTTTGAAAACCCAAATTTTGAATTTGACACCAATTTTTCGTATTTAACTTTAAATCTTTAAGTATCATAAAATTTTAACGGAATTTGAATTTTAGTTAAATTTTAATCATTAATTTAATATTTAATTTTAATTAAACTTTAAATAAAAATAATAAGGTTTATTATTTAGGTATATATTTTAATGTTTACTTTTATTAAAATTCTAACTAATACTTAATTATTATTTAAGTGTATATATATATATATATAGGGTCCCCTTCTTTTGCTAACCAACCCATTGGTGTTAACCATGCTAACCAATTATTGGCCAATCAAATTTGAGTATTATTTTTGGTAGATGTACATGTCTCATAATGAATAAAAGGGTAAAATTGGTATTTTATATTAATATCCATATTCCTATTTTATTTCCTTATTTCTCTCATATTTAATCATGGAATCTTCATTATTTTATTTCCTTATTTTCTCTTATTTATTCATGGTAGTTATTTAATTCTTTTTTTGTAATTCTTTTTTTGACAATAATTTTTTTAAGTTTTGAATAAGATACACGATTTTTGTCTATAATTTACTACATAGTGTGTAGAAGTGCACATAAACCGTGCACAAGTATATAAGTGCAGAATGCACATAAACTATGCATAAGTGCACAAAGTGCAGAAGTGCATACTGTGCAGAAGTTCAGAATGTTGATAAGTATAGAAAATCAAAAGTGCATTATTTTGACTATGCAGAAGTGCATATCGTGCAGAGTGTGCATATGTGCAGAAGTGCATAAAGTGTATATGTGTAAAACTATGATTGTGCAGAAGTGCACGCGGTGCATAATTGCAGAATGTGCACAAGTGCAAATATTAATTATTACATTTAGAGGCTTATGTGCACTTATGCACATTGTTTCGCTCTATTCGAACTCTAATAGATTTAAAAAATAATGGTTTCAAAATCGAACTTTAGATCTGTTCAACCCCAAATCAAACTTCAGATCTGAAACCCCAAAATCGAACTTCGGTAGAGAACAGGGTTTCACCAGGGGTCGAAGAGAGAGAAAGAGAGACCGGGGGGGAGAGATATTTGAAACCCCAAAATCGAACTTCGGTAGTGAACATACTTCCGTATATTTCCACCCGTGTGTCGATAAACGGTTTCGGGTTCTCGGTTTTGTAAGTGGATATCAGTTGTAGCATCTCTCGATCAACTGTAACCCCACGTTTTCCGGCGACAGAAGATTTTCCAGCGACTGGCGGTGGTGGTTGTTCGGAAGAGAAGGTGATGGTGGAGAGAGAGAGCGATGAGAAGAGAGAGAAAGATGTAGCAGTCCATTGATTTTACTCTCAATCAATTTTGGGAGTAATCCCTAATTTCTCTCCTTATTTTTTGGTAACACGTGGTGTTTCCTTATACATGATTTTTTGTTTTACTTTTTTACCCTTGTGCTCATATGCAAAAAAAATTCCAAACCATCTAAATTTTAATAATTAAATTGAAAATCTGATTTATTGTGGACCATAGATGTTAACAATCAACGGATGAGATCGGTTAGCACGGTTAACACCAATGTCGTGGTTAGCAAATGAATGAGCCTCTCTCTCTCTCTCTATATATATATATACTAGAAGTGTACTCACGCAATGCAGCTAGATACATCACGATTTTAATGTTTCATTTTTTTTCTGTTTTTTGTCGATTTACATTACGATTTTGGATGGTTGTAAGAGAGTGATAATGATTTTTTTATATAAATTTGTTTAATTTAGACTTAATAATATAATGTAATTTATTTTGGTTTAATAATATAATTTTTTTTATAAAATATTCTGTAAGATTTTTTAATTATATTTTAGATTTTTTATATCTAAAATATGCTGAGAGTTATTTTAGGGGAGTTAAAGTGGGAAATGATTTTAGGGAGTTAAAAAGGTTAGAGATAATGATTGAAAATTAATTAATATTATTAAATGTAGTACATACAGCTTTTATGAATGTTTTTTAAGTAATTAACATTAAATAGCGGTACATTAAGCTATAAGACTTGTTTTTAAGAGTTTTTTATGCCATCTTTATAATATAGTATAGATATATATATATATATATATATATATATATATATATAGAGAGAGAGAGAGAGAGAGAGAGAGAGAGTGAGAGGAAAGTTCAAATGAAAACTCATTTTTCATTGTGCACGTGAGAACAAATCTCAGTCACTCGATCTCTTTTGATCCAACAATTCATATTAAATAGAGTTTTTAATTTTAAAATGCTTAGGGGTAAAAATGGAATAAAATTTAAACACACGCCTACCATATTTGATTTTTTATTTTATTTTTTAATTAAAAACTTTTTTTACCCAATTAAAGTTTAAAATAAATTATCTTAAAAATTACTAATATTTTAATCAAACAAATTACATCAAAAAAACGAGAATTTCGTGCTATTCGATATGACATCCATCTCGATATAGTTTTTTTGTCGTTTTAACCGTTTTTTACGTGAAATGCTATATATGTGTTATATTTATTATGAATATTTATGTATGTTCAAGTTTGTACACCACCTCGACACCGTAAGTATGTAACTCGACATCACCTTCTTCAACACTTTCTTCAACATCGTATGATATCACGTTTCTTCAGCACCGTAACCCAACACCCGTCAAGACGAATCGAGAACTTATCGAGTAATTTTGTTGTGAATCGGGGAACAAAAGAGAGCGCGTCACGTCTCCACATCTTCACAGGTCATTCATGTGTTATTCATCATGAATATGTATCATTCAGGATGAATAATACAACATTCAGGGTGAATAATTCACGATTCATGAATTCGTGTATTATTCGTCATGAATGTTGTGTAATTCATTCCGAATACTATATTATTCATCATGAATAATGAATGAACGTTCACATTTGTTATTTATACTAAATGTGGGACATCGGGGGATGCACATACATATTCATATTGAATTAAACCAAATTTCGGTTGTGAATTGGGAAACAAAAGAGAGTGTGTCATGTGTCTACACCTTCACGGGTCATTCATATATTATTCATTATGAATAATGTATCATTCAGGATAAATAATAGAACATTCAGGGTGAATAATACACGATTCATGACAAATAATACATGAATCATGGATTCGTGTATTATTCATGCTGAATATTGTATTATTCATCATGAATACTGAATACTGTATTATTCATCATGAATAGTGAATGAACGTTCACCTTTGTTATTCATACCGAATGTGGACACCCGATGACGTGCATGCATATTCATAATGAATATAACACATATATAGAATTTCACGTAAAAATGGTTAAAATGAAAAAATTCTGAATATTGTATTATTCATCTTGCATACGGTATTATTCATCATGAATAGTGAATGAACGTTCACCTTTGTTATTCATACTGAATGTGGACACCCGAAGACTTGCATGCATATTCATAATGAATATAACACGTATATTGAATTTCACGTAAAAAACGGTTAAAATAAACAAAAAACTATATCGAGATGGATGTCATATCGAAGAGCACGAAATTCTCGTTTTTGTTTGATTAAAATATTAGTAATTTTTAAGATAAATTATTATAAAGTTTAAGGGGGTAAATTTTTTTAATTAAAAATAAAAAGTCAAAGAAGGTAAGCGTTGATTCAAAATTACAATTTTGTCCTTAATCACTTCCCAATTAACCTTATTATGTATTAACCATTGATTAGTTTTCTAAGTTTTGATCAATGGTTAAGATTTGTCCTCATGTGCACAATGAAATATGAGTTTTCATTTGAACCCATCCCTATATATATATATATATATAGAGAGAGAGAGAGAGAGAGGAAGGATCATGCGAGAAGTTAAACATTTTGCGAGAATGCGAGAAGTGTTTAATCATATATGATATCACAACCTGTGGGTGTGCTTAATCATATATGATTAAACGTCTATGTATTGCCAATATAACATGTGTTTAATCATATGTGATTAAGCTTGTGTATCATATATGATTAAACACTTCTCGCTTTCTCGCAAAATGTTTAGCTTCTCGTTTGAACCTGCCCCTATATATATATAGAGAGAGAGAGACACCTTCATTTGCAAACCTTCTAAAGGTTACAAACAATACAAACCAAAGCATTTATGTCTTTTTACAAATTTCGTATCTTTAGGAAAAAATTAACTTCATTAATTATCTTTTCCTTAATTATCTCCCCTCTCTATCTCTCTCTCTCTCTCACACACACACACTCACGATCCACCGTCACCATCCACTTCCAGTGACGTCCTCCCAATTCCGGTGACCTCCTTCCACTCTGGCGAATTTCATAAGTTTTTCGACTTTCATATATAAACTCTTTTTTTCGAAAGTTTCAAGTTTTTTTGTTTCATAAAATGTTTTTTTTTGAAATTTTCACGGATTATTCATATTGGATAAAATGTATGGAACTTAAAAAACTTATTATTCATATAGGAGAAAAATATATGAAACTTAAAAAATATATGATTATTTCGAAAAACCCTGAATATTCATATGAGAGAAAATATATATGAAACTTAAAAATATGATTATTCATATGGGATAAAAATATATGAATCCGTTACGAAAATATATGAAACCGTTTATGAAACTAGAAAATTAAAAAAAAAACGTTTATGAAACTCGAACAAACATTGTATGAACCTGAAAATTCATAAACTTGTTGAAGATTCGAGGGAAAAGGTCACGATACGTGGGGTGGCGAAGGAGGCGGTGGTACACGACAGTCGTCGGATGGAGTAGTGGAGAACCGCGGTGGTTCTCGATCGCCGGCGTAGTGATGACGATGAAGATGATGATGGTGGTGGTGGCAATAATTTTTTTTGAGATAGAAGGAGGGAGGGAGAGAGAGAGAGAGAGAGAGAGTTAAATATGGAGAAAATTAAGGATAAGTTATAACCATAATTATATAATTCAAATTAATTAATAAAATTTAAATTTAAAATACCTAAAACTATTCCTAAACTACCCTTTCCCTATTTTCTCCCTATTTTCTAAATTAATTTAAATCCTAAAATTTCTCAACCGTTGATCAATGATTTAGATGGTCTAGATGAATTTGTATAGTTTGTAACCTTTAAAAGGTTTCTAAATGATTATCCCTCTACACAGACCGACAGATACATATAATATATATAAATGTATATATATAACACAAGCATACACATACGTACACATAATACATACAAATGATAAAAGAAAAAACTCAATCCCTCGCTAATTAAGTATTATTATTATTATCATTATTATTATTACTAGTGTTGGGCCCGTGCATTGCACGGGAAGATAAATTTTTTGTTGGAATATTGAACTGAGTTAAAATGAAACGTAATTTCTCTGTTAACAGTTAATGAAATACAATGTGAAAAACGAATGTATTTTCATAAGTGGTTAACTTGCATATATTATTAATCGTTTGTTGTTATGAGTTTGTGCAATAATATTGGTAATAGTTTTGTATTATATTATTTAAAACTCAAACGACATGTCTCACAACATATCACTATTATTGAAATAATTATAAATATGAACATACGTTTTTACAGATTTTGCAATTTTTCTGAAACCTTCTCGACAATACTTGACACTCACTTTGAACGTATAAATCTGTAGATTAATTAACAACATTCAACCCACATCAAATATGACAAAGAAAATAAATGATTTCTATCTTTTGTAATCGGCAACTCAACTGGTATAGTTCAAATTCACCCAGTACCACTTGAAAATTTATCTGACTATTGACTTCAAGACCTCATAGTATTAGTCGATAAAAATAAAGATATGTATATATATCTTATTCCCCTAATTCGAAAAATATGATTGTGGGTTTTGAAAAATATAAACAAATCCTCAGTAAATAAAATAAAATATAAAAAATAGTTTTTCAAAGAAACAAAAATATAGTGGAATACCTTTTGTTCAGTTGCAGGTTCCGCCATTGACACCCGACCGTTCGTCTTCTTCTTGTACTCGGATGATACATAGAGAAGCTATATATATTTATAGTGAATGTAGAGAATATTTTAAAATCTTTTATTTTCAGTTTCGATTTTACATTTAAATGTAAATATATTAAAAATATGGAAGAATATTTTTATATCTACATCGTTTCTATTTTATTTTCTTTACACTTGGTTAATTTGGAAAGTATTGCGGAATATTTTTATTTTAAAGAATACGATAATTTATTAGTGTATCTCGTTATTTTTTATTTTTAATTCATATCAACCTTCTTTTTTCTTCTTTTAATGCTCGTGAAAAAAAAATACGTGTAGATTTTATATTAGCAAAAAAAATACGTGTAGATTTTATATTATGCTAATATAAAATACGTGTAGATTTTATAAAATAAAATAGATTTTATATTAGCAAAAAAATACGGAAGAAAAAAGAGTTTATATTACATCTCATTATGTAAATAGATTTTATAAAATAAAACATGGAAAAAGATTTTATAAAATAAAATATGAAAAAATCATTATGAGATGTAATATAAAAAAATACTGAAGAAAAAAGATTTTATATTACATCTCATTAATATAGATTTAAATGTAAAATCTACATTTAAAATAGATTATGCTAATATAAAATCTATTTTATAAAATCCTCCACCAAAAAAACAAATATTTATATTAATAAATGAGTATCCATTCCACAAATAGATGATTATGTGAGATACTGTGCTTGGAAAGGTTGTACCAAAGCATTAAGAAATTATAAATTAAGTAATTGACTTTAATTAGTTGTACCTTGTGCTTAAAATGTTGTAATTAAGAGTTTTTTATGTCGTTTTTATAATATAGTATAAATTATCATTATTATTATTACAATGTCGAGAAATTGAGTAGCGGAATTTAAATTATTATTATTATTACACCATATATCTTTCCTAATTGTATTTGTACCTAATATTCACTATATGGATATTATTTTTAAAAAAAATTACACCATTAATAACATACCATATATATATATATATATCCAATATGCCATAAAGTAAAAAAAAATGTTTTCCACACGTTTTAAAGAGCAACCGTATAAAAAGATCTAACACCATATATTAAAATGTTTAAAACTGTGTAAAAATGTATATAAACGTTAAAATTGTTAAAGGGAAAAACAAATGAAACAACAATATGGAGAGAATAACAATAAGACATAGAGAAGAAGTCTATAATTCTCATTAATCATAAGCCCTTTAAATAGGGAGGAGTTACAAGTAGATAGTTAGGAGATATTTCAGTTCTAATCTAACTCTGATATACTTATCTCTATCTTTATCTTTATCTTTATCGTCATATCATTTAGACGATGGCACACTTATCCTACAACACTCCTCTTTGTGCCGAGTTAAAAGAGTGACGGTGCATAATTGTTGTCTCGTTAAAACCTTACGCCAAAATAAAAACCTAGTGGGAAAAAATAAAAGTCTGACGAAGGAAAGAGTACAACGCATCAACTTTTTTGCAATAGATAGACTTTTCCTTCAGTCTAGTTTTCTCTTAGATTCGTACTTTAATCTTGAGAGATAGGAAAGCATGATGGTATATAAACAGTTGCCTCACTAAAACCTTACACCAAGGAACAAAACCCAATGGGAAAAATAAAACCTTGGTTGAAGGAAAGAACACAACATACCAATATCAAATATATAGTAGACTCCCCCTTTTGTCTACTACTCCCCCTGATTCGTGCATTAAACAAGGGAGTTTGGAAAATATTTGCATTTAGTTTCCACATGTTTCCCAATATATGGTTTTAGGTAATGACTTGGTAAAATATGTCACATTCTTTTGACACCTTACTTGATTCACTTGAATCTAAAGGAGAGTCTTTTATTGTTGATTGTATAGAAACTTAAGCAGAATATGCTTTGTGTTATTACCCTTGATGTATCTTATGTTCATTTCTTTGATACATGATGCATCATTTCCATATATGCAAGTAGGATACTGGTTGAACCCAAAATTACTAGCTCCTCTAATATATGTAATGATAGTCCTTAATCATATACATTTTTTAATTATCTCATGGAGAGTAATATTATTGGATTAGTTCAAGGAGGTAGTTACAAGGGTTTGCTTAGTTTACTTCCAAGCAATCGACATGTTCCTTGTGGTAACTGTTTATCCAGTTTGGGTATAACCTTTGTATGGGTCAGGCAGATACATAATATCAGCAAAGACATACCAATACATTGTTTGGTGTTTCTATAAGAGCTAGTACTTTTGCTGCTTACATTATAATTAGGTATTGAAGTTCCATTATCAATCCCATTTTTCTTTCTATAGGGAAAGTATAAGTCCATGCCAATGGATCCCAAAGATTAATTTGATATCATTCCAATGACTTTGCGTTGGCGCTGAGCTAAATCTAGCTAACAAGTTCACTGAGTAATATAATATATGGTCAAGTGTATTATGCTAAGTACGATAATGCGCATATTGTACTTAGATAGGGAATTCTAACTCCCAATATTTTTCGTCATCATCCTTTAGACGAAATGGATATTTCCTTATATCCGACACTTCGACCGATCATGGGAGTGCTAACCGGATGCGCTTTGTCCATATTAAATTGTCTGATTATTTTCTAGACATATGCGATCGGTGAATTAATATTTCACAAACTTGATGTCCTAGCTCAAATATCTAGACAAAACCAAGTTTTCCCAAGATCTTTCCTCTCAAAATCAGATTTCAAGTAGCTTGTGGTTCCTCTCATTTCATCAAGAATGCCTATTATGTTCATAACATTGACATATATAGTTACTTTGAAACTCTGGAACTTGTTTTCGATAATAAATACACAAGAGAACAGTTCATTGTTCTTATATATCATTTCCCAATCAAGTATTCCATTAGGCGGGTATACCACATCCGCTTAGATTGCTTTAATCTATAAAGTGGGCGTTTCAATTTTATTGCAAACACATTTTGTGGTTTAAAGTTACTTGATTTTGGTAATGTAATATCATCAAGCACTTTTATATATCTCTCTAAATCTAGATCCCCGTAGAGATATGTAGTAACCACATTCATGAGTTGCATTTCCAGTCCTTCGGAAACTACTAGGCTAACAAATTATTCGGATTTCATAACATCCATCATGAGAGAGTAAGTCTCCTCATGGTCAATCCAGGGCGTTGTGAGAAACCTTGCGCCAAAGGAGAGTCTTACATATTAGGACTTCATTATTCTCGTTACGCTTTCTGACAAAGGCTCAGTTATGTCCTACCGGCTTTACACTTGGTAGGTTAGCACTACCTGACCAAATACCCGATCCTTTGTCAAAGAATATAATTCTTTCTGGATTGTTTCTTTACATTTAGGCCAATATGCTCTTTGTCGATATTATTCAACTGAGCCAGGTTCGATGTCGTCGTGCTTGATCATCTTATGAGCCATCGTATATGCGAATAAATCATCAATGATTATATATGATCTGTCCATCAAATCATATGTACTCTCATAGTTCATTTGAGATTAATATTCATCTCTAGAATCAATATTAACTTCGGAGCGTCCTCCAGTGATGATTCATGGACATAATTATAATTAGAGACAATCCCATGAGAGTTTTATGTATTGATGATAAATGGATGTGCCTAACTATTCTCTTCTTTAGAATAGTATCCATCGAACCAAGTAGCTTCCACCACTTCCATTTGGTAGCTACGACCTCAACCACACCTCCACTATGTGTGATTGTAACGCAATTTTCAATGGCGTTGTGCCCCTGTTGGGGACTTTTTTTTAACCTTGCGAGTATATTTGAAGCTCGTATATGTGATCTTGTCACTTTTGGAATATTAAACGTATCAGGTATCGAGTCTGATTCGTTTGACTTCAACATTACGTTGTGAAGTTTTGGGGATCAAAATGAGACAGAGTGAGAATATTCAATGACACTTCCTGTCGTTCCCATGGAAAATCCTTTTTCCTATCTCCCCCTAACGAAGGGAAGATTGTCTCATGAAAATGACAACCTGCAAATCTAGCGGTAAAGAGATCACTAGTCAAATATTCTAATTAGCGGATAATTGTTGGGGGTTCATATCCAACATTTACCAAATCGTCTTTAAGGACCCATTTCGATGCGCTGTGGGGGCGCAATTGACACATATAATCAAACATGCGTAAATGCAAAGTATCAGGCTTATATCCAGTTACCAACTGGTACGCATGAGGCTGGTTAGCAAGTAGTGGGTCTAAAAACGACAAAAAAAACTGCATATAATAATTGCATAACCCCAGGTAGATGTGGGTAAATTGATGAGCATTACTAATACCTTAGATGTCATCATATTCTTTTGATAACAACTTCTATGAGACCATTTTATATATACACATGGGGTATAGGAAACTCTACATTGATCCTAATACATATGCAATTAACATCAAATCCTTATGATGTAAATTCTCCAGCATTCCAAGTTATGTAGACTTGATGAAATAATAAGGGTGGTGAGCCCTTAAACATATAACTAGTGCTAGGAGTGCAGTATTTCATGTGAACAATAATACCACATGCGTTCGTCGTGTCGAAGCCAGAACCATAAAGTAGTTTAATGGTCCGCATTCTGGATGTTTATGTCCATAAATATCACCTTGTATTCGTTGTAACAATGAAATATTTTTGTATAATGTCCTTAGCTTTAGGACGATCTCATTCCTGTATTGGCTAAGGATTAGGGTATATACAAAAGTTTTATGTATTCTAGAGGACATATTATGATAGCAATATTGTTTCTTATGTTGTAGAAGTCAACAGTTGCAATTTGCCTTGTTTTGCCTTTCACTCGAAAGAGAATGTGTTTATGTGTAATTTGCAATACACGGATCACTATGTCATAACCACGGTGTCCCACATGGTCATGTCGAAACATATATGTGTTATTGCCCCCAAAAGTTCTTTATTGGTGACAAAATATGTTTCGATGACCCAATAATCTATTAGTTTCCATGATATATGTTTCCTTTCATATTAATTAGAATTTATGTATATATGTTCATTTTCATTTTCATTTGATACGAATATCTTTAGAACGTTCCTATTAAACTTGTTCCACCAAGAAAATGACAGTCCATCGTCTAAGTAATTTGGTTGGATGTATTATAAAACAAGTATTAGTCTATCTTTTTTTTTTTCCGATTGTGTGATAGGTCAAAAAAAAATCAATTCTCCTCGATACATTCCTAAACGGAACCGAAAATATTGAATTTTTTTTTTGTATTTGTTTTAATGTATTTCTTTACATCTATAATGGTTACATATTCGATTTTACTTTAGCAAAGAAATTAATTTTTGTACTTAAAATTAATTTCAAAGAAACATATGCATAATCAATATTAAATATTAAAACAAATGTGTTATATTTCATTTTCAACGTGTTCCCTTTTTGATAGAAGCACTTTTTAGTGCATATCTTATTTGATTATCCATTATCACTTGGGTAACAGTTGTATCATACTCCAGGTGTTGAAATTTTTTTCATGACTCTTACCAAGACCCTGACCCTTTCTAGGGTCTCGTCCACATGGTGCAGAAATGTCACATGTGTGAAATTGTTTTTAACTCACAATCCTTTGGAGTTGTTTCCACCTCTAACACTTTCATTATCGATATCGGGAATTTTCTTTATCCCGACATATGTGGTGTTATTCGAAAGAACCTTGTTATGTCTCTCAACCACTTGCATTAGGTTGATGAGTTTGTCTAAAGGTTGCATTCCAACTTATATTTATATTTACTTATATATGAAAGGTGGAAATAATGTTAAAAATCATGTCATCTTCTGTGAGTTCCTTGCCACAGAGATTGAGACGCGTTTTGGATATAACATTTCTTTGTTGACACCAGTTACCTTTTTGTAATCGAGTAAGTGAGTTTCATTCCACTATACGATTAGTTCGGGAAGTACATATTCATGAGTACTCCCGATTATCCCTTTCGGGACATCCCACATTTTTTTGGGGGTTTCTAGTAAAGGTATTCCTATGAAATTTATGATTTATATGTCGCCTCAAAACATGAAGGTATTTGCTTGTACCTTTTCAAGAGGTTGGTTTTAAAGTCAATAGAGAGTTGATGGACTTTAGGTATTTTCTTATACCTTTTCAAAAGGAGGTTTATATACTCATTTACGATACTCAGATTCTTTTGAGTTTACGACGTTGATTTTGGGATGCGTTGTTTCAACCATTTACATATATAAAGGATAATATATGATTTTCTTTTTGATAAGAAAATGGATTATGGTTATGAAATTTCATTATCATAACAATATTGGATTTTGTATGCTTTAATTTGATTGATAATACTTCATCAATATTTCAATTTTTGCGAAAAAGAAATCACTCAATCTATTGGATTTCCAGGTAGTAGGGGAATCACATGGATTTCTTAAATCCCTACAAACCTTATGGCTATTTACACCCGTTTGACAAAATCCTTTCGATGTATTGCGATTAATTCATCAATGAAATACATAGATAACATTTGTTATTTGGTAAATTTTGACATGAGGTAAAAAAAGTTCATACCATATTGGTGTTTTGGATCTTTTGGCAAGAGGCCAAAGTGACTATGAGTTTGACATATGAAACAATTTTAATACCTTAATAGCATTTTTTGGAGCTTTTGGTAAAGATCAAAATATATGAGCTTGGAAGTGTAACTTCCAAATATTAATTATATATTTTAAAATTATGAGTAGGAACCTACAATCAAGATAAATGTTTGATTTAACATTTTCATGCGATTTTTGGAGCTTTTTACAAATAACAAAAGTTATGGAGGTTGGAAGTGTAACTTCCAAAAATTAATTATAAGATTATAAATTATAATGAAGATAAACATTTAAATATTAACATAATCAAATAATAAATAAATAATTAATTAATATTGTAAACTAATTGACGTGAATGATTGAACAAAACGTCAAAACAAGTTAAATAAATTTACTATTCATAATAAATGATTATGATATCACACAACAATATATTAGTAAAACCCAAATAGGAAAATTGTATTAGCATAATTAAATTAACCAATACACATATTAATATTGTAAGTAATTAATGATGCATAAATAGGAAATATTATGTTAAAAATTATAAAAATTATACTAGCACAATTAAAATTAAATTAACTAATAGTCTAATTTTTTTTGAACTAACCTAAAAAGATGGGTTTAATTGATCAATTAAATAAAATATAATTTTTGACAGGCATGGCAACGAGCAAACGGTAACGGAATAGCGAAGCAATTTTGCGACAAGACATTCAACGGCGACAGACAGCAGACAAAACAACTGTCTAGCGATGTTGGAGATTTTGAGCTTTACGTGTTGATAACGTGTTAAAGGGAAAAAAAAAATGAAACAACAATATGGAAAGAATAACAATAAGACAGAGAGAAGAAGTCTATAATTCTCATTAATCATAAAGCCCTTTAAATAGGGAGGAGTTACAAGTAGATAGTTAGGAGATATTTCAGTTCTAATCTAACTCTGATATACTAATCTCTATCTCTATCTTTATCGTCATATCCTTTAGACGATGACACACTTATCCTACAACAAAAGTAGTCTTTTCACACGGTTTTTGAAAAAAACAACCGTGTAAAAACTCTCAGCCTTTTTATACGGTTCCTGTTCCAAAACCGTGTAAAAAGGTATATGTTTTTAAACGGTATTTTAAAAAACCGTGTAGAAATGTTTCGAGACCTTTTCAAATGTTTTTTCTTAAATAACCGTGTAAAATGCTTATACATTTTTACACGATTTTGGAAACAACCGTGTAAAATGGTGTTCGAACCTTTTTACACGATTCTCTTACAAAAAAACGTGTAAAAAAGTCATTAAAAAACACGGGTGCATTTTTACATGGTCTTTTTTAAAACCGTGTAAAAATGGGCGTGTAATAAAGTCATTTCTGTAGTAGTGACTATGTCTTTCTTTTTCAGTGTAACATAATTTTGTCTTCGATACAGTTAAAGGAAAAAAATAATATTTTCTACCAAGACATTTATGATTCACCGAGAAGGCATAAGCCATTTTGAACAAGAGGTACTTAAACTTTAACTTCGAGAGATATCAACATCAAATGAATAAGGTGAAATGCAAAAATAATATTATGAAGTATGATGTAAGATACAACTTATTTAGCATGAATGTTTTATATTAAATCAAATATAAAATTGATGGGACAATTTCATTGATCAACCAACTTTTGTTTGAAATGGTGGTAGAACTCTTGATGTATATGCTATCAACTTAACGGAATGAATAAATATTCAATTGTTCTTTTTAATAATTAAAACCCCTAAATAAAATAAAGGAGTTATACAGTTTACAAGAAGGATCTACACAAGAATGGGGTGTCTTGAGCCATTTAGTATTGCCCATGTTCGCAACCATCATCTGTGAGATAAACTTAAAAAAGAGGGAAAAGGCATGTTCTTGAAGGAGAAATTGAGAGAATAAATTCCAGACGGAATTGCTTTTCTGTCACGTGTCTCAGCTGAATAAAACACAATATTCAAGTCTCCATCAATTCGCTACAAACGCTTCAAGTATTTATTCTCGGTGGTCATATGCTAAAACATAAATATTCTACAAAAAGCTGAGAAAAAGTCCTCTTTCTTTTTCACAGATAACTCTTTCTCTCCCGATTTAGGTGTCAGTCTCATCCTCTTCTCTCTCATCTCATCTCAGTTTCATTCAAGTTTGATTTTCATGAATATTGCATCAAATCATGAACCCTAGTCTGGGTGGTATTTCTTCGATTTCATGTAAAACTTGAAAAGCTTAGAAATACTGATTTTGAATTTTCCAGTACTTGAAAGTTGTCGTCTAAGTAATTACTAAATATGCTTAAGTAGACAGGCTATAGAAGTTTTAACTCAGATGTGTTCTCTTCAGATGATGTTTTTGATTTAGGTCTTCAGAAAAAAAAAAAAACTAAAAAACTTGAGGAGCATTTGTATCTATGGATTCTTGATTATATATATATATATATATATATATTATATATATATATATATATATATATATGTATTCAGTAAGTTCCTACCCATGATATTTCAGTATTTTTGGTCTGTCATATGAAACAATTTTTTTCTCTGGAAAAGGTTTCATCATTAAATTTTTTGTTAAAAATTTAACATTGCAACTTTTGAATTCTTATAGCAGGAGTACCTTTTCTTTCTTATTTATAGTCTTTAATTAGAAAAGTGTAGCATATGTTCATCTTATGTGTTTTCTGAGTTCTAATGAAAAGTCTGTCTGTACTTGCAGCCTAGATTGGAACTGACAATCACATATTAAAGTGATGGATATGTCATCAGCTTGGCTACCAGAACTGGTAAGTAAAACATACAAGCTACATAGTTGTAAATTTATTTAGAATCATATATATATATATATATATAGCGCTGATATATTTATTTACATAATTCTTTTGTTTGTTGAATCTATATTTTAGGAAATGCAAGATCAAGGGTTCATGAATCAATATCAGATGAATAAACCTTATCATCATCTGATGGATGACTTCAGTGTTGATTCGTTTTCCTCAGAAAGCTACACAGAAAACCCATCTTTTATCGATCAATCTTTTCAAACTCCGAAAAGTGTTGAAGAACCATCCAATATCAAGCAACTATCTAGTTACAAAAAGGCCAATAGTATTAACAAGAGATTTACTCCAACCGAAAAACCGAAGCCGAAGCTAGTTTCTGATACTCCTAACCCTTTCACTATATCTTTTGGAGATCTAAAGCCAAAAGATGAGATCCTTACTTTTAGTGATTCATTCGGTTGCACAGCAGCTGGTGCCAAAAAGGTTCCGACCATGATCAGGAATCCAATTCAAGTTCAAGATCATGTACTGGCTGAGAGGAAGAGAAGAGAAAAGTTGGCTCAACGGTTTATATCTTTGTCTTCTCTCCTTCCTGACTTGAAGAAGGTACTGATCATGGCACCACAAATTTAAATTCCTAGCATATACGCTAGACGAATGAAATAGTAAATATTATCTTATAATGATCATATCTCACACAGAAATCTTTCAGATGCACTTTATTAACGACCTAGCTAACTTTCTGGTGGTAGATGGATAAGGCAACTGTTCTAGAAGACGCAGCTAATTACATACAAGAACTTCAAGGCCGTGTGAAGGAGCTTGAGGGATCATCAGGGTTGAAGAGAAAGAGCATGCAAGAATCGGTTATATCCGCTAAGCGATCAAGGCTTAGTTGTAGTGATGATGATGGTTCTTCTTCTAATGAAGCAAACTTTGAAGAGAGTAGTAGCCCTACCAATCCGGAGATCGAAGTGAGGATGTCGGGATGCAGTCTACTAGTAGAAATCTACAGCCAGAAAAACTGTACATCATTAGTGAAAGTGTTAAGCGAGATGCAGAAGCTTGGTTTATCTGTCATCAGTAGCAGCACCATGCCGTTTGCTGATACCACTCTTCTTATCACCATTGTTGCTCAGGTATATCTATATTGTTAAATCCATAATCATCATAAAAATGGAATTAGTTCCTATTTTCTTTTCTTGGAAAAAAATAAGAATCTTATAGATCCGGGGTATATGTATAAGATGCATATACCAACATATTTCTGATTCATTAATTTTTCTTGATTTTTGCAGAAGAATGATGACTTCATCATGTCATCAACGGATCTTGTGAAGAACCTGCAGCTAGCAATTTGAACTTCTAACTCGACATGCAATTCAAAGTTCGATATTCCTGTGCATTTATTTTCTTATTTTCCCACGAAGAGCTGAATGTGAGTAAACCAGGGATGAGAGCTTGTGTTGATTGCTGGCTGACACATATCCTTGTTAATTTGATCATCGAACAACATGTGTAACATATGAATGTAGACAAACTTC
Organism: Arctium minus; assembly: GCA_954870635.1. NCBI lineage: Eukaryota > Viridiplantae > Streptophyta > Magnoliopsida > Asterales > Asteraceae > Arctium > Arctium minus. The sequence continues at coordinate 106,990,106 of OX941083.1, forward strand.
AACCTACTCAGAAAGCAGAAGGAAGTTGCGAAAAATTCCGTCCCCTTGATTTGGTCTTTTCAAGTATTCTTGAATAAGCATAATTAACATTCTGAAACACTAGAAACTTAATTCTCAGTTTAATTCCATGATAACCCTTCTTTTGTGGTAGATAACTTCGTCCTTTTTTATTTCTGCATTAGCCTCCTTAATCTAAATAGTTTAGATTTTTATAAGGGTTTATAGCTGCATCTTTTTTCGTGGATGATCACATTTATTAAGTCTCGTGTTAATGAAAACTCCCTTTGACATTGCTGTTGTATACATCCATGAAAAATTAATGTCTTTGAGAATTGTCCTAGCTATGAAGAAACCAGGTTAACGGTAGACCCAACCTCCTAAGAGGTCAAGGATTCAGAACTCGTCAAGGTGAGGAATATACGTGAATATTTGCCGTATTTAAAAATTATATACATAAAAAAATGTATGAACCCTAGTACGTGGTGTTGGAAGACGTGGGTAGATTTAATTGAACTTATCAATATTTGTTTAATAAGATGAGAAGATGCATGATGACGATTTCGAAAATGAAAATATATCATAAATTAAGAAACAAGGGAAAAAATTGTAGAATATAAAATAGAATTTACGCATTATCTTTGCAAAAGAGAAAGGATGAGATATAACACACACACATATATATATATAACACATAGTTGTGCATAAATATTTTAAATTGCATTTATTGTGAAATTAGAGTTACTGTAAAAAAGATAAGATTGATAATCTCATGTAAAATCAAAGTTCATGTCAATAGTTTATATATCCAATGATTTATTTAATTACATATGTGGTCCCCTAGTTTTTATAAAACATATTTTAATTATCTTCTCTTCATATGTTTTAAACCAATCCATCCATCCATCCATCTATCTACACCTAAATACATACATAGACAAACACATGCATGGGTGTGTGTATATGTATACATTACATGCATACACAACATATATGTTTATAATAGTGATCGATTATCATTTTGCCTACCTGAATCTCTTCACAATGCCGGATGATTGCATTAACTTCCTCCGTCAACAATTAATGTATCTTAGCCTCTATTTGCTACGAAATGATATATAGGATTCATGTGCAAGATATCAAAGCCCATTACAGCCGGTCCCTTTGGTGGGTTTGTGCACCTTGACTAGAATTTAGAGTCGAAGTGGATTCTGTTGATCAGAAGACTTCTGAAGATAATGGTTCTGTGGAGGTTATTCCAGCGACATCTGAGCCAATTCACATCTTCAACATCGTTACTCCTTGAACCTGTAATGATTCTCAAAAGGACCTCGATCGCTCCTCAGCAGTGCGGTGTGCATTGGCCACAGATTGCTCATCGAGAGCTCTCTTATACGCATGTGATGAAAGATGTGATACGAAACAATCAGCGGCCGAAACAAGAAAAAAAAGGGGTTGCACGGGGATATCCCGTGGGATGCCACTTCGATCGTGCCTGACGTCTGTTTCCCTTACGTAGTGATGACATAAACCAATTGCGCAAGCCGGCACGTGCAGTATGCTGCATAAAGGGGCATGAACGTGCCAAGTGATTAATATGAAATTTCGTGTTTTTAGCATTTGGATCGAGTTGAGATTCTTCTTGTTGCTAAGTGTATATACCCCTTTGGTTCTCATTTTGTAAGCATGAAATTTAGAGGAGAAATACATAGAAAAAGTGAAGATTGTCATTGAGATTTTCGATCCAAAATTGTGATTTTGGTTTGTATTTTCTCTTCGGTTTTTGGCTTTTCCTTCAATACAAGCTTTCTCCTATTTCCCGTGGATGTACATCACATACTCGTGGTGGAACCATGAAGAAATGATGTTTTTATTTTTGACCTAGTCATTGTCTTTGTTGATTTCTTACCTTATCTTTTTGTAACTAAATGTTCAATGATCCAGATTAATTATATTGCTGCTCATTTTTGTAGCACAATTAAGCTCCAAATTAACGAACACATCATTAAACAAGTTCCAGATGCATAGAATTAACCGCTTCATTCCACCAACAGGCATATTCTGTACTGCTCAGCACCCTATTGCGGAGATAAGGGTTCAACCTCAAAGACATTAGGATAAGTTTCTCTTAGTACAACAATGCAAAGAACTCGCATAAAATGTAGCCAGATATGTTTAAATCCCTCAACTCTTCCATTGATATATGATCCTTTCTTGGAGAAGGAAACAAGATTTCTTGCTTGTTTTTCTGACCCGTCGTATTTGGGTCTTTTACCTTGGTTACATCTTGAAGTAAGTCTATGCCACATGTGACTATCCTTTAGAAATCGTCAAGCAATTCCAAAGAAGCTAGGTGCATTTACCATAGTGTTAGTTTAAGTCGAAGACGAAGGATTGTGTGAGAAAAAGAGTTAAGGTACTGATCTAGCGTAAGAAGGGATCTCCACCCTTGATCACTTTCAATCTCATGCCGACTCATGAATTTTGTGCTTCTCACGGGAAAATGGTCCGGTACATCTCGGTGCATCTCAGTAGTGTTAATCTTCAATTAGGATTGGTCCAAACATGTAGATCCCTTCTTACCCTTCTTACGTACCATAACTTCCTTTCTCACCGGAACCCAACCCTTAAAATGGATTAATGCTCGAAACATCACCCATACGAACCAAGTATATATGTTGACTTATCGTGCATCAACCAGACAACAACCATCGCTAACCACTGCATAAGTTTAATTTGGAGGTCAGGTATACAAACATAATTTTTGTCAAAAGAACTATTTGATCAAGTCATTAACTACTTAAAATGAGTTTCAAAACTTAATGAACAATTTGAAGGAGTCCAATTTAGTGCCATTAAAATGTCGATAGATAAATTCTAAGAGTTGTCAATGAAGTAAATTTTATGGTCTTTAGTGTCGATAAAGTGAACCTTGGAGGGTTTTCAGTCTCTGTCATTGAATATCATGTAATTTTCATTAAAATGTTTTTTAAAGTCTTGAATGTCATTAAACTAAACTTTACAGGAGAAAGTATGACATATTATGCGACACTTAGTCAATATATAAAGATCAAATGAATGCAACCAAGTCAAATTAATAAAGTGAAATAGACATAAAACAATATAATCCTATCATATATATATATATATATATATATATATATCATATATCATATATCATAAATTATATAATCATATCATATATTATGCAGCCGTTTGACCAATATTATCCTACTATATACAAAATCACTCTATTATTATAGTCTTAAAGTAACTCAACCCTAGCTATCTCTAATTAGGTAACCATATTTTTGGTTCACACTACTGAAATACATCATATCAAAAATTAACTATATATATATATATATGCATGCACGAAGCCACGAACTCAAAAGTTTTAAGCTATAAACGAAGAATCCTTTTAAATGGTCTTCTTTTTCTTTCGTTTATTTAATTATGTTTTTAGGGTTTTTTTTTTCTCTGTGGGACAAAAATGGTGAGAGAAGTCCTCCAGTACATATCTTTAGTTTTGGAGATATATTTCTTTGCAAAATATATTTCTGTCCAGGAACTAAGATTGTTGAAATAAATGCAATGAATTTATGAAAAAAAGGTAAAGAAAACTAAAAAAAAAACTAGGAATTTGAATATTTGTATATTAAACAACCGACAAAATTCAAAAGGATATAATGACAATAACCAAAATACAAAAACCAAAAAACAAAAAACAAAAGCAGAAAAAAAGTATGCATGGCATATTAGCAACGTCGATTGATTGATACGTATATAATACTATATGGCAGGTCACTCGAATAAAAGCTGCATACATATATACCTTTTCTAAAGAGCTATTATATTAAAAAAAATAAAAGCTGCATACACCACCTCCCCTAGGTTTGGTGCCTAATAATTAATTACCAATTGACATTTGATTAGCTGATAAATTTATTTTAAAACATTTAAATCAAATCTTATCAAAGAAATAGCTATATGGTTTTTTATTAATTTGTTCAAAAGAAGTCTTAATAATCAATTAGCGATTTTGTTAGAAGGAATAATTAATTGATTACAAAATACCAATTGATAGCTACTCTCGCATGATTCTTATATTTTAAACAATGAAATAGTTGATTAAAAAAATTGTAAAACAGTAAAGACCGGAAGGTAGCACGCAAGATGGCAAGATATTTTATAAAACACTAATTAAAGTTTGAACGTAAAAGTAGAACATGTATCATGTGATAACAAATATATTTGAAAAGGGATTTGAAAAACGGTTATGCATATAGATAATGAATTGTTACACACAACAATGAAAACTAAGATAAGTGAGACCTCGATCAGAAGAGGACCGAGAAAATATTTCACGTGATGTATACCATTAGACCATAAGGGTAAAAATTGTAGTGCATTTTTATAATATAATTAAGATTAGTTGCCTTCGCTAAGGAAGGTCAAAGTTCGGCCTTTCTCCTTGCTAATTTCCTTCATTTTTATTACTAAAATATCCGAAACCAGAGTTTAAAAGGTGAGAAACTAGAGTCGAACCCTGACACATCTGAGTATGGCACATTTGCACATTATAATCAAGCACGATCATGCTCTTTCTAATTTTGCAAGTAGAAGGTTTTATGAAATCTGCCACTACCGCACATTATAATCAAGCATGATTGTCTGCAACGATAATTATGAAATTCTGTTTGGATCGAGTTAGGATTCATATGACTTTTAGTATAAATATAACCCTTAGATTCTTATAAGAATGTGAGTCCGTGATCGTTACCAGATAATCAAACAACAAAGATATAACGATTACCAACCTGATCGATATATAAAACGATGATTACAGGGTTGAGTTCTTGATAAGCTTTCTCTCTGTTTTCTCTCTTTTCTCTCTAATGTCTAATATCGGTCGATGTGTTGTTTGATATTGTGAACCGATATTAGAGATGATAGTTTTCTCAACACTCTAACATAATATCTAGATATCTAATATCTAGATATTATATTTAATATTTAATATAATAATTAAACTAACTAAATTAATAATTAACTAAATAATATCCTAAATATAATATCTAAACTAATATCTAGATATTTAGGATAACAATAAAATACTAAAAACGACTTTGACATTTATTACAAACTGACATCAGACTTTATACCGAGAGCGACTTTTCAGCGGTAGCTTCAGATTGGATCTTCAGATTGGATGATCTTGAATCCAATGAGACTGTGCTCTAACAATCTCCCCCTTTGGATCAAGATCATTACTAAAAAGATTTTAGCAATGCAGTCTTATTTTTCAGCTCAGAAGATTCAATCTCTTTCTTTAGCTCAGAATGCTTTAGCAAAGTATCTTCAAAGAAAATTTATCTGAAATCAGCATGTCTTCAGAATATTTTGATATCGCATTTCTTGATTAGCTTTTCTCTTCTCCAATGTCTTGTAATGTAATGGACTGAACATTTCTTCAAGCTTTAGATTCTCCCCCTTTTTGATGAAAAGTGCAACGACTTCATCAAAACTTTGAGTAAGAAATGTCAACCACTTGGAGCCTCTGATCCATTAATTCAAAAGATATTCATCCAGATCTTTTCAAATCCAGACAAAATAGTCGTGTAACACCTGAATCAACTAATGAATCAGTTAACATGTCTGTCAGTAACACTAAGTCACTGTGTGTAACAAATACACATTGGAAAGGAGCTGTTTGATGTTGACTCCCCCAGGGCTTCCATTTAATCATCGAAACACCACAAAGGTAATTTCTATAAACGTTATGACAAAGAAACAAATTCCTTGTGTGTTCGTGTTTGTGATAGAAAGAATTAAGCACTTGATGATTGCTTATAGGCTCAAAATTTGTGTAAACCACTGAGACAACAGTAAGTTAAACACAGACTCAATGTGCATGATTGAAGTGCGAAGGTGGGGCAGACTTCCTTCTTTTCAATATCCAGATTTTCCAAATGAAAATCAGATACCAAATGTGCTGCTTCCCCTTTGAATAAGTGAAACACTTTCTTGTTGAGAAGAAAATGAGTAGTTGGTGAGGTTTGATCAAGAGTTGGCATGGGCTAGTTGCCTGTTTCAATAATATTCACCAAAGAGTTGTGAAACACTAGTAATGTGGCTGCCCGACTCAGAAAAAGTTGGTGCAGAGTTGTGATATTCTTTTAACTCTGTTCTCACACGCTCTTTCTTTTAAACATTTTGCTCACTCTAATCAAACTTAGTTCTTTGTTTGACACACTCATTTCTTTTGATTTCTCACATCAATCACTATGGATTAACTTTGTGGGTAGAAATCACTGGTTAAGGTGATTCCATAGAAGTTGTGTTAATTCTTAGCACAAAGAAATCTTGTTTTTCCTATTATGCATATGATGCTCAGATATATTTAACTATTTCAGTTAAAGCACAATGTAGAACTTGAAAACATTTAAAGTCACACTTCCAATTCATGAATTCGTTTTTAGAATCGGGAAGTGGTTTGAACATTTAGAACAATGTTTTCTATGATTGAAAGTTGTCCCCTTATCAACCATAAATGAGATTAAGATAAAGGATTATACCTTAACGTGCGATCTTACATCTCATGAAGCAAAGCTTAAAGTCATAAACATATGAACATGTAAGCATCTCTCAAAAATTCTGCAAAAGTCTTATGTCAAGTCAAAGTAAAATTTATTCACTTAAATTGAAAAGACAAAAAGCATTAAAACTTTTAAAATACGAGTTCTAATCAGAAATAATCAGAAGTCATATCCTTACTCCTTTGACTTGAAGAGCTCCCCCTAAAATCTTGCATTACGAAATTTTTTTGACATAAAAGGTATATGCAAAAATTTTATGAGCTCCCCCTCGAAATAATATTGATCACTTGTCAATTTCTTCTCATACTCCCCCTTGGATCATGAACAGAATATAGAAGTGCAGATATCAATCAGAATTAAGAATGAAGAAATGATGAAAAGTATACAATTAGAAAACTTTGATAGGTAACTACTGATTAGATCTTAAGATTTAGCATACCAAGCTTAGAGACAAGAAAGATAAACCTCTTTTCGTCTAAAGGTTTGATAAACAAATCGGCAAGTTGATAATCAGTTTTTACAAAGAAAAGTTCAATTGTTCCTTTTTCAACATGATCTTTAATAAAATGATACCTGACGTCTATGTGTTTGGTTTTGGTGTGCTGAACAGGATTCGCTGTTATTGCGATGGCGCTCTTGGAGTCACAGTATATCGGGATTTTGGTGAAGTGGAAACCGTAGTTGCGCAATTGTGTTCTCATCCATAAGACCTGAGAACAGCAGCTAGCAGCAACTACATATTCTGCTTCGGCCGTGGAAGTTGAAACACGTTGCTTATTCGATGCCCAACTTACGAGTTTGTCATCGAGGAACTGTACATGTCCTGACGTGCTCTTCCTGTCTAACATACAACCTGCATGATATGCATCTGTATACGCTGTTAGTTCAAAGCTAGTATATTTAGGATACCACAGACCAATATCTGCAGTCCCCTTCAGATAACTAAATATGCGCTTTACTGCAGACATATGGATTTCTTTTAGATTGGCCTGATATCTTGCACATAAGCATGTTGAAAACATTATATCTGGCCTACCATTAAAGAACCTATCATCCCTCTATAAGTCCTAACATCAACAGCCTTTCCCGAAGGATCGGTGCCAATTTTAGTACCTGGTGCCATTGGGGTACCAATCGGTTTTGAATTTTCCATTTTGAACTTCCGAAGAATTTCAAGAATGTATTTTGATTGATTGATAAAAATACCCGATGAAAATTGTTTGACTTGTAATCCGAGAAAGAAATTCATCTCTCCCATCATATTCATCTGAAATCTGGACACCATAAGGTTTGAAAAATTCTTACAGTACTTAGGATTTGTAGAGCCAAAAATAATATCATCTACATAGATTTGAATTAGAATGATATTGGATTTTTCCTTTTTGATAAACAAAGTGGTATCCACCGTACCTTTTGAAAAACCAGACTTGACTAGAAATTTGGAAAGGACATCATACCAGGCTCGAGGAGCTTGTTTCAGACCGTAGAGTGCTTTGTCGAGAATGTAGACGTGATTCGGCTTCTCTTGATTGACAAAACCCTCTGGCTGAGAGACGTAGACTTCCTCCTTCAGAATGCCATTAAAAAAGGCAGTCTTCACGTCCATTTGGAAGACCGTGAAGTTCTTGTGGGCTGCGTAGGCTAGAAACATTCTAATTGCCTCTAAACGCGCCACAGGAGCATAAGTCTCGTCATAGTCGATTCGTTCCTCTTGTCTGTATCCTTTGGCTACAAGTCTTGCCTTGTTTCGGATAACGGTACCTTCTTCGTCTTTCTTGATCTTGAAAACCCATTTCGTACCTATAATGGTTTTACTTGAAGTGCGTCAAACTGATTCAGCTCTTCTTGCATTGAGATCACCCATTCTGGATCAGCAAGTGCCTCTGATACGCGAGTTGGCTCAAACATGCTCAGAAAGGAGTCATGCATGCACATGTTCATTGACGCTGACCTAGTTTGCACCGGTTTCGTTGGATCGCCAATGATCTGGCTTGTAGGGTGCTCTTTGGTCCATTTAAGTTCATGAGGCAGTGGATTATATGAATGTATATCAAATGTTTCATCTATAAATCCACTTGTACCTTCTTCAGCTTGTTTAGGAGGAATGACGATTGCAGTTGAAGTAATTGATGGGAGTGGATTATATGTAGATAGATCAATATAAAAAGGAATGGGGGGTTCAGTTGAAGTAGATGGTACAGAAGTCTCAGTAGGTACAGCTTGGTCCGACTGTAGATTAGTCTGTATAGAAAAACCTACTGTTTCAGCTACTTCTGTTTCTTCTTGATTTGTCACATCTTCAACTGTTGGAGTCGGCATTTGAACTGGAATTTCTTGTTGAATCGGGGTGTTGGATTCAATAGGAATATCTGAACTGGTTGGATGAGTAGTCGTTTAGTCTTCCATCCTGTCAACCACAACAGATTTCTTTACATTAGATCCAAGAAATTCATCATAAAACAATTCAAATAATAAGTCTAAATCAGATACATGATTAGTTGACATTGATGCTTCATCTGATTTATTCTGTTGAGACGCAGGTTCTGGACTGAGTTACCCAGAAGCTAGTACTCCGGTTATCACGGGTTCTGAACTGTGTTGTTCGGAAGCCATCTCTTCATCAAACGAAATGTTGACGCTTTCAATAACCGTCTTTGACTTCTTCAGGTATATACGGTATGCAGTTGATGTAGAGGAATAACCAATGAAGATGCCTTCGTCCGCCTTGGCACTAAACTTGTTGAGACAAACACTTACACCCAAATATATGGAAATATTTGATTGTCAATGTTCGGTTGTTGATCAACGCATAAGGAGTCTTCTTGAATCTGCGGTGTATCATGGATCGACTCTGTGTGTAGCACGCAGTCGATACAGCTTCAGCCCACAAAAATAGAGGTAAGTCTGATTGACTTAGCATAGTACGAGCAGCCTCGACTAGCGTACAATTTCTTCTTTCGACCACTCCATTTTGTTGAGGCGTACGAGCAACAGAGTATTGATGTGATATCCCGACAGATTCGAGATATTCTTCAACCTTTTTTGTTTTTGAACTCTGTGTTGTTGTCTGTCCTTAGAAGCTTGACCGGTTTCTGCAGATTCACCTGGGTTGTCTTCAGGAATGTAATAAGAACATCTGGTGTCTCATCATTTGAACGTAGAAACTTGACCCATGTGTATCGCGAGTAATCGTCCACGATAACAAGTATGTACTTCTTTCCGCCTAGACTCTGAGTTCGCATTGGACCGCATAAGTCCATATGCAACAACTCTAACGGAGCGCTTGTACTCGGTTCAGGCTTTGGTTTATGTGGAGCCCTCTTCATCTTTCCCTTTTCACATGTTGTACAAAGATGTTCTTTTTCATACTTCAGCTCTGGAAGTCCTTTGACTAGTTTTCCACTGACCAGATTGTTGATGTATCTGAAGTTGAGGTGAGAGAGCCATCGATGCCATAACCAACTTTTTTGCATCGAGGCTTTCGATAGTAGACAAACCTGCTTGTCAGTCTGGACATTTGACAAATTGATTGTGTAGAGGTCTGATTCTCGAGTACCGACCAAGAGTTCCTTGCCTTCTTCAGTGCGAACTGAACACCTCTTGGCTTTGAAGTTGACCTCTAAGTCTTTGTCACAGAACTGGCCTATACTGAACAAGTTGTTTCTTAAGCCTTCAACATAGCTCACCTTCTTTATCGTGACATTGTTATGTTGTACATCACCATATCCCATTATTGGTGAAAACTGGTCATTGTCGAATCTAACTGTTCCGCAATACTTCTCTTTAAAGTTGGACAACATCTCTTTTTGTCCAGTCATATGCTTGGAACATCCGCTATCCAAGTACCATATATGACGGATCTGCACAGGAGAAATAACGAAACAAGAGATTTAGATATTCATTTGACAACATTTGGAGTTAAAACTTTTGAGTATTGAAGAGCGGGTCTTGAACTGATGTGTTCAAAAGCCATAATTTCTCTTAAGCACGGGTTCTGAACAAGTGTAAAAGTGGGTCGATCGGTACACTGCAATTTCTTTGACCGATAATAAAATTTTGGACCGGTACCTTGTAGAAAAGTGGAGTCGACCGGGAAGTTGTAAAATAGTGGACCGATAATCCAATTTGACCGGGAAAAATTGTTTGACCGGTAAAGAAATTGTTTGATTGGGAAAAATTGTTTGACCGGTAAAATAGTGGACCGATAATCCAATTTCTTTGACCGATAATCCAATTTGACCGGTGTGAGATGTTGCTTAATGAAACAAATTGATTGAAATTGGATTTGCAAATTGATGGACACGTGGTGGAGAATGAAACAAATTGATGGACACGTGAGGTTTCTTTGAATTGGTGGAAATTGGATTTGCAAAGAATTAGATGAGTTTTGTGATGACCGGTATTGACGAAAGTGGGTCGATAATGAATTTGGACTTCGACCGGTAATAAACTAGTGTGAGTGGGTCGACCAATATGTTGCAAATAATTTAGGTGATTGACCGGTATGTTGTAAAAGATATGGACCCATAAAGTTTTTCGACCGGAACTGGGTAATGATATCGGTCGACCGGTATGGAACCTTCGACCGATATCGTTTTTTCTTCGTTTAATCGACCCTGCAACTCCCAAATTAAACTGCCTAGACTTTGTTTTACAGCCCCAAACTTTGACACAATTATCGAATCACCAAATACAACAGTTTACGACACTTTGATTTAAAAAACAACCACAAAATGGAGTTTTTGATCGAAGACACAGTGTTTATGTAAAATGAAGAACACAGAGACTTGAAAATTTGATTTTTAATCTGGTAGAGGCTCTGATACCAATTGTGAGTCTGTGATCGTTACCAGATAATCAAACAACAAAGATATAACAATTACCAACCTGATCGATATATAAAACGATGATTACAGGGTTGAGTTCTTGATAAGCTTTCTCTCTGTTTTCTCTCTTATGTCTACTATCGGTCGATGTGTTGTCTGATATTGTGAACCGATATTAGAGATGATAGCTTTCTCAACACTCTAACATAATATCTAGATATCTAATATCTAATATCTAGATATTATATTTAATAATTAATATAATAATTAAACTAACTAAATTAATAATTAACTAAATAATATCCTAAATATAATATCTAAACTAATATCTAGATATTTAGGATAACAATAAAATACTAAAAACGACTTTGACATTTATTACAAACTGACATTAGACTTTATATCGAGAGCGACTTTTCAGCGGTAGCTTCAGATTGGATCCTCAGATTGGATGATCTTGAATCCAATGAGACTGTGCTCTAACAAAGAAAAACACGAATTCTAGAAAGGGTGAATCCTAGAGTACGTGAGGATTATCCTTAAGAGTTCGAAGCACAAATTGTGATTTGGTTGTAATGTATTTTTCAATTTCAGTTTTCTCCATGAATTAAAGCTTCCTCGTTTCATGTTTAGACGTACACCATCATACCGATGGTGGAACACGTTAATTGTGAGTTATTTTGCATTACTTTCTTTAATTGTTTATTGGGCATTGGGTTTGTCATCCTTATACTTCGATTCAATTTGTTTGGCATTCTTTTGTTGGTTTAATATCACACTTTGATTACTAAAGCTCATCACTTCATTCGATTTTTAGGACCATACGGTAATAGAAGAATCCCAACAAGTGGTATTGAATTTTTATACGATTTTTGCTCAAATCTTTTGTGTGATTGCATATGGATGCATACTATATTTTTACATAAGAAATATAGCCAAATATTTGAACCACCTTGAACCAATTTTGCAATTTAAGACTATAGTTTTACCAATCATCGGTATAGAAGAAAGAATATGATTGAGTGGAGAAACTTGATTTTTTATTATTACTTGTAGGTGGAAATATATATATATATATATATAGAGAGAGAGAGAGAGAGGGATGATCAAACGAGAACAATAACTATTTAAAGGAACACGAGAACTAACAAAATCATTAGTGATTTTACATTAACGTGCAAAAAAGCCACGCCGACCTGAAGCCGCGATCAAAGTCCCTTTTTCGTGTGTTAATGTAAAATCACTAATGAGTTTGTTAGTTCTCGTGTTCTTTTAAATAGTTATTGTTCTCGTTTGAACTCGACTCTATCTCTCTCTCTCTCTCTCTCTCTCTATATATATATATATATATATATATACATCTTACAAAACTAAATCGTAACTTACAATCAAGTCATTATGAGAGAATATTTAATTAGTGTAGGTATTGATTGTGAGTATCTCTATAATGCCCTCGCAAGATGGACGATCGAGTAGTGAGACCAATCTTGGACATGAGTTCTTTGAACCGTGTTCTTGGAAGTGGCTTAGTAAGAACATCAACTAGTTGATCATTGCCGAAAATGTAGGAAACACACAACTTTTGACTTTGGACATTCTCACGAACAAAATGATAGTCAAGAGCTAGGTGCTTCATTTTTGAGTGAAACTTAGGATTGGCGGCAACATATGTAGCTCCCATATTATCACAATATATTACCGGTGCTGTGATGGATAGATGGCCAAGCTCAGAAGTAAGTTTTGGACCTATAATAGCCCTGTCGTAGTTGCAGCAACAACTCAGTATTCGGCTTCTGTCGACGAACGAGCAAGAGTGTGTAGCTTACGTGAACTCCAAGAAATTAGATTTCTACCCAAGTAAACAATGTAGTCGGTGGTTAAAATGTAATCATCTTTATCACTGACCCAAGAAGCATCTGTGAAGGCATGGAGAGTAGTGGGCGAATCACGACGTAATAGTAGACCTTGTGTAGATGTGCCCACTAGGTAGCGTAAGAGTCGTTTGAGAGTTTCCCAATGTTCTTCAGTCGACTTGTGCATATATTGAGATAACCCGTTCACAACAAAAGAAACATCTAGTCTATTAGTGATAAGTATTGTAGATTTCCCACAATTACCCTGTATTCAGTGGGGTTGGCCAAGGGGTTCCGCTATGCAGGGTTAGGGTAGGATGAGAAGCCATGAGGGTAGGAACAGGTTTGGCGGCTGCCATGTGAGTACGTGTGAGGAGATCTTGTATGTATTTATGTTGGCTAAGAAAAATGCCATGAGGGTGAGGTAAGACTTCCACACCAATAAGAAAGTGTGCCAAGATCCTACAGTGAGAAACGATTAGAGAGTTGAGAAATATAAGAGTTTAGAAGAGTGAGATTTGATCCAGTGATGATGATATCATCAACATAAACAAGAAGAAACATGTGATCATTTTTGTGGCGTAACGTAAAAAGTGAGGCATCGGAAATGGAATTTTTGAAACCACAACCAAGTAGATAGGATTTGAGTTCATTATACCAAGCTCGTGGAGCTTGTTTGAGACCATAGAGAGCTTGACGGAGTTTTCATACATGATTAGGATGAGTTTGACTAATGAAACCAGGTGGTTGAACCATAAAGACGTCCTCCATTAGAGAGCCTTGAAGAAAGGCATTGTTAATATCAACTTGACGAAGAGACCAACTATGTGTGATAACTAGAGAGAGAATCATTCGGATTGTTGCCGGCTTAACCATGAGGCTAAAGGTTTAAATACAGTCAAGACCGGGTCTTTGGTGGAACCCTTTATCAACTAGAAGGGCTTTGTAACGCTCAATAGAGCCATTGGGATTATATTTGGTACGAAATACCCATTTACACCCAATAAGGTTTTGAGATGGAGAAGATGAAATTAGATCCCATGTGTGATTTTTTTAGTAAAGCATTGTACTCATCTTGCATAGCTTCACGCCATACCGGATTTTTCAATGCTTATGTTATAGTGGTAGGCTCAGTGGAAGTGTGTTGGAAAGAGACATGGAGATTCATTTTATCAATAGGCTTACATATGTTGTTTGAAGTCTTGTGATGGGAGGTCGGGGTCGGGGAGGAGATGGAGGATTAAGAGGTGATGAGGGAGTAGAAGAGAGTGAAGGTGTCATGGAGAAAGAATTAGTTTCACTTGATGGGGGAATAGAAGATGTAGATGTATTTTGTGGAGCTTGCATGGGTGATGTAGTAGGTAAGATGGGAAGTTTGATAGCACACCATTCTTCCGCATCATTAGATGTGTGTGGATATATGACAAAGGAGGAGGTGGAGAAGGGGAACTCATGTTCAATGAATTTAACATGATGAGAGACATATATCTTGTTAGAGGTGGGATCAAGACAATAATAAGCACTTTAGGTGGCAGAATAACCAACAAAAACACAAGGAGAAGAGCGAGGATCAAGTTTATTTGTGGTATAGGGACAGAGCCAAGGGTAGCAAAGACACCCAATACTATGCAATTTAAAATAGTTGGGTGTGTGACCATGAAGTTTATGATATGGAGATTGAAGATTAAGTGTAGGAGTTGGCATATGATTTATGAGGTAACACGCAGTAGCAAAAACAAGAGACCAATATGTACGTGGCATAGAAGAGTGAGTGAGAAGAGAAAGACCCGTTTCAACAATGTGACGATGACGGTGCTTCGAATAGCCATTATGCTCGGCCGTATGAGGCGGGGAAGTTAGATGAGTGATGCCATGAGAATCAAAATTAGGATTTAAACCAATATATTCACCACCATTATCACTAAAGATAGTAGCGATGGATCGTTTGAAGATATTTTCAACTTTGAGTTTAAATTTAATAAAAATGGCAGTGGCCTCATTTTTGTGTTTGAGTGGATAAAACCACACATACTTAGAATAATGATCAATAAATATTATGTAGTATTTGTAGTCATCATAAGCGAGGGATGGGGGGGGGGAGTCCAAACATCACTATAAAGAATATCAAGAGGGCCTTTAGATTGTTAGGTGTTATGAGAGAACGGTAATTTATGGATTTTATTGCAATCATAAGAATTGCAATGAAAATCAACAGACTTAGGAATATTTAAATTGAAAGAGTTGCTAATATGATGTAAAATAGAATATGGTGGATGGCCTAATCGATGATGCCAATCGGTAGTGGATGTCATTTTCACATAGTGGATGGTGGGACGAGTCGGTTGCCATTCATAAATTCCCGATTTATTTTTGCCTTGGAGAAGGGGTGCCCCCGTGCGAAGATTCTTCACAAGATAAGAAGTAGGTGAGAATGTAATTGAAGCATTATTATCTTGGCAAAATTTAGATATTGAGATAATATTACGAGAAATGGAAGGCACATGTATTATATGATTAAGATGAAGTTTAGAAGTAGGAGTAAGAAGAGATGTTGAACCAGTGTTTGAGATGGCTAGGACCGAACCATCGCCAATAATGAGTTCCTCCCTACCATTGTAAGGGTAGTGAAGTGTAAGATTGGCAAGATCATGAGTGACATGGTGTGTTGCACCACTATCAAGAAGCCAACCATTGGATGAAGTTTCTGAGGCAGCAGCGACATAAGCATGTGGAAAAGAAGACGAGATTGGAGGATAAGAGGAGGGTGATGGTTGAGTTGCATTTGGGAATTGAGTGCGGAAGATAGGGCATTGCAGGACATAGTGTCCAATTATGCGACACCATTGGCAACGTCTCTTGAAGGGTTGAACAGGATGGTTTGGGGCATAAGCGGGGAACATATTTGGGGCGGGTAGTAAGAAGAAAAAAAATATAGATCTTAAGCTCTATACACCATATAGAAGAAAGAATATGATTGAGTGTAGAAACTTGATCTTTTATTATTACTTGTAAGTGGAAATATATATATATATATATATATATATATACATATTAAGAGAATCGTAACCTACAAAACTAAGTCGTAACTTACAATCAAGTCATTATGAGAGAATATTTAATTAGTGTAGGTATTGATTGTGAGTATCTCTATCAATCGACTTATAACTACCAAACCAAAATTTCACCTTTAAACTTACCGTTGGTTCGTAAATACCGTACCACTAATTAGAAACTAAGAATAGGCAATATCTAGATAATCAATTCAAGAAAACTTATAAAATTTCCCCCAATTCAAGGCTTAAACGTAATGTCTCCTTCAACCTTTGATTTCTCTCACCGTATTTGGGTTTAAGTAAAAAAATTTTAATTTGCACCATTTTTTACTCACTGAGGGTCTTACTTAAATACTAACCCAGTCAAAATTTGACACATACACATTTTATTCAACACATATCAAACTTTGATCAAAACTTATGAAACAAGTGTCTAATGAGATAACTTATCCATGGACCATTAAAGTTTATGTAATAGCCGTAAATTTCGACAAGTAAAGATAACCCATTTAGTGACTTATGGCCTGCTGCAGATATAAGGGATCGCAAAGGAGTAATCTAGACCTGGTCAATGGAAGTGTCGAAGGAAATCAGGTGTAAAAAATGGAACTTTCGGGCTTCGGGACTCATAGCGGGACTATGCTGACGACTATGACATTGTCACTGTCGCCAAGGGAAATGTCGCAGGAAATGCCTGCCACTATGCCATGGGTGCATTATCGCGGGGCAAAGTCACGAGCGGGGGAGATGTTGCGGTACACTTCGGGCGATTATGCCCGCGACAATGACACATGTCACTGTCGCTGGGCAATGTTGCGGTCGGCCCCATAATAACTTAAAACTCGATTTTTGGCAGCTTCTTCCCATTTTATGCTAACTCCTTCACACCCATTCTCTCTTAAACGAACCCTCTCAGTTTACTTAGGGTTTTTGAGCATTTTGGGAGTTAAATCCTTGATTTTTAAGGAGGTCTTTCATCATCAAGCTAGAGATGGAATGCAAAAGTTATAAACCGTCATCTCACTCTCGTTTTCAATGATTTCTAAGCATCTAGGGTTCATTAAACCCCTCCAAACCCTTTTTCCATTCTTTTGATGATTTAGAATTTGAGGTCATATTGGTGACCTAGAAGAGTATTGTTGATGAATTCAAACTATGGTAAAGGTAATCTTCTCTTGCCTTCAACTATGGAAATTAGGGTTTTGGGATAAGATGAGATCTTCATGTAAAATATTTGGGTAACGATTCTATATGGTTGAATATGAATATTTATGGTTGGAAATTTATGGATCTAGATTTTTGGAAGTTTTTGGCTTGAGGATCCAAGTCTCTTCAAAGGAGCTCAAGTTAGGGAAAATCTAGATTTTGTCTAAATCTAGCAAGGTGAGTTCAAGTTGCTTTGTGAAAACTATGTACATGTCAAAATGTGTATTTTGAAGTAAAAACATGTTTTACTTGGTGATTGTCAATGTGTCGAGTATTTTGATAAGTTTTCATATTTGGTAAACTTGGGTTAATTTGATCTCATAAAATGCTCACATTTGGGATTTGGATATTTTAATAAGTAAATAGCATGATTTATGCATTTTTGGTGATTTTGTGCAAATGAAGTCTATTTTATGATTTATGCGTTTTTGGTGTATTTAATTTCATAAACCCTTTGGAAAATGTTTGTCGCTGGGTTGTGGGACATTTAGGAAATGTAAGGGTATGAGCCCATTTGGAAAATTGTTTGTCCCAATTCGTGATGAGTTTTGGGTTAATCACATCTTTGAGGTATGTATCGGTGTGAACGTCGTTTAAATATGTATTAATATTTGGGGACTGTTATTTGTTGGCCAAATGGATTTTGAGCATTTTAGCTCGGTTTTGACTTAAAAGAGTCTTGAGAACATTTGTCCGACTTTTATGGCTCAATGTAGAGCCCCATTTGTGGTTTGCATCTGAATGCATCTTATGGTATATTATTGATAATTACATGCTCGAGTGTGTTGGTCATTCCTGTTATGTAATTTTAGACTGTGTTGCATTGGATCCATATGCACATAAGTCAGTCTTTATTTGATGGTCAATTGGGTATTTCGGGGTTGGATTATGGGACCCATGTTTTATGACCTGAACTTTTCAAGTGTACACTAGGAGGGTTGAGTCCGGTTGTGCTAATGTGTTGAAGGGCGTTTGGGCCTCCGCCGCTTGAAGGTAATGCCTTGGAGGTAATCCTTAAGTGTGTCGGGCCTTTGGGGTGGTATTCATGGTAATATTCACCAAGATCAGCTGTCTTTTCGGGGTGTAGCTTGAAAGGAGTCGTAGGGGCACTTGGGCTTTTATGTTGTGAAGTGTCATACGATCAACGTTGTATGAGTGACATACTTATACGTTCCTCCACTGTCAATGGATACGGGTCTCCCCCGTTGTCGACCAACAGTATTTTGGATATTTAATTGTCCATGCTTTAACATTTGGATTTCATCCCATTTTATGGTCGCCTGAGTATTGAATTTTAGTTCCATGTTTTCGGTGGCATATTATATTTATATGGATTGTTTTTCATGATTTATGAGTTGAGTATTAAGTCTCACCCGTGTTTTGGGTGTTTTGAGATATGAAGTTTTATCCGCGTTTTTATAAATTGGGAGTCCGATTTCTATTCACGTTTTGAGTGAGTTTTGGGTGGCAGCAGTTTATAAAGAATGTTTTGTATTGGGATGTTCGTCCCAAAAAATGCATGTTATTGGAAAACGAGTTGTTTTCATATTTAAAGTAAATCATTTTGAAAGATTATGTATTAAGTCGCATTCTTTCTCTTTTTTTTAACGAAATATTTATTCATGTTGAAAACTTTTCAAATCACTAGGCGTTAGCCTAATCTTTTTATTTGTCGACATGTGCATCAGGTTCCGGTTGGGGTACGGTATTAGCGACACTGTGAAGATATGAGTGCTAGTTCATGCACGAGAGTGAATAACATGGGTGAAGTCTTCCGCATATTTGGAGATGACAATATTTGATGGGTTTAGTAACACCCGACCTTTAATTAGTCCTATTGTAAGAGTTATTTATTTTGTTGACTGTTAAATCAAGAATCATATTTCAAGTGTGAGATCGGTGATTTTATCCTTCTTTGAGGTATTATTGAAAGTTTTAAATTAGTTGTTTTTTCCAAATTTGAGGGTGTTACAGTTTCCTAATGTTACTGGTTATCCTATGGGTTTCATAATTGCTTACATTTTAATCATTCAAATACATTTTAGGATGTTACACTCTGTTATAAAATATGAACATAATCCACATAAATGGTGAACAACCAACGAAATTGAGTTGAAAGCATCTCCCTCCCGTTTTTGCTCTTGGGATTGTTAAAGTATATTACAATTTATATAGTATAGGGACCAATCTTGGCATGTAGTCAAAAGTTAATCTAGGTTTATATCTGTGTGTCCCAATAGTTAATCATTCAATCAAGTAAACATATATTCAACACAATTATGCAAACCTGGTATTGATTAATCAAACGATTCAACATGTTACAAGCTTTAAGAAATCGAAATCTCTCTCTCTGCTTCTTGTTCACGGCGCACCAACACAGCAACCTCTCAATAATAATTTTCTATAATTAGCTCTCTCTACCTAATTACCAATAATCTAAACTAATTTATACATAGGCCATATTAGCCTAATGGGCTTGGCAAGCTTGGCCCAACTACTAAAACAAATCTATTAACTAAAATATAAAGCCTAATAAATAAAATACGGAAACATACTTTTGACTAATTATTACAAAAGGACCCTAGACTATTTGATGAGACGACTTTATCAGCTTTGACTTCAGTTTTCCATCTTCAGATAATTATGATCTTGAATCCAATAAATATGTGCTTTAAGAATCTCCCCCTTTGGATCAAGATCATTCTTTAAGCTCAGAAAATGTAATCTTCCTCTTTGTCTTCAGAATGTAGCAATCTCCCCAATCAATGAGAATAAATCTCTTGGAAAGAAATTATCTCCAGTTTCAGCTCGGAATGCTTCAGCAAATCATCTTCAGAGAAAAATTCTTCAAATCAGCAAATCTTCAGAATATCTTTAGTAAACCTTCAGAACTTTTGATCTCCCCATTTCTTGGTTGACGCTTCTCCCCCTTTTTGATGACAAGAGCAAGGAGTTCATCAAAACTGTTCTCCAATGTCTTCCACCACTGATCTTGCAAACAGAACCACTGATTAACCGTCAATTAATTAAGATGTTCATCCAGATCTTTGCAAATCTAGACAAGTTAGTAAATGAAGTGTAACACCTGAATCAACAAATGAAATCAGTTAACAATGCCTGTCAGTAACACAAAGTCACTGTGTGTAACAAATACACAATATAAAGGAGCTTTTATGATGTTCACTCTCCCAGGGCTTCCATTCAATCATCGAAAAACCACAAAGGTAATTTCTATGAACGTTATGACAAAGAAACAAATTCTTTGTGTGTTCGTGCAAGTGATAGAAAGAAATAAAGCATATGATGTTTGCTTAGAAGGCTCAAAAAGTGTAAACCACTGATACAAGTAGTTAAACACAGACTCAATGTGCATTAGTGAAGTGTGAAGGTGGGGCAAACTTCCTTCTTTTCAATATCCAGATATTCCAAATGAAAATCAGATAGCATATGTGCTGCGTCCCCTTTGAAAATAAAACATTTTCTTGTTGAGAAGAAAATGAGTGGATGGTGGGGTAATGTCAAGAGTTGGCATGGGCAAGGTGCCAGTTTCAATAATGTTCACCAAAGAGATGTGAAGCATTAGAAATGTGGATTCCCAGCTCAGAGAGTAGTTGGTGCAGAGTTTAAAAATTCTTTTACTCTTATCTCTCACCCTCTTTCTTTTAATCTTTAAACGCACCGCTAACCAAACTCTCTTTTAACATTTTCTCTCATCACACATCCCACACTCATTTCATGGAACTCCTCACACTCAATCACTAAGGATTTACTTCTTGGGTAGGAGACACTGGTTAACATGAATCCATAGAAGTTTCTTTTAAGTCCTAGCACACTGATCCTATGTTTTCCTATGAAGCATATGATGCTCAGATGGTTTAACTTTGTCAGTTAAAGCTCAAAGATGAATCAGAAAACATTTAAAATCACACTTCCAATTCAAGAAATCTGTTTGAGAATCGGGAAGTGGTTTGAACATTTAAGAACATGTTTTCTTATGATTAAAAGTTGTCCTTCTTTCAACCATAGATGAGATGAAGATAAGGAATTATACCTTTTAAGTGCAGTCTTACATCTCACGAAGTCAAGCTTAAAGTCATAAAGATATGATCTTTGAAGCATCTCTCAACCTGCAAAAGTCTAACAGTCTAGTCAAAGTAACTTTATTCACTGAAATTGAAATGACATAAAGCAGTAAAACGACTAAAGTACGAGTTCTGATCAAAAGTAATCAGAAGTCATTGCCATACTCATTACTTGTATGATCCCCCTAAAAGCATGCATCACTAACAAGTTATCAGTAAGTACAAAGCATTATGCTCCCCCTCAAAATAACTGTGACCATCTATAAGATACTTCTCACACTCCCCCTGAGATCATGAACAAACTATTAAAGAGCAGGTATCATGCGGAAATAATAATAAAGAAATGATAAAGAGACACAATAAGAAACTTTAATAGGTAACCACCGATTAGGTCTTAAGATTTAGCATACCAAGTCTTGAGACAAGAAAATTAAATCTCTTTTCGTCTAAAGGTTTGGTAAACAAATCTGCAAGCTGATAATAGGTTTTTACAAAGTAAAGTTCAATTGTTCTCTTTTCTACATTGTCTTTTATAAAATGATACCTGACATCTATGTGTTTGGTCTTAGTATGATGAACAGGGTTAGCGGTAATCGCAATAGCGCTCTTCGAATCACAATAGATCGGTATTCTATTGAAATGAAAATCCATAGTCTCGCAGTTGTGTTCTCATCCACAAGACCTGAGAACAACAGCTAGCAGCAGCTACATATTCCGCTTCGGCCGTTGATGTAGAGACGCATAATTGCTTCTTTGAAGCCCAACTGACGAGTTTATCTCCGAGGAATTGGATATGACCCGAAGTGCTCTTCCTGTCTAACA
The DNA here is from genome assembly GCA_954870635.1 of Arctium minus. Classification (NCBI taxonomy): domain Eukaryota; kingdom Viridiplantae; phylum Streptophyta; class Magnoliopsida; order Asterales; family Asteraceae; genus Arctium; species Arctium minus. The sequence goes on from OX941083.1 coordinate 107,012,544, forward strand.
TGCAACCAACATGATCTGGGTCTGAATAAGCTGTTAGTTCAAAGCTTGTATCCTTAGGATACCACAGACCAAGATCTGCGGTCCCCTTTAGATACCTGAAAATCCGCTTTATAGCAGACAAATAGGATTCTTTAGGAGTGGCCTGATATCTAGCACATAAGCATGTAGAAAACATTATATCCGACCTACTAGAAGTAAGATACATTAAAGAACCTATCATCCCTCTATAAGTCCTAACATCAACAGCCTTTCCCGAAAGATCGGTGCCAATCTTAGTACCAGGTGCCATTGGGGTACCAATCGGTTTACAATTTTCCATTTTGAATTTCCGAAGAATATCCAGAATGTATTTAGATTGATTGATAAAAATCCCCGTTGAAAATTGTTTGACTTGCAATCCGAGAAAGAAGTTTATCTCTCCCATCATGCTCATCTGAAAACGTGACACCATGAGGTTTGCAAAGTTCTTACAGTACTTAGGATTTGTAGAACCAAAAATAATATCATCCACATATATTTGAATAAGAATGATATCGCCTTTATCCTTTTTAATAAAAAGAGTGGTATCAACCGTACCTTTTGTAAAACCTGACTTGACCATGAACTGAGATAGAATATCATACCAGGCGCGAGGAGCTTGTTTCAGTCCATAAAGAGCTTTATCCAAGATGTAGACGTGGTTCGGCTTATCTGGATTGACAAACCCTTCTGGCTGAGAGACGTAGACTTCTTCCTTGAGTACTCCATTCAGAAAAGTTGTCTTCACGTCCATTTGATAGACGGTGAAGTTCTTGTGAGCTGCGTAGGCTAAGAACATCCGAATTGCCTCTATACGCACCACTGGAGCATAAGTCTCATCGTAGTCTATCCCTTCCTCTTGCCTATATCCCTTGGCGACAAGTCGTGCTTTGTTTCAGATAATGGTACCATCTTCATCTTTCTTGTTTTTGAACACCCATTTCGTACCAATGATGGTTTTACCTTGCGGTTTGGGTACGAGTCTCCAGACTTTCAGTGCTTCAAACTGATTCAGCTCATCTTACATCGCAGTTACCCAACCTGAATCGGCAAAGGCCTCAGATACGCGAGTAGGCTCGATCTTGCTCAGAAAGGATTCATACATACATAGATTTGAAGTTGCAGACCTAGTTTGCACCTGTGCAGAAGGATCTCCAATAATTTGATGTACCGGGTGCTCTTTGGTCCACTTATGTTCATGAGGGAGTGGATTAGATGTAGATCGATCATTGTCAGAATCTAGGAATCCACTGTTATCTCCTTCAGATGGTTCAGAATTAACGGGGGTTTCAATTGAAGTAGTCATTGCAGAAGTTGTAGTAGGTACAACTTTGGCAGTCTGTTGATCAGTTCTTACAGTACATTCTACAGAGTCAGCTACTTCTGTCTCATCAGTGTTGGTCAGAACTTCAACTGTCGGAGTAGGCTTTTGAACTGGAACTTCTTGCTGAATCGGGGAATTTGATTCAATAGAGATATCGGAAGTGGTTGGATGAGTATTCAACGAGTCTTCCATCCTGTCAACCACAACAGATTTAGGCAAACGAGATCCAAGAAATTCATCATAAAACAGTTCAAATAATAAATCCAAATCAGATAATTTAGAAGTAGACGAAGAAGCATCATCTGATTTGTTCTCATGAGGTGCAGGTCCTGGACTGGTTGGCCCAGAAGCTAGTACTCCGGTAATTACGGGTTCTGAACTGATATGCTCAGAAGCCATTTCCTCATCAAATGTAACATTGACGCTCTCGATCACTATCTTCGACTTCTTCAAGTAAACCCGATATGCAGTAGATGTAGAGGAATAACCAACGAAGATGCCTTCATCCGCCTTAACACTGAACTTGTTCAGAATATCTCTGTCGTTTAGAACAAAACACTTACAACCAAAAACATGAAAATATTTAATGGTTGGTGTTCGGTTGTTGATCAACGCATACGGAGTCTTCTAAAATCGGCGGTGTATCATGGAGCGATTCTGAGTGTGACACGCAGTCGATACAGCTTCAGCCCACAAAAATATAGGTAATTCAGATTAGCTGAGCATTGTCCGAGCGGCCTCGACAAGTGTACGATTTCGCCTTTCGACGACTCCGTTCTGTTGAGGCGTGCGAGCAGCAGAGTATTGATGTGATATCCCGACCGACTCGAGATATTCTTCAACTACCTTGTTCTTGAACTCTGTGCCGTTGTTAGTCCTGAGAATCTTGACTTGTTTTTGCAGATTGACTTGGGTCGTCTTCATAAATGTAATGAGAACATCAGGAGTCTCATCTTTAGACCGTAGAAACATAACCCAAGTGTATCGCGTATAGTCATCCACGATAACCAACACATACTTCTTTCCTCCTAAGCTTTGCGTTCGCATAGGACTGCATAAATCCATATGCAACAACTCTAATAGAGAGCTGGTACTTGGTTCAGGCTTTGGTTTGTGAGGGGCTCTCTTCATCTTTCCCTTTTCACACGCTGCACAGAGATGTTCTCTTTCATATTTCAGCTCTGGAAGTCCTTTTACTAACTTTCCACTGACCAGCTTGTTGATGTACCGAAAGTTGAGGTGAGAAAGCCGTCGATGCCATAACCAGCTTTGTTGCATCGAGGCCTTTGATAGTAGACAAACCTGATTGTCAGTCTGGACCTTTGACAAGTTGATGGTGTAGAGGTTTGACTTGCGAGTGCTGACCAAGAGTTCTTTTCCTTCTTCAGTGCGTACTGAACATGTCTTGGCCTTGAAATTAACCTCTAAATCTTTGTCGCAGAACTGGCCAATGCTGAATAGGTTGTGCCCTAAGCCTTCAACGTAGCTCACCTTCTTGATCGTGAGATTTTCGTGTATAACATCACCATATCCCAGAATTGGTGAAAACTGATCATTTCCAAAACGAACTATGCCACAGTATTTGTCCGTAAAGTTAGACAACATATTCTTCTGCCCGGTCATATGCTTGGAACACCCGCTATCCAAGTACCACATATGACGGGTTTGGACAACACAAATTAGGAAAGAAGAGGTTTAGGAACCCATTTATAAATGGGACATCTACTGTTAGTACTTGATTTTGGCACTGTTGGGTCTGAAATGTGCTAAGGATGGTTACTAATGCTAGACATGACTATTACTACTGCCTGAGGAAGTTAGTACTGCCAGATCACAATTACTACTGCTTGAAGGAGTTAATGCTGCTGAGACAAAATTAATACTGCTTGCTGAGATTAATACTGCTAGTTCAGAATTAATACTGCTCATGAAGATAGTGATGCTTATGAGATGAAGACTCCATATGAGAATGAAGACAGCTGTATAGATTGAAGCTAAAGTAAAGGAGATAATTATGGAATGAATATCAATTTTATTTTGATAATTATCTTGTAATCAGTCTTGTATATATAGTATAGAAGTCTTTGATAGAAACAATAATCATTCATAAGTTTTTGTTTTAGAGAGAATTAACCTCAAGACTAGTTTAGATCCTTTCTATAGAGAAGTATAGAACGTCTGTTGAGCTTGTTCAACAGATTGAGGTTTTGTGTGTAATCATCAAGTTTAATCAATATAACTTGTGATTTAAGTGCATATACTATTTCGTTGATTGTTAGTGTTAAAGTGTTTTTCCGCAACTTCTTTAGCATTGATTCTGAGTGTGTGTGAATTAAATTCTTGTTTGAATTTCGATCCTGACAAGTGGTATCAAAGCAGGTTAAACTCAGAAAAACAACAATCATCATGGACGGTTCAAGTGATAGCGTTCTGGTCTCAAAGGTTCAAATGCTCAGATCTAATGAGTTTGACATGTGGAAGATTCGGATCAGGCAATACATTCTTCTCACAGATTACTCTATGTGGGACATCATTGAGACTGGCCCATCTAATGAAGGAAAGATTGGAGAAGATGAAAAAAGAATCCCACCAAAGACGGATGGAGAGAGGAAGATAAGGTAGACAGAGATGAAAGCCTTGAGCACACTGCTCTTGGCTATTCCTAATGAGTATCAACACCAATTCTGCAACTGCACTGATGCCCAGATGCTTTGGAATGCTCTAGAGAAGAGCTTCTCTGGTACCAAAAGTACCAAGAGAAATCATAAGGCAATATTGAAGCAACTGTATGAAAACTTCATGTCAACTAAGAATGAGTCCATGACTCAAACTTTTGACAGGTTTAACAAGCTGATTGGTGAACTAGCTACTGTTGGAGTGCAGATTGATCAAGATGATGTAAACAGAAAGTTCTTAAGGTCCCTTGGAGATGAATGGACCATGTATACTGTCTCCTTCAGACAGAATGACAAGCTGGAAGACAAAGAACTAGACGATCTTTATAATGACTTAAGGGTGTTTGAGGCTGAAGTGGAAGCCAAGAAAAGATCATCTGGATACACTCATAATGCTGCTCTTTTATCATCTTCTTCTTCTACTGATTCTGCTGCTAATACAAAATCAGTTAGTATTGCTTATGTATCTAAGCAGGATGTATTTAATGACTCTGTATTAGAAGCTTTTCTTGCTAGTTATGCTAATTCTGGTTTAATTAATGATGATCTTGAACAAATTAATGCAGATGACCTTGAGGAGATGGATATAAAGTGGCAGATGGCCATGCTAACTATGAGGGTCAAGAGATTCATAAAGAGGACTGGAAGGAACAACTTTTCTCAGAGGAGAGAAGATGGTGCTGGGTTTGACAAGTCAAAGGTGGAGTGCTACAAGTGTCACAAGATGGGACACTTTGCAAAAGAATGCAGAGGAGGAATTCCTCAACAGTATGGCAACAACCACCAGCAAGCACATTCCTCAAGCGTCCAAAACAACAGAAACTCCACTCAAGCTCTTGTTTCTCAAGAAGGAATGGGATTTGATTGGAGTGATCAAGCAGAAGAAGCTGTTCAGAATCAAGCCTTGATGGCAGAAGTCTCAGAATCTTCAAGCACAGATATTCCAACAGAGGTAAAAACTAAACTGTGCACTAAAGAGTGTCTTCAGACTGTACAAAAGTACAGGGATCACAACCAAAGCATGTGTGACGACCTTAAAAGGTTAGAGAGAGATATAAGAGAGTATAAAGTGATTGTTGAGAAGTTTGAAGATCAAATCAAGGCTTATAAGGCCAATGAACTTTAGCATTACTATGACACAAATTACTGGAAGTGGGAGAAAAATCAATTAGAGATTCAAATAGAAAAGTCTAAAGAGGAATGTGAGAAGATAAAGAGTGAGTATGAGAAAGCTAAGCTTGACATTGAGAAGTTCTCTTATGCTTCCAAAGCAATGGACTCTTTGCTTAAAGCTCAAGTTCATGATAAGATCAAGAGTGGTATAGGATACAATGCAACACCTCCACCTTACAACAATAATTACATCCCTCCCTCTTCAGATCTCTTAGAGAACCAAAATAAGGAGGACTTACCTATAGGAGCAACAGAAGTAGATCCTATAGATAGTGTGGAGGTTGAAGAAGAGAATGAGGAAGAGAATTCTGAGAGTAAGAATGCAGAAGAGATTCATGTAGAAAATCATATCCTTACAAATGAAAGGGGGGGTAAACCATTCATCAAGAGTGAAAAGGTGGATAGCTCAAATAAAGAAAAGGGAAAGGTACAGGGAGTCCACTATATGCAGACCACAGTTGTGAATCCCTGTACATGTAAAAAGCATCATCCCTAAAAACATGATAAAACAAGGGGTAATCAAAGAAACTGGAATAATCAGTGGGCACAAAAACAAGGGGTTGATCTGAGTAAAATCAATAGACCAAAACCTTGTTTTATTTGTGGAAAGCTTAATCATATTGCCAAATACTGTTATTTCAATCCTATGAACCAAAGGATAAATTTTCAAAGACATATACAAAATCCTGTTGGTTATAGGAATCAAAGAAGGAATCATATGGCTGAAAATGTAAAAAGAGCTCCTTTAAAAACTCATGTTCAAAACAAGTTTGCAAAATCAAAGAAAAATACTCCAAACAAGTCATGGAGTAACTTAATAAATAAGAAAGCAAACAACTTTGTCCAGGTATGGGTTCCAAAAATAAAGAAATCTGTTAGTACCGCTACTTCAAATAGCACTGCTGACAGAAATAATGCTGCTACCAATGTTAGTGCTTCTAACAAAGTTAGTACTGCTAACCCAGTTAGTACTGCTAATTCAGTTAGTACTAATTCTAGTGTTAGTAATGCAAGACCTATTATCCTAACAAAGTACTCAAGCCATAAGATTCCTCAGTCTGAAAATCTCATCAAAACTGATTATGAATATGTTGATGAGAATGGGACACCCAAGACCACTTTGGCTTGGGTTCCTATTAAAAACTAACTGTTCCACTTTATGTGCAGGGCAACCAACAGATAAAAGGGAACAACATTTGGCATGTTGATAGTGGTTGCTCTAGGCACATGACAGGCAACAAGTCCTGCCTACAAAACTTCAAAAGAATTGATGGAGGACATGTTGCATTTGGTGATAATCCATCTGGAGGAAAGATTAGTGGAAAATGTATTGTGTCAAAGGGTAAGGTGACCTTTGAGGATGTCTACTATGTTGAACAATTGAGATACAACCTGTTAAGTGTATCACAGGTTTGTGACAAGAAACATAGTATATTGTTTACTGATACTGAATGTATTATCTTTGCTAAAGGGTTCAAGGTAGTTGATGAAAGTATGATACTACTGAGAACACCAAGAAAGGACAATGTTTATTGCTTGGATTTAGAGAATGTATCTAATGATTCATCATTTAACTGTCTATTTTCAAAAGCTTCTGTTGATGAATCATCTCTTTGGCACAGAAGGATGTGTCACATGAACTTTAAAACAATGAATAAACTTGTGAAAAACAACCTTGTAAGAGGTTTTCCACAAAAGGTATTTTCATGTGATGATCATTGTGTCGCTTGTCTTAAAGGCAAACAACACAAATCTTCTCATAAGTCCAAAGAGGTAAATACAATCTCTACACCTCTTACTTTACTGCATATGGATCTGTTTGGTCCTACAAATGTGATGAGTATTGGTAAGAAATCCTACTGCTTGGTTATTGTTGATGATTTCTCTAGATTCACTTGGGTCTATTTTCTGAGGACTAAGGATGAGACAAGTGGACTGATCAAATCCTTTGTTCTTAGAATTGAAAACCAAACAAATCTAAGAGTTAAAGTCATTAGGTCTGATAATGGAACTGAATTTAAGAGTAATGACCTAAAAAACTTCTGTGAGGAAAAAGGTATTGAGAGACAATACAGTGCTCCTAGGACCCCTCAACAAAATGGAGTTGCTGAGAGGACAAATAGGACACTGATTGAAGCTGCAAGATCCCTGTTGGCAGATTTAAAACTGCCAGTTACATTTTGGGCAGAAGCAGTTAATACTGCTTGTTATGTTCAAAACAGGGTTCAAATAGTTAAATCTCAAGGCAAGACACCATATGAACTTTTTAACAAGAAGAAACCTTTTATTGGATTTTTCAAACGATTTGGGTGTCCTTGCACAATTCTTAATACCAAAACTCACTTAGGCAAGTTTGATAGAAAAGCAGATGATGGATTTCTAGTTGGTTACTCATCCCAAAGTAAGGCTTACAAAGTATTTAATACCTCTTCTATAATAATTGAGGAAAGTGACAATGTCAAATTGTCACACCCCGCTAAAGCGGAAACACGAGGCATAACAGCTCCGATGTCATAGCACAAGATTATAAACATACCAACATTTACTTAACATTCAAAATACATTACATTTTTAAGTACAAAGTATCGTCATTGTTTACAAATCCCAAACTTTAAAATATAACGATACGCATAAAGCAAAAATAATCTTGCTTCAAAATATGAAGTGCGCTGATAAAACATCATGGAATTACTTTCTTGATTCCTGAAAAGCATGAATATAAACCAAGGTCAACTACAAAGAGTTGGTGAGTTCACAGGTTTTAAATATGCACAAATCATTTTGAGCCACTACTAAGCCATCCCTGACCAATTTCAACGCCCCCAATGAACTAACTCAGCGGTGGTTCATGCCACATGTTTAGTCATCTTATCTAGTATAGTGCACCCCTGCTCGTCAGCATTAAGGTGGGCTTGTCACACCAAATAGCGCTATCCACTAATACTATAGGCCCGATTTTCTTCGAGTTAATAGTAGTGTCACGGGGTCTTAACATTAAAAACTCAACACATCAATTGCATACTTATCATATAGCTTATAATTCCAAATGCTTTTAACAAAGCCTTATAAATTGCCAATTCGCAATACTTTCAAACAATTCTCATGAATCTTTAAATACGCAATTTAAACATGCTTTCCACCCCAAAATCAATTAAAACGATAAAAGTGGGGCTGTGAATACTCACCTTGATGCAAGCAACGAGTGAAGCTTTACTTTAAACTTAATGAATTTTGTCACGCCTTAACTTTCCCTATATAAGAGTTGCCATAAGAAACACATTAATACCCTATTCCGATGTCCAACCAATATGTCTAATTGTCCCATGAAATGCCATCAAATAAGTTTCTTAGTCCATAATTATTTTGTCTAAACAAAGTTCCATAATATAATAAGACATTACTTAAACTTGATAAAACAACTTTTCTGGATTCAGCACATGCTGTCCAGAAAAGTTATCCGGTAATTTCAACACGGAAACTTAACTTCTCAAGAGAATTATTTACTCACAAATTTTGTGATGAAACTATAATATTTTTAGATTGAATCTGCACTTTTTCATAATTTTTGAATAACTTTTGGTACGTCAAATAATTTTGGTAGAATAAAGTGTCACTGATTTTCGGATCAGTGACATACCTCACTTGTAACAGGCTTTTGAGGTATCAATTCTTGGAATTAGACAGTGATCCATATATGGATGCAAACCTAACTCAAAATCCTAACATTTGGAAAAAGATTCACTTAATTTGGATGAGTAATAAGGGAGTTATGGCCTCTACAAGATAGGTGTATGAATCTGTCTTTACTGGACAGATTGCACCATTTTCTTGTAAAATCCATTAAAGTGCCCAAATCAACTCCAAATTCAATGTTTTTGGACTTTTTAGAAAGCTAACACTCTAAATTAAAGTTTAGAAGCAAAAACCCCAAATTTGGGCATGTGGTTTGTGAGTTGTGCAAGCTAGAAGTGGAGTCCATTTTCTGGACAGATTCTAAAATGAAATGAATACCATTTTATGCTACCAAATGTTGATCATTAGACATGGTTTTTAGATATAAACCATGTCTTCACTCCCCATTACATAATAAACTAACTTATGCATCATGGATTCATTGCAATCAAAATGCTCATCCACATGCATGCATGAACATAACACCATATAAAATGACATTAACACCATTGTTAAGTTCTTAATCATGTGGAATTTGGGAAATTCCTTCATAAGAACATCTTATACTAACATTTCATTATATTAACATAATCATAATTTCAATAATACCAATTTGCTTAGTGGTTTATGATACCAAAATTCAACATTTTCTTCATAAACTCTAAACTTGATGATAAACAAGTTTTCTTTTGAAAAACAAGAATTAAAATCTCATTTTTGAATATATGAACATAAATTTGAAAGCTATTATATCAACAAAACCTAATTTATACCACTTTTTAGATGAATCTTTTGCTCCTCAAACCCAAAATTCAAAATAGGAAGGCATGCAAAATAAAATGTAGTTTTTGAGGTTACCTTGAAGATTTGAGATGGAAACTTGATTCTAACTTCAAATTGTTGATGGATTCTTGCTTGGATTTTGATTTTGAGTAAAAAAAAATTGAAATGGTGGTGGTGGTGGGGTGTTCTTCGGCCGAACAAGGGAGAAGAGAGAGGAGGAGGTGAAAAGTTAATTTTTGAAAATGAGGATGAGTTCTTGGTTTTAATTTGTTTTTAATAATAAAAAAAAATAATTAACATGTATTGCAATTAAGACAAGTGTCCTCATGACTCATCTTCATAAAAAAAAATTTATTTAATATTACTAATTAAATTACTAGTCTAATTTATAAAATTTCAGATATAATTGAGAACCGAAATACCTGATTCTCAATATTTGCTAAATAATTGTTAGATTTGGAAATTTTGCAATACAAGAGAAATTAACATACTGATTTATATAGTTTAAGGATTTTGGACTTTTATTTACTTATTTGGCATTTCTGGACAGTGACGGTTAGATGCGGAACTGTTCCGGGTTTTTAACGCAACTTCTAAATTTTTCGGGGAAACTTTTTATCTTAAAGGCTTTTAATAAAATTTAAAAAGTGACAAAACTTATAAATTATTCTGAGGGTGCTGACCTCATTAATCAGAATTTGACAGTTGTCACACAAATGCAATGAGAGCACACCAAATAAACTTGGTACAGACCCTGATTGGCTTTTTGACATTGATTCACTAACTAATTCTTTGGGTTTCAGTTATGAGAATAATGCAGGAACAGGGACAAAATCAGTACAAAACAAAAGACAAGAGTTTGTGTTGTTTCCAATCTCTACAGCAGATCCAATTGAACTCTATGTTCAAGAGAAGAAAGATGCTTCAGATTCAAAGGATACTGAAACTGCTCAGAATGAAGAGGAGAGAGGTGAAAAAGAGGACTTCAGAACATCTACAACCTGAGATGCCTACATTGGCAGAAGATGATACTGATGATGAGAACTCCTCAGTGTTTGGTGACGGCTCTCCTGAAAAGAATGACTCTAATCTGGATGCAGAGATTTTTGAAGAGGCTATTCATCAAACAAAAGTGCATAAAGATCATCCACCTCAGTTGGTGATTGGTGACATCAATTCTCCAATCATCACAAGGAATCAGAGTAAGTTGGGAGGATTAAAAGACATACAATCAAGCTTACTATCTTGCTTTCTATCTCAGGTTGAGCCCAAAAAGGCTCATGATGCAATGAAAGATCCAAGCTGGATAGAAGCAATGCAAGAGGAGCTGCTGCAGTTTGTACTGCAAAATGTATGGGACTTGGTAGAACTGCCTAAAGGACACAGAGTTATAGGGACAAAATGGATCTTCAGAAACAAGGAGGATGAGAGAGGGATAGTGATCAAGAACAAGGCTAGATTGGTAGCACAGGGGTACACTCAAGAAGAAGGAATTGATTATGAAGAGGTTTTTGCACCAGTGGCTAGGATTGAGGCAATTAGGCTGTTTTTAGCCTATGCTTCTTTCATGAATTTCAAAGTCTACCAAATGGATGTGAAAAGTGCTTTTCTATATGGAAAAATTGAAGAAGAAGTATATGTCTGTTAGCCCCCAGGGTTTGAAAATCCCTAGTACCCTGACAGAGTATACAAATTGAAGAAAGCACTGTATGGACTACATCAAGCACCAAGAGCTTGGTATGACACATTGTCTACCTATCTCTTGGAAAATGGTTTTGAGAGAGGAATCATTGACAAGACTATGTTCATTCAAAGGAAGAAGAAGGACATCCTGTTAGTGCAAATCTATGTGGATGACATCATCTTTGGATCCACAAAAGATCAATTGTGCAGAGATTTTGAAGAATTAATGCATAAGAGATTCAAGATGAGTTCTATGGGTGAACTTACTTTCTTCCTTGGGCTGCAGGTTAAGCAGAAACAAGATGGAATCTTCATAAGCCAAACCAAGTATGTGCAGGACATTTTAACCAAGTTTGGGTTCTCAGATTCCAAGCCTGCAAGCACACCCATGGAGACACACAGACAAATAACTGCAGATCTTGAGGGGGAGGATGTGGGTGTTCATTATTACTGATCCATCATTGGCTTCTCATGTATCTCACAGCTTCTAGACTAGATATCATGTTCCCTATTTGTGTGTGTGCAAGATTTCAAGTTAGGCGAAAACAATCACATTTTCAAGCAGTCAAGAGGATATTCAGATATCTCAAAGGTCAACCCAGATTAGGACTTTGGTATCCTCATGACTCACCATTTGACCTACTGGCATATTCATATTGTGATTTGGGTGGAGCTAACTTGGACAGAAAGTCTACAACTGGAGGATGTTAGTTTTTGGGTGCAAGACTAGTATCATGGCAGTGTAAGAAGTAAACCACAGTGTCCACTTCAACAACAGAAGCAGAATACATAGCTGCTGCAAGCTGCTGCTCATAAGTGCTATGGATTCAGAATCAAATGATGGACTATGGTGTGACATTTCTTCACGCTCCTATTTTCATAGAGAACAACAGTGCTATTAGCATTGTTAATAATCCTGTCAAGCATTCAAAAACAAAGCATATAGAAATAAGGTACCATTTTATCAGAGACTTTAATGAGAAGAAGCTAATTCAGGTTCAGAAAATACACACAAGTAACCAGTTTGTTGATCTATTCACAAAAGCTTTTGATGTGGGTAGATTCACATTCTTGGTCACAAGTGTGGGCATGATGAACAATGAATAAGTATATTCTCATTCTCTCTATGTACCTATATAGATTCCTCCTTATTTACTTTCATTAAATTGGTGCTATTAACCCTTGTGTGCTTAAGTGTTTCAGAATGAAAGGCCAAACAAAAGTGAAGTATAGTTATGTCAGGATCTAATTCTTAACAAGAATAATGAACTCAGAAACAATATTAAAGGAGTTGCGGAATAACACTTTAATATTCAACTATCAATGTAACAGTGAATCAGAAAATCACAACTTGTAAACTTTATTGAATGATTAAAGTTACAAGTTTTCAAACAAAACCTCAATCTTGATGAACAGGCTCACCAAGACGAATTCTACTTCTCTAGAACTAGGATTATAAACCTTGAGGTTAATTCTCTCTCTAAAAACTTATTAATCAAAAGTTAATTCTATCAAAGACTTCTATACTATTTATACAAGACATATTACAAGATAATTATCAAAATACAATTGATCTTCATTCCATAATTATCTCCTTTACTTTATCAAGACTTCTATACAACTGTCTTCATTCCATACTGAGTCTTCATCTCATAAGCAGCACTAACCTTCTTCATAAGTATTAACCATTTTCAGCAGCATTAAACTCCTCAATAGTATTAATCATGTTGGCAGTAGTAATCCCTTAGCAGTACTAACTACTAGCAGTACTAACTCTTCAAGCAGTATTAAATCTACTAGCAGTAGTAATCATGATATACTAGCAACATTAACCATACTTGAACAAATCTTAAATTCCCAACAATCTCCCCCTAACTTGACTTTTAAGGGTTTAGGGTCTTCAAGATGCTTTCAAAACTTCAGCTTAGTTGCCCAAATTTGGATCCAGTCCCAGACTTTGATTGATTGTCCTTCTTATCACAACTCTGGCCATTTCAGATCCTTTTGCACACACTAGCTTGGCTTTCAGCATTCCTTTCAGCATCTCCTTGCTATGATCATATAGTTTGTCCACTAGAAAATACTCATGATAGCAGTTATCTATAGTGATCATGTAGACACCACAGTTTTCAAAGAGCATCCACTGATCAATCCTTTTGAACCCATACTCATGATGCAAATCCTTGGTCCTGAACACCACTTTTTCTGGTTTAAACATCATACACAAGTATTCAATAGCAACTTTTAGTAGACTTTCTTCAGTTCCTTTCATAACAGGCTCATATAGCTTTATTCCCACCTTATACATTTCTTCTAAGTCAGCTCTGGAACAACTTCTGATCACTTTGCCCCAAGTTGTATATACTTCAAACAAGTCACCAACTCTTTTGAGTCTAAAGTAATTCTTTCTGTTGTCCCTCAGAATATCCCAAAAGATGAATTCTGGTGCCTTCACAGAAATGGGAACAGCCTGTACTGGTTCTGTTAAAGTCATGTAAAGACCAACATGCTCATCAGATTGATTTGGTTGTTATGCACTTTGACTTGTTTGCTCTGTATGATCTGCAACAGATGGTTCTGCCTCCTTTTCTGCTTCTTCAATTCTTGGCTTTTTGGACTGTTTCTTGGAAGCTATGGTCTTTACTCTCTTTGCAGATTTGACTTCCACAGCAACATTCTCTTCCTTCTTTTCAACCTTTTCTTTTGAAGGAGTGGTTTCCTCAGGGAAGGGTTGTTGGATGTTGAGATCATGTCTCTCTTTCATCCTTCTTTCAGCTTTTTCCCTTTGAGAGGAGTCCCCTTGAAGCTTTGCCATTTCCTTTTTATATAGCTCCTCAACTTTGTTGTATGCCATGTTAGCAAACATCTCTCCTTTTACACCAATTGAGCCTCTTAGAAAGTTTATCATTTTTCTCCTTTCTTGATTGGCCAAATAGGTCTTAGAGGGTTGTCTTTTCTCAGTCTTTACAAGCATTATGTGCTTGGGTGCTTTCACTGATCTTTTCTTGGCCTCAGCTGCAATTTTCATGCTCTTTTGATACTCTTCATTGAGCTTTTTATCCATATCCAGTGCAAGCTCTCTGTCTTTTTCTGATTGAAGTTGTTCCTCCTTTTCCATCTCTGCTTGAAGCTGTTTTGCCACTTCTTCATCTAGCTCTATCTGTTTCTGCTGCTTTAAAGGTTGTTCAGGTTCAACCATCTTAGCCTTTCCTTTCTTCTTTAATTCTGCCTCACTGATTTCTTTGCTTTTCTACTCAAGACCTCCTTCTTTAATGACCACTCCCTTGGCCTTTTGAGTAGCATTGGGAGTGTCATTCTTAGCTTTTACCAAAGTTTCTGAAATCTCCAATTATTCAACGGATAGCCCTGATACTGCTTGCTTTTCTGTTACTGCTGCTTTACTAGCTTCTGCTTCTTTGTTTTCTGTTTCCCTATTCTGCTCCCCCTCAAATTGAGCTTCCATACCACTAGTACTGAGTTTCTCCCCATCATCTTGTTTCTCCCCATTTTTGAAAGCATCTCCCCTCTTCTTTAACACATACTGTTTTCTTTTCTTTTTCTGCACCAACCTCTTCACCATTTTCTTTAGTTTGGTAATCTGCACTTGTTGAGACAGAATTACCAATTTCATCTCCTCTATATCTGCTCCCCGTTTGATGACATCTAGATTAATGTTGCCCATGGTATCCATCAATTCTTGGTAGTTATATCTATCCTTACCTTCTCCAGGAGTGTTACCCCCTTTTGAAGGATCATTGGAACATTTAGTAGTAGAGGTCTTCTGCCTAGCAGAAGCACCTACTACCCCCTTGGGTTCTTGGCATCTGGGACCTTTGAATGATTGCTCATTCAAAGTTGCCATGTGGAGGGTCTTATTGATGTTACCACTGACCTCCTATGTGCTAGCAGGAGTAGTGGCAGCCTTCTCACCCATATGCTCATGCATCTCCTCAGTGAGCACCTCCTTGGGGTTGGGAGACACCGCTGTGGTTTCCCTATAGATACTCTCTAATGGATAATTCTCCATTAGAGGACTTAAAGGCTTTGTGGGTGAAGGTACAAGAAGATAAGGAACCTTCTTTACCTTTTTCCTTATGTAAGTATGGGTGATGGGTGAAGTTGGTTTTTGAAGAAGGTACTGAGGGATTGATATAGTGATTGAAGGTTGGGATTGGCTCTTAGTGGGATGGTCTAGTGAGGGCCCTGACCCTGATGCCATACCTTCTTGATTGTGGGACACCACCATCATTGTAGAGAACAATGGGGTGTCAACTCCTTCCGAGTCCATGGCAGATCTCTTCATATTTGAAAAGACCTTGCCCTTGGGGATTTTAGGTACATATACCTCATCAAATTGAGGCATATCCGTCAATTCAGTGGTGATAACTGCCTGGAAAAATCTTGGATACATAAAGAAACTCTTTTTATTCTCCAAGTTTGACACAAGGTCATTGAAAATCATTTTTGAGAAATTATACTTTCTGGCAGTGGCCAAGCAGACCAAAGCATAAGCAATGGTACTACTGAACTCACTCCATCCAGTAGTCTTTCTAGAAATACAATGCATGAGGGTATGGACAAAGAAACGCCATTGGGGAGAAAATTTAGCTTTGGAGAACTTGAAAACACCCAATGGGCCTCCATACCCCATTCTAGTAAGAGTGGAAAATAGATCATCATTAGAGATAGATGTGATACCTGAGGCATCGTCTAGTCGTAGACTGATGCGAATTACCTCTTCAGAAACTGTCAAGGGTTTGTCACACACCCTTGTCTTGATAACCTGCACACCATTTTCAGTAATAGCGGTGGCATTGGCCCAAAATTGCTTCTGGTGCTCGATGTAGATTGATGGTGACACTGTAAGAGCATGAGCTATATGGTTGGACTTGAGAAAATGGACTATTTGATGAAATCCAGCAGCCTGCTTAGGCTTTTGAAGCATTGCGATCTCGTTGTGTTCATCAATAAACGCCATTGATGCCATCGAGCTTGAGGAGTCTTGACTAAAACACACTGGTTGCTTGAGAGAAAAAGGTTAGAGAGAAGATGAACAATATTCAAAGAGTCGTTATGAGCTTTTAGGCGGGCAAAGAGGGTATTTATATGATTCGGGAATGAAGCAGTATTAATCATCTAGCAGTATTAACTAACTAGCAGTATTAACTAACTAGCAGTATTAACCACTAGCAGTATTAACTAACTAGCAGTATTAACCACTAGCAGTATTAACTAGCTAGCAGTATTAATTGAGAGCAGTATTAACCACTAGCAGTATTAACTAACTAGCAGTATTAACTGATACCTGAAGTAGTAACTTTGCACTGGCAGCATTAACTATACTTACACTATTGAAGCTTGTGTTAGTCTGAGCAAGGCAATACACTTCCTGAGAAAGATGATTAGTAGCACCAAAAATAAACAAATAACAGTTATACAATCACTTTTTAAACTTGAGTTCATTCACAGTTGATAATGCCCATACTTGTGACTAAGAAAGTGAATCTTCCTGCATCAAAAGCTTTAGTGAATAGATCAGCAAACTGGTTGTCAGTATGAACTTTAGCAACTTGAATAAGCTTCTTTTCATTACAGTCTCTAATAAAGTGATACCTTATTTCAATGTGCTTTGTTTTGGAGTGCTTGACTGGGTTGTTAACAATGCTAATAGCACTGCTATTGTAAATGAAGATTGGAGTGTGAAGAAAGGTTACCCCATAGTCCAACATTTGATTCTGAATCCATAGAACCTGAGAGCAGCAACTTGTAGCAGCAATGTACTCAGCTTCTGTTGTGGATAAGGACACTGTGGTTTGCTTCTTACACTGCCAAGATACTAGTCTTGCACCTAAAAGCTGACATCCCCCTGAAGTAGACTTTCTATCCATATTAGCACCACCCAAGTCACTGTCTGAATATGCAATCAAGTCAAAGTTGGATTCATAGGAATACCAAAGACCTAATCTAGGTTGCCCTCTTAAGTATCTGAAAATCCTTTTAACTGCTTGAAGATAAGACTGCTTTGGCTTGACTTGGAATCTGGCACAAACACACACTGGAAACATGATATCTGGTCTTGAGGCTGTGAGATACATGAGAGATCCAATCATTGATCTATAAAGATGGACATCAACATCCTCCCCTTCAAGATCAGTAGTGATCTGTTTGTGTGTTTCCATTGGTGTGCTTGCTGGTTTTGAGTCTGATAAACCATACATATCTAGGATGTCTTTCACATACTTTGATTGACTTATGAAAATCCCATCTTTCTGCTGTTTCACTTGAAGTCCAAGAAAGAAATTGAGTTCACCCATTGCACTCATTTTGAAGCCCTTGTGCATCAACTCTTCAAAGTCTCTACACATCAGTTCTTTTGTAGAGCCAAATATGATGTCATCCACATAGATCTGAACAAGTAGGGTGTCCTTCTTACTTCTTTTAATGAAGAGAGTCTTGTAAATATTTCCCCTTTCAAACCCATTTTCCAAGAGATAGGTAGACAGTGTATCATACTATGCTCTTGGGGCTTGATGAAGCCCATAAAGTGTTTTCTTAAGTTTGTATACTCTATCAGGATATGATGAATTTTCAAATTCAAGGGGCTGATAGACATATACTTCTTCATCAATTGTTCCATATAGAAAGGCACTCTTCACATCCATCTGATATACCTTGAACTTCATGTATGAAGCATAGGCTAGAAACAGCCTAATTGCCTCTACCCTTGCAACTGGAGCAAATACTTCCTCATAGTCTATGCCTTCTTCCTGAGTATACCCTTGTGCCACTAGCCTTGCTTTGTTCCTGATTACTATTCCTCTCTCATCCTTTTTATTTCTGAAAATCCACTTGGTGCCAATTGCTCTATGACCTTTAGGAAGGTCTACCAAGTCCCAAACATCTTGCAATTTGAACTGTAGCAGCTCCTCTTGCATGGATTCTATCCAACTTAAATCTTTCATTGCTTCATAAGCCTTCATAGACTCAATCTGGGATAGAAAGCAAGAGAGTACTGTATGTTGCTGATCCTGCACCTCTTGAAGTCTGCTTTGATTCCAAGTCATCATAGGAGAAGAGATGTCTCCTATTACCAGCTCAGGAGGATGATTCTTCTGAGTTCTTGTCTGAAGACTAGGTTCTTCATTAATTCCCTCATCCAAATTGGAATCATTTAAGTCAGCTGAGGGAATCACATCAGCTGCTTCTGGCTCTTCATGCTCTGAATTCTCCTCATCTCTTCTTTCTTCTTCACTCTGAATTGGTTCAGTAACAGTCTCCTTTTCACAGATTTCAACAGGGTCCATTGTAGGTAATGGAAAGATCACAGACTGAGGAATAATATGTTGTACTTGTTCTTCCCCTCATCCTCTACTTCCTGAACCTGCATGATCATCACTACTGAAACCCAAAGAGTTAGTTAGTGAATCAATGTCAAATAACCACTGAGGACCTGAACCAATAGGATTTGGTGTGTTCTCATTGCATTTGACATTGTCACTTTCCTCAATTATTCTAGAAGAATAATTAAATACTCTGTAGGCCTTACTCTGAAATGAGTAACCAACAAGAAAACCATCATCTGCTTTGCTATCAAACTTTCCTAAGTGAGTTTTGGTATTGAGAATGGTACAAGGACACCCAAAAGGTTTGAAAAATTCAATAAATGGTTTTCTTTTATTTAAAAGCTCATATGGTGTCTTGTTTTTAGGCTTGACTACTAGAACTCTGTTTTGGACATAGCAAGCAGTATTAACTGCTTCAGCCCAGAAAGTAATTGGAAGTTTTGAATCAACTAACAGAGATCTAGAAGCTTCAATCAGTGTCCTATTCCTTCTCTCAGCAACACCATTTTGTTGTGGAGTCCTAGGAGCACTGTATTTCCTCTCAATTCCTTTTTCCTCACAAAAGGTGTTTAGGTCAAGATTTTTAAATTCAGTACCATTGTCTAACCTAATGACTTTTACCTTTTGATTTGTTTGGTTTTCAATTCTTAGAATAAAGGATTTGATCAGTCCACTTGTCTCATCCTTAGTCCTTAGAAAATATACCCAAGTAAATCTAGAGTAATCATCAACAATAACTAAGCAGTATGATTTCTTACCTATGCTCATAACATTTACCAAACAGATCCATATGCAACAACAGAAGAGAAGAAGAAATTGTGTTCACTTCTTTGGACTTATGAGAAGTTTTGTGTTGTTAGCCTTTGAGACAAGCAATACAATGATCATCACATGAAAAGATTTTTGAAGGCAAACCTCTTACAAGGTTGTTTTTAACAAGTTTATTCATTGTTTTAAAGTTCATGTGACACATCCTTCTGTGCCAAAGTGATGATTCATCCAAAGATGCTTTTGAAACAAGACAGTTTAGGGATGAATCAGTTGAAACATTTTCCATATCCAAACAATAGACATTATCCTTTCTGGGAGTTCTTAGTAGTATCATCTTTTCATCAACTACCTTGAATTCAGGAGCAAGGATAATGCATTCTGAATCAGTGAATAATATACTATGCTTTTTGTCACAAACCTGTGATACACTTAACAGGTTGTACCTTAACTGCTCAACATAGAAAACATCCTCAAAGGTCATCTTACCTTTTGTTACATCACCCTTACCACTAATCTTACCTCCATCTCGAGTATTACCAAAGGCAACATGCCCTCCATCAATTTTCTTGAAATTCTTGAGGCAATCCATGTTCCCTGTCATGTGCCTAGAGCAACCACTATCAACATGCCAAATGCTCTTTCCCTTGAGTTGCTGGTTGCCCTACACATTAGATAAATAAATTAGTATTGACTGGGAACCCAAGCCAAGGTGGTCTTGGGCCTCCCTTTCTCATCAAAGTACTTACACTCCTTTTTGATGAGATTTTTAAATTTAGAATCCTCTTGACTGGAGTACTTTGTCAAAATGATTGGTCTAGAAGCACAAACACTAGAAGCAGTACTAATTTTAGAAGTACTAACAGAGTTAGCAGTACTAATAGGTTTAGCAGTACTAACCTTGTTAGAAGCACTAACAGAGTTAGCAGTATTAACATTTGAAGAAGTACTAACAATGCTAGTTTTAGAGGTACTAATACTCTCAGCAGTACTAACATTGATAGCAGTAGTATTGCTTCTGGCAGCACTATCTTTGTCAGCAGCACTATTTGTGGTAGCAGTACTAACAGATTTAGTGCTTTTGGGAACCCACATCTTGACATTCTCTCTTACAGTCTTTTTCTTCATGTGGCTTTTAGATGTAACAGTTTTCTTAGCCACATGGTTCCTTTCATTCTTCCTATAACCAAAGGGTTTTTTCACAGGTCTTTGAAAATTTGTCCTTTGATTCATAGGATTAAAATAACAGTGCTTAGCAAGATGATTTAATTTGCCACATATGAAACAAGGTTTTGGTCTGATGATTCTACTCAGATCAACTCCTTGTTTCTGAGCCCACTGATTATTCCAATTTCTTTGATTTCCCCTCCTTTTATCATGTTTTAAGAGCTCAGATTTATTACATGCACACTGTTTGCAAGGAACAGGATTCACAACTGTAGTCTGCTTGTAATGAACCTTTTTGGATTTTCCCTCAGTCTTCTCTACACCATCAGATTTGACCCAATCCCTTCCACCACCCTCATTGGTAAGAATGTTATTTTCTAAGGGAATCTCAACATTCACATTATTATCCTTACCCTTTCCAGCTTCTTTCTCAGTCTTGTCCTTAACAACTACTTCATCTAAAGGATCTATCTTAGTGGCTCCCTCATGTAAGTCCTTCCTATCCTTGATCTCTAGCAAGTCTGATGTAGGAGGGATGTAGTTGTTGTTGTATGGTGGAGGTGTGGTATTGTATCCAATTTCTGGTCTAAGCTTATCATAGATTTGGACCTTTAGAATTGAATCCATGGCTTTAGAAGCATATGAAAACTTTTCCACATCTAGCTTAACCTTGTCTAGTTCTCCTCTCAACTTTTCATTCTCCTCCTTGGACTTTGTCAGTTGGATTTCTAGATCATTCTTCTCCCACTTCCAGTAATTTGTATCATATGTGTGTTGAAGTTCATTGGCTTGGAAACCTTTGATTTGTTCCTCAAACCTCTCAACAATTCTCATATAGTCTTTTCTATCCTTTTCTAACCTCTTAAGGTCATCACTCATATTCTGGTTGTGATCCCTGTACCTTTTAACAGTGTCAATGCAAGTTTGAGAACAGAGATTAGAAAGTACCTCAGTTGGGAGATCAGATACCTCTGCCATGAGAGCTTGATTTTGAATGGCCTCTTCTACTTGATCACTCCAGTCAAACCCCATTCCTTTTTGAGAAACAAGAGCTTGAGCAGAGTTTATGTTCTAGTTGAAGTTTCCAGTCTGTGCTTGTTGGTGGTTGTTGTGAGATACTCCACTTCTGCATTCCCTGGAAAAGTGTCCCTTCATATGACACTTGTAGCATTCCACCTTTGACTTATCAAAGCCTGCTCCATCTTCTCTTCTTTGGGAGAAGTTGTTCCTCCC
This sequence comes from Arctium minus, assembly GCA_954870635.1. Taxonomy (NCBI): domain Eukaryota; kingdom Viridiplantae; phylum Streptophyta; class Magnoliopsida; order Asterales; family Asteraceae; genus Arctium; species Arctium minus. Next base: position 107,034,383 of record OX941083.1, read on the forward strand.
AGTCCTCTTGATGAATTTATTCACCCTCATAGAAAGCATGGCCATCTGCCATTTGATATCCATCTCTTCAAGATCATCAGGATGAAGCTGCTCCAAGTCATCATTGATTAAAGAAGAGTTACCATGGCTGGAAAGGAAGGCTTCAAAAACAGATTCATTACCTTTTTCTTGATTTACTCCACAGGCAGCATTAACTGATTCAGGGTTAGCAGTAGAACCAATTGATGTTGATAGGAGTGCAGCATTGTGAACATATCCAGTAGGCTTCTTCTTTGCTTCCACCTCAGATTCAAACACTCTTTAATCATTGTACAGATCATCCACTTCCTTTTCTTCTAATTCATCATTCTGTCTGAATGAAACAGTGTACATGTCTCCAAGAGATCTGAGGAACTTTTGATTGACATCATCTTGTTCCATCTGGACTCCAACTGTAGCCAACTCACCAATCAACTTATTGAATCTGTCAAAAGTTTGAGTCATAGACTCATTCTTTGAAGATGTAAAATTCTCATATTGTTGCTTGAGAATATCCCTTTGATTCCTCTTAGTGCTCTTGGTGCCAGCAAATCTCTTCTCTAAAGCATTCCATAGAATCTGAGCATCTGTGCAGTGTTGAAATTGATGTTGATACTCATTAGGAATGGCCAAAAGCAGGGTGCTTAAGGCTTTCATCTCCAACTGTCTGACTTTCTTCTCACCATCCGTTTTTGGAGGTGGTCTTCTGCCATCTTGTCCAATTCTACCTTCAGCAGTGGGACTATTCTCAACAATGTCCCACATAGAACAGTCTGTAAGGAGGATGTACTGCTTGATCCGAATTTTTCACATGTCAAACTCATTAGGTTTGAGCATGGGAACCTTTGAGACAAAAGAACTGTTTGATTCACCTATGTTGTCCATGATGAATGAAGGTTTCTGAGAATACTTAGCTCTGATACCACTTTTCAGGATCTAATTCTTAACAAGAATAATGAACTCAGAAACAATATTAAAGGAGTTGCGGAATAACACTTTAATATTCAACTATCAATGTAACAGTGAATCAGAAAATCACAACTTGTAAACTTTATTGAATGATTAAAGTTACAAATTTTCAAACAAAACCTCAATCTTGATGAACAGACTCACCAAGACGAATTCTACTTCTCTAGAACTAGGATTATAAACCTTGAGGTTAATTCTCTCTCTAAAAACTTATTAATCAAAAGTTAATTCTATCAAAGACTTCTATACTATTTATACAAGACATATTACAAGATAATTATCAAAATACAATTGATCTTCATTCCATAATTATCTCCTTTACTTTATCAAGACTTCTATACAACTGTCTTCATTCCATACTGAGTCTTCATCTCATAAGCAGCACTAACCTTCTTCAGAAGTATTAACCATTTTCAGCAGCATTAAACTCCTCAACAGTATTAATCATGTTGGCAGTAGTAATCCCTTAGCAGTACTAACTCTTCAAGCAGTATTAAATCTACTAGCAGTAGTAATCATGATATACTAGCAGCATTAACCATACTTGAACAAATCTTAAATTCCCAACAAGTTAATACTGCTAGCATGTATTACTACTGCTAGTCTGTATTACCACTGCTAGTCTGTGTTACCACTGCTGGTTAGTCTTCCTACTGCCAGTCTGTGTTAATACTGCTAGTCTGTGTTAATACTGCTAGTATTTATTACTACTGCTAGTCTGTAGTTACTACTGCGGGGTCAGTTACTACTGCTAATGTGAATTAGTACTGCTCTTAACTGTTTCACTGATTGTATAAATACCCCCTTAGTCCGCCAAAAATCAAAATGGCTCTTTGAATTTCTTGCACTTAGTTATCTTCTTTCTCTCTCGTTCTAGCTAACGTTCTTGCTCTTCAAGCTCTTAACCCTAGTTCGCAGACAAATCCCTCTCAAATGGCAGGTCTTGTATTTGTTGATGACCACAATGAGTTGGCAATGCTGAATAAGCCCAACCAAGCCGAAGGATTTCATCAGATTGTGAACTTCCTAAAATCCACACATATCGCCCACGCTTTAACGGTCAATCCCACAATCTATGTGGAGCATCAAAGACATTTCTGGGCAAATGCCACTATCCATAATGAAGAGGGTACTTAGGTTATCAAGTTAAGGGTTTGTGATAAACCCCTGACCATCTCAGAGGAGACCATTCGCATTCATCTACTTTTAGATGATGCCTCAGGTATAACATCTCTACCCAAGGAAGATCTTTTTGAAAATATAAGCAGAATGGGATATGAAGATCCCACTGAGATTTATAAGTTCTTTAAGAACAAATTCTCACCTCAGTGGAGATTCTTTGTTCATACTCTCCAGCATTGCATTTCAAAAAAAACAACTGGCTGGAGTGAGTTCATCAGTACCATTGCTTATGCTTTGGTCTGCTTAGCAACCTCCAGAAAGTTCAATTTTTCGCAAATGATCTTAAATGATTTTTTGTCAAACCTAGATACCAAGTCAAAATCCTTTTATATGTATCCCAGGTTTGTACAAGCTATATTGAATAAGGAATTGACGGAATTACCTCATTTTAATGAGGTATATGTACCTAAGGTCCCGAAAGGGAAGGTGTTTTCTAATATGAGGAGAACCTGTAAGGGCTTCTCAGGTATTGACACACCATTGTTCTCAACAATGATGGTTGTGTCCCACTCTACAGGTGAGGCATCAGGGTCCCAAGCCTCATTGGACCAACCCACAGATGACCTACCCACACCTTCCACCGTAAAACAATTCCTCTGTCCCTTTTGAACAGACCAACCCCTCCCATCACTAAATTATACACTAAAAAGAAGGTGCAGAAGGATCCTTCCCTTCATGTACCAACACCCTCTAAGCCTACAAGCCCTCTAATGAAGCATTCTTCATTAGAGAATATCCAAAGGGAAACCAAAGGGGTGTCTCCCAACCCCAAAAAGGTGCTTACTAAGGAGAAGGTTAAGCATGTGGGCAGAAAGGCTCACACTACTGTTTCTGCACAAAGTGCAGTACATGACAGTGTGAACATCTCTAAGACCTTCCCCACGGCAACTTTGGGTGAGCAATCATCCAAAGGTCCCCGGTGCCAAGAAACCATGGGGGTAGAAGGTGCCTCTGCTAGGCAGAGGACCCCTACTAAAAGTTCCAGTGATCCTCCAAGGGTGGTAAACACACCTAAATGTGGTGAGGATAGATATACATACGATGAATTGATGGAAACTATTGCCAACATCAATAATGATGTCCTATCTCAGGGCAAACTTATTGAGAAGCTACAACAAGTGATCTTATCCCAACAAGTCCAGATTTCCAACCTCAAGAAAATGATCCTCAAGCATGTGCAAAAGAAGAAGTGAACCAAATTCATACTGAAGAAGAGGAGCATCCCTCATGATGCTTCCAAAGAGGGGGAGAATAGAGATGAATCTGAGAAACAGAGTCCTGTTGGAATGGACTCTACTTTTGAGGGGGAGAAGGGCAAAGAAGCAGAAACCAGTACAACAGTAGAAACAGAGCCAGCAGTAGAAACGTTCAAGAAAGCAGCATCAATTGGCTTAGCAGCAGTAACAGAAGCAACAATAACAGGGCTTTCTGTTGAAGAAATAGAGATAGCAGAAACCCTTCTAAAGGCCAAAACAGACACTCCCAAAGCCACTCAAAAGGCCAAGGGAGTGGAAATCAAAGAGGGAGGACCTGAGATAAAAAGGAAAGAAATCAGTGAGGTTGAACTGAAGAGGAAAGGAATGGCAAAGGTGGATGAATCTACAAAGCCACCAAAGAAGCTAAAACAGATTGAACTAGATGAGGAACTGGCTAAGAAGCTGCAGGCTGAGCTACAACAACAAGAAGAAACTCAGAAGGCCAAAGATAGGCAGATTGCTCTAGATCTGTCCACTAGGCTGAATGAGGAATATCAATAAAGTGTAAGGGCTGCAGCTGAGATCAAGAAAAGCACTGTGAAAGCTTCCATACAAAGACTGCCAGCAAAGAAGCAGAAAAGACAACCTTCTAAAACTTACCTGGCCAATCAAGAAAGGAAAAAGATGATCAACTTTCTGAAAGGCTCCGTGGGGGTTAAAGAAGAAATGTTTTCTGATATGTCCTACTCAAGAGTTGAAGATCTATACAAGAAGGAAATGGAAAAGCTTCAAGGGGACTTCACTCAAAGGATAGAATTTGAAAGACAAATGAAAGAGAGACATGATCTCAGTATTCAACAACCCTTCCCTGAGAGTGAGGAGACCACCCCTAAGGCTGAAGAAAAGAAAGAGGAAGCTACTACTAAAGAAGTCAAATATGTTAAAAGGTTGAAGACAATAGCTTCCAAGAAACTGTCTAAGAAGCCAAGGGTTGTACAAGCTGAGAAAGAAACAGAATCATCTGTTACAGGTCAAGCTGAGCAATTAAGTCAAAGTGCAAAGCAACCAAGTCAATCTGATGTGCATTTTGAACTTTACATGACTGTAACAGAAAATGATCCAGTGAAGGTAGATGCCATTTCAGTCCAAGCCCCTGAAATCATCTACTGGGATATTCTTGAAGATTAAGGCAAAGAATATTTCAGAATCAAAAGAATAGGTGATCACTTTGAAGTCTATTCTACTTGGGGGAAGATAGTCAGATGTTGTTCAAGGTCAGACTTGGAAGAAATGTTTAAAGTGGGAATGAATCTATATGGGGATGTGCTGAAGACTCCAGGGATGAACATCAAGAAACTAGCAATGGAGTATTTATGCATGATGTTCAGTCCAGATCTTGTCAAGCATGTCATCAAAGATGTATTCAAGTCTGCGGACAACTGGATGCTTATAGAAAGGTGTGGGGGTATATATCTTAACCATAGATAAAAGCTTCCATGAATATTACCTGGTGGATAAGATATATGACCATAGCCTAGCCAAGCTACATGGGATGCTGAAAGCCAAACTAATCTGTCCTCAAGGCTCAGAAATGGCAAGGATTGTGGTTAGTAGGATCATCAATCAAAGTTTGGGTTTGGATCCTAATCTAGGGGTGTAAACTTAGGTTTTGAAAGCATCATGAAGACCAGTTTTTGAAGAACTTAACTTCTCAATTTGAAAAGTTAAGTTAGGGGGAGATTGTTGGGTCTGAAATGTGCTAAGGATGGTTACTACTGCTAGACATGACTATTACTACTGCCTGAGGAAGTTAGTACTGCCAGATCACAATTACTACTGCTTGAAGGAGTTAATGCTGCTGAGACAAAATTAATACTGCTTGCTGAGATTAATACTGCTAGTTCAGAATTAATACTGCTCATGAAGATAGTGCTGCTTATGAGATGAAGACTCCGTATGAGAATGAAGACAGTTGTATAGATTGAATCTAAAGTAAAGGAGATAATTATGGAATGAAGATCAATTTTATTTTGATAATTATCTTGTAATCAGTCTTGTATATATAGTATAGAAGTCTTTGATAGAAACAATAATCATTCATAAGTTTTTGTTTTAGAGGGAATTAACCTCAAGACTAGTTTAGATCCTTTCTATAGAGAAGTATAGAACGTCTGTTGATCTTGTTCAACAGATTGAGGTTTTGTGTGTAATCATCAAGTTTAATCAATATAACTTGTGATTTAAGTGCATATACTGTTTCATTGATTGTTAGTGTTAAAGTGTTTTTCCGCAACTTCTTTAGCATTGATTCTGAGTGTGTGTGAATTAAATTCTTGTTTGAATTTCGATCCTGACAGGAACCCATTTAAATTTGGGCCCTCTTTGTCTTTGAAAATCATAAACATGATAAGACGAATGATTACTATGAGATGAAACATTATATGAACCATACCAAACATCAGAATATTTACGAGAAGCATAATCACATTCACCATATTTTAAAAACTTTTTATTAGATGGTGCTAACTGGAATAATTGCTTTATAGAGTACTTCTTGCGAGAATCAACAAGATTAGATTTAAAAGTAGCAACATTCACAATCACATCATCTTTACTAGAAGTATTTTTATTCAAAGTAAAACTAGAACTAGATTTAGCTTTCTCGTCTATCTACTGTTTCGGTATCCATACAGTCTTAACTCCAACCCTTTGCTTTCTCATATCTGAAACATTTGAAACTTTAGAGTTAGAATGATGAGAATCAAAAGAATGCTTCTTCTTTGGTGGTTTGGTTCTAGCAGTCCTATGAAGAGATGTGGTTAGTTATTCACATGTGTAAGTATTTGGTGAAGTCCTCAGCAGTTTGGAGATAGCAGCTATTATTGGGTTTTAGTAGCACCCGTCCTTATTATAGACTGTATGTATAGAATGAACGTGTGTATTAAGGTTAAATCTTAAACTGTGATTGTAGATGAATCATTTATTGGTGTATTTAGAAAATTTTAATTTAGTTGCTATTTTCAGATTTGAGGGTGTTATAAGTTGGTATCAGAGCATAAGTTTGAGAGAATAAGTGTTGATTTCGGATACCTAGACTCAAACTAGCGTTGTTTAGGTGATTGAGAGAGAAAATTGCACATTAGGTACCTTAAGATATGATATTTTGGGGTTGATCGAGTCGCTAGAAACGGGGAACTTGTCAAGGATATCAAGGATGATCATGTATGGTACGTTCATAACGGCACCTGGCCAGTGTTATGGTGAACCTACATGTTACATGTGTATACTTGAATTGCTTTGGCATGATTTCTGTTGGGGTAGTGAGAAAATTTCTAAGTGAGTAGTTGTTAAAGGAGTTGATGTTCTTAGCATGTCACTTCGGAGTGATGGTTAAGTGCGATGAATACATTAAGTTGACCATTTTGGGTCGGAGTTATTGGTCGAATTAGAGCCATAGGCTTGTTAATTGACTCTATTTCGAGGAGGAATTGTAAGGTGAACCAACAAGGTCGTCGGCGATTGCCTTAAGATGTTTGAACATCTGGATGACAATAGTATGAGTGGAAATTGAGAAGCGTAGTCCTAAGATGTTGCGTGCCGACCAAATTCATGCACTAAATTTATCTCTAAATAAGTTTGCATGAATTGTTTCCATTGTTTTCAAAGTATAAAGTGAGCTATGTTACGAAGTCTTGGCAAAGCATTTAGCACTCATCAAATTTTAAACCGCGAGCTTAAACAAGCATGATTGTTGCACGTGGTTGCAAATATTTTATTAAAAATCTCTTTATCCCCGTTTCGTGTCTAACACTATTTGCAGATATTGTAATATCCGTGTTTGAATATTATTTGGGGTATTGGGCAAGTAACTGTGGAATTTGTGACCTTGACATTGAATCTCCTCCACGTATGTTAAGGTTTTAAAGGAAGAGTTGTTCCCATGTTTTTGAGTCCGAATTTTCTTAGGAATTTTAGTCTGTACGAGTCGTGTTGAATTTTATGGAGTATTGTTTTGCGACGTTTTGGGCGTCGTGTCTCATGATAGTTTTGTTGAAAAGGGTCACTTTATCGTACGTGGTGGTTTTAGAATTTTAAGACTTTTAGACTTGTTATCGTTTTATATTTTTATGTTGGGAAATTAAATTTTGACACTGCTTGATTTTAGCGTTAATGAGTTTTATGAAAATTCAGTTGGGTTTTATGGCGTCTTATCGTACGATTTTTGCGTCGTGTGGATAAATTTTGGAACGTGTGTACATGCATTATTGCGTACGTTAACTTATGGGTTTTGCTAATAAATGTCATCCCATGTGCTATTTTGGGAGGTTTCAAAACATTGTGCTTTTCTCTTTCGGGTTTTACACAATTGTTACTTGTTATACACTATTTGCATTTGGATTAAGTAGTGCTGTTGGTGTGAGTAAGCATATAAATGATTTATGTTATTTCAGTTATTGATTTTACTGTTAGAAATTTTCTGCAATGCATTAAATGAATTATCGGTTTGCATGACGTCGTAGTTACCACTTTGGGCATGTACGTCTTATCTGTGCGGCCCAACATTTGAACTCGATTTAAAATTTTATTTGCATTCCTATCGTGTTGTTAAATTCGGGGACAATAGGCGGACGTATGTGGGTCTTGTTGGATATTTTATCCTCCGACGTTTTGTGTTTTTAAAGGAAAAAGATTTTAAAGTTAAAGCTGTGAAATTTTCCTTTGGGAGTTGTACAAACTTTTATTGCACATGTTATAGTGCAGAAAATTATTTTCATATGCATAATATAAATCGATGCATACTAGGACCATGGCAGTCCGTTCGAATATTTTGTTGCACATCTTTTGTTACCGTTTTTATTAACGTAAATAGTGATCAAATGAAATTTTGTAATGAGTTTCATATACGTGACGTACACACCTACCGAGTAGGCGGTAGTAGGGTTTTTACATGTATTATTAATTATTATGGAACTTAAGCATTTGAAAGTTTTATAAAAGTTTAAATAGGCACTTCAGCTGAAAACCTTGAACTCATTAAGCCTATAGATTTAAACCCCTGTCGGGAAAGGAGTTATAATTAGGGACTAGAGGAGTCCTTGGGACTTGAAGCGTCGAATGATCCGACTTGTGGTCAACCTCGAAATTGGGTTTCAGATTTTGAATCGGGTCATGCATGAACAATTGAGGTATTAGATTTTGTCCCCAAGTTAATTAAGAGATGATTTTTTTTTATGCTTGGGCAAACCTGCGGGATAAGGTCTTGTATGACTCTGGGTATGGGTTGATTGAATTCAACGGGTCGATGGTACGTTAGACATCATGTTATACGTTGTTAGCGTATCGTCTTGATGGGCTTGCGTGAGCAAGGGAAATATTGTGGTCCGTCGGTTAGAAATATAAGATTGGGAATCTTAGTACCCTGTTAGCTGTCAACCTCAATACGGCAATGCATCTTAGATGGAATTATTGGGCGGGATGTCCACGTTTTCGGTGCTACCATTTGGTTTAGGCGTCGACTCGCCCTTTTGAAGTCAACAAATCATTGGAAGGTTTGGAAGTATCCCCATTATGTTAAGAGAATGTTGACCTCTCGGTGGTGAAATTTAAAGGAAGGTGAGATGTTGGTGATTCAGTATCGATGTGTATTAGTTTTCCCATTGTGGTGAAGATTTTATCAAGGGAATGTTTGAGGTTGGGAGTAGAACGGAGTTGGATGTTAGCCGGATTTGCATTAACCAGCTACCCGGAGAGCGTATTGGTGCGCCCTTGGAAGGATGACCTTTATCAAAATCAAGAATGGATCATTAAGAAAATTGAGAATTCTTTAGGATTTGATGTTAATCGTTGGTTTCGGGTTCAGAAACATGTGGATCTGAGATGAATGGGCCGGTGAGAAGTTGAGACCACAAACTACCCTTGAGGTAGTACGTGTCACCCAAGGTTGGGAGACAACCGCAGTCTCATGGTTAAAGGCCACGTTAGTAAGATTATTATCCATTCGGATATAAGTAGGATGTGCCCAAGGGGACATTTATCGTAAGGACCAGTATAAAGTTATGGTGGTAGTTCCGACAAGCGATGTAGAGATAATCTATCATGTGGTCAATGTTTCATGGGAATCTAGATTTCAAGGACAATATCTCTTCTAAGGTTGGGAGGATTGTAACACCCGAATTTTCGCTCAATAAGTTTCCTTTCATCTTTAGTCATCTCTTCATCCTTCGTTTATCTTATTGGGTGAAATAAGTTGTACTTTCGATCCTTAAATCGACCCATGCGAGAATCTCGAGTTTTGACCTTTTTCTGGGCTCAGTACGTATGGCGCGAGAGTGACTCGCGAGAGTGACTCGCGAGAGTGACTCGCGAGAGTGACATGTGTCACTATCGCGTGGCACAATCGTCGGGAGAGTACCACCCGTGATACAATCTCCGCGAGAGTGCCCTCGCAATAGTGACAATGTCACTATCGCGTGGCAAGGTCGCCGTCGGGGTCTGTTTGATTAAAAATGCGATTTTCAACCCTTTTCACTCCATTTCTCATTTCCAACTCTTCTTCCTCTCTCTCTAAAATCGAACCCGCACACCCTCTCATGAACCCTAGCTTATTTTGGGGTTACTTCTCCTAAAATCATGAAGTTCTTCATCACCTATGCTTGTGGGCACACCTCTTGATTCAAGGAAAAACTTTCATCTTCAACCCTTGAGATTTTTGGAGTTCTTGGGGTTTTACACAATACCCACTTGGTGAGTTCATTATCCTTTTTCTAAACATTTATATAGATTATAAAATTTCTTTTGTTGATCTCCTAGTGGTTGCACCTCTCAATTTTGGACTTATTGATTTTGGAGGAATTAGACCAAAATTAGGGTTTTGGTGATATGTTGAGATCTTGGGGTAATATGTTTGGGGAACAATTATTTATGGTGGAATAAGTATATTTATGGTTGAAACTTGTGGATCTAGGCTTTTGGAAAAATTTTCTTGAAGGTTCGGATTTCTTCAAGGAAGCTCAAGTTGGGGTAAAATCTAGATTTAGCCTAAATCTAGCAAGGTGAGTTGAAGATGCTTTGTGAAAACTATGTACATGCCAAAATGTGTATTTTGAAGTAAAAATACGTTTTACTTGGTAATTGTCAAAGTGTGAGTATTTTGATAAGTTTTCATATTTGATAAACTTGGGTTATTTTAAATCTCATAAATTGCTCATATTGGGTTTTGAATATTTCAACAAGTAAATAGCATGATTTACGTATTCTTGGTGATTTTGTACAAGTAAAGTCCATTATATGATTTATGCATTTTCGACGATTTTTGTACATGTGAAGTCTAAATTATGACGTACGACATTTTGAAGTGTTTGAGGTCATAAACCATTTGGAAAATGATATGTCCCAATTCGGGTCGAGTTTTGGATTAATGACCTCTTTGAGGTATGCGTCTGCATAAACGCTATTTAAATGTGTTTTATTATTTAGGAATCGTTATTTGTTGGCCAAACGGTATTTAGAGCATTTTAGCTCGGTTTTGACTTAAAAGAGTCCCGAGGACATTTGTCCAGCTTTAGTGGCTCAATGTAAAGTCCCATCTACGATTTACATCTTAATGCATCTTATTGCATATTAATGATATTTACATGCGGGTGCTTTGGTCATTCATGTGTAGTCATGTAATGTTAGACTGTGTTGCATTGGATCCATAGACACGTAAGTCAGTCTTATTTGATGGTCAAGTGGGTGGTACGGGGTTAGACTCCGGGACTCATGTTTTATAACCTTGTCCTTTCAAGTGTACACTAGGAGGGTTGAGTCCGGTTATGCTATTGTGACGGTGGGTAGTTCATGATGGGCGTTTGGGGCCTCCGCCATGTCGGGGAAATGCAATGGTTGTATCCCCTTTGTGTCGAGCCTTTGGTGGTATTCTTGGTAATATTCGCTAAGGTCAGCTATCTCTTTTGGTGTAGCTTGAAGGGAGTCGTAGGGACACTTGGGCTTGCGTGTCGTGAAGTGTCATACGATTAACGTTGTATGAGTGACATACTTTTGTGTTCCTCCACTCTCAACGGATGCGGGTATCCCCAGCTGTCGACCCATAGTATTTTGGATATTTAATTGTCCATGTTTAACATTGGGTTTCATCCCATTTTATGGTCACGTGAGTATTGAATTTTAATCCCATGTTTCCGATGGTATATCTTTTATTTTATGGATTGTTCTCCATGAGTTATGAGTCGAGTATTATGCCCACCCGTGTTTTTGTGTGTTTCGGGATGCAGAGTTTTATCCACGTTTCATAAATTGGGAGTCTGCTTTCTCTCCTCCTTTTGAGTGAGGTATGTGTTGAAATTAATTTACGAAGGAACGTGTTATTTTGGGGTCTTAGTTCTTAAAACCGTTTGGCTTGGGAAACGTTTATTATGGTGCCTCATTCGTCTAAAATGCATATTATTGGAAAGTCATTTCACATTTGAAGCATATTATTTTGAAAGATTATGATTTTAGTTGTATTCTTCCTTTTTAAACGATTAATCTATATATGTTGAAAACTCTTGAGCTCACTAGTCGTTAAGCCTAACCTTTTTATTTGTCGGCATGTGCATCAGGTTCCAGATGGGGGTTTGGTTCTAGCAGTCCTATGAAGAGATGTGCTTAGTTATTCACAAATGTAAGTATTTGGTGAAGTCCTCAACAGTTTAGAGATATCGGCTATTATTGGGTTTTAGTAGCACCCGTCCTTCTTATAGACTGTATGTATAGAATGAACGTGTGTATTAAGGTTAAATCTTAAATTGTGATTGTAGATGAATCATTTATTGATGTATTTAGAAAATTTTAATTTAGTTGCTATTTCCAGATTTGAGGGTGTTACAATCAGCGCACGTATCCCATTGGCAGAGAAGCGGTGCCCATGCTTGAACCCATGATCTCACACATATGGATTACACCTACACCTCTACCGCCGGAACAGATCAACGGAGACAAGATAACTACAATAATTAGAGTCGAGTGATGATAATCTCATTGATGGTGAAGAACAAATCTTTTGTTGATGGATCTTTGACAGAACCGGCCAAAAAGTGAAGCAAATCTTCGAAATTCCTGGAGTCGGAACAACGATATGATTAATTTCTCAATAACCCTTTTGAAGAGTAATCTGGCGGTTCCACATATTTTTACTAGGATATTCACTCTCATTATTATCATAGTCTTTCCTTCGAGAATACCCTTCGCCATTTTCACAACCTAAGTTTAGTGTAAGGAGGTTTTCCGTTGGTATAGGAATCAAACGAATTATGAGTACAAATAAGCTATTTGTATGTTAATTAACATCAATAGGAAGTATCACCCTTTTCTGCAAAAAAAAAATCAAATCATAAATGTCAAATATGTGTTAATCCACACACTTAATTACTATGTATTAATATGATCACATAAATTGTTCAAAATTTTTATTTTCATACATAAATTTTTATTTCTCCTACTTTTAGTTATTTATATATTGTGACACAACATTCTTAGCATAAGAAATATTTTTGGGAATTCAAACATGAGCAAAATTATTTTGCATTTATATGTGAAATAATTCTTATACAACTTCAATTGTAACCTTACTTGTAATTAATCTCAAGTTGTGATGATTTACACACTAACCATGCATATGGTCGTGAGGTTCTTCCATATAATGTTCATAAGCTATTTTCGTATACTATGCAAGGCTTCCAATTTCCATTGTTTATTGGTCTTCATCCTTGGTTTGAATAGAGGCTAAGGGGTTGTTCGGTTTGCTCTCCAATAAGACCTATACAGATAAAGTTGTCTTTAAACAGTATGAATGTCAGAAATGACCATTTTATTACTCAATCTATATTTTTGTTTGAATAAAATAATTGTTTGATAAAAATATTGAATAAATGACTTTTTAATGATAAATGAAACCAAATGCTTAATCAAATGAAACCCCAATTCAAAAGAACGCACTCGATGAAACCTTAAATACATTTGAATCAAAATATGTAATAGGTTTTATGAAACTTTTGCTTTGGAGATGTTTTCCTACCAGAAGCTACTTCTCACCAAAATCAAAAGATGTTCTGCGTTTTGCCTCCCTAAATATAAAAGATACGGAGATGAGATATTTCTCTCAGAAGAGATCGAGGAGAGAAGAGATTGTCATGATATGGAAGAAAACAACAAACTAGAAAAAAGAAAAAGAAAACAACAACGAAGACAAAAAGGAGGAAGAAAAAACAGATCTATACTATATGATAAGGAAGTAGGCAAGATGGTCGGCGACAGGAGAGGAGTCAATAACCGACGATAGGGGAGGAGGAGATGGCCAGTGACTGGGGAGGAGCAGATGACCAATAATGGGGGAGAAGGCGAGGAAAGGCTGGAGGTTTAAAATCCCAGATCTGATCCTTGTGGAGGAGGTGCAAGTTGTTGTTTAATAGGACAAGGGACATTTATGGAATAATGTTGGCTGAATTCTAATGACACATCTATTTTGGCCGACCGAATAAGCATCCGACCAAAGTATTAAGTCACAACTGAACAGTCATGTGTGGCTTACAGAATTAGCCATACAGGCTATACAACTCAGTAAGCCACAAACAAACAGCCAGTAAGAGATATTAACTTTTATACACAGAATCATACATGACGTTAAATATGATTAAGGGGGTGTTTGAGATTGCTTGTTTAAAACAACTTATGTTTTTTTTTAAAGGGCTTATCAACTTATGTGGTGACAAAAAGGAGTTTTATAAAAAGTGTTTGGATTAGTTTTTTGTGATACCAAAACGTAATAAGCTAATACGTTATTATTTAGAGGTGTTTGAGATTGCTTATACATGTAAAATAACCAAAAAAAGTCATAAGTTGTTTCAAATAAGTTGATAAGTCACAACAAAATGACTTATGAAAAACTCATTTTCACCGGTTTGACACCGATATAAGCACTTTATGTTTTCCCCATCCAAACACTAAAAATGACTTATTACCGGTACCACACCTCAATAAGTCAATAAACCCTTTAAATAAGCAATCCCAAACACCCTCTAAGTTAGGGGTGCTCAATTTTCCGACCAACCTAACCAACCCGGCCAACCCAACCCAAAAAAACTCAAACCGAGGTAACCCGATACATAATCGATACAAATTTTACCCAAACCGCATCTATTGGGTTGGAAACGGGTTAGGACCAAAATAACCCGACCAACCAAACCAACTTGATCAAAACTTGTGCGTTTTTTTATATTTTTTTTATGGTTTTAGACTTTTAGCAGCTCTTCTTTTTTCAATTCTCAAGTCTTACTATCTTAACTCTGGTTTAGATATATCCATGAGACCACGCCGATTGAAATTGCATGAATCTAACTTTCAAGTTTTCAAAAATCTTCAACATCGGTCGAATCAAAAGCTAAGAGGCACTCTTTTTCTACTCTTATTTTCTCTTGTTAACCTTATTTTTATATTTCCATTTTGATTTTAGTTTTTCTTTGCACACGATCACTTAGTTGGATTGTAAAATGATGTATTAAAGTTTTAGCCCGACCAAACCGACCAACCCAACCCACACATGGTTTGGTTCGGTTGAGTTGAAATTTTTCAAACCAGAAACATTGGGTTGGGTTGTTCAAATGCCTTCAATCCGGTCAACCCAAACCATGACCATCCCTACCCTAAGTAATTTAAATATTCAACTCTTAAAATACAAAGTAAACTATGTGACTGTTTAAATATAACTCTAAGTCAAGAAATTAAATTCGTACATTCCCGACCAATTCAAAACAAAGGCGAATCACGATTTTTGGCATTGATATCAAAATGGTTATGGTAAGACAAAATAAATTAAAGAATTAATTATAAAAAAGTTAATTATAAAATAATTATAAGGATTTCGTTTTTGGCAATTTCGAATCGATTAAATATAAATCAAATATTTAATTTATTATAAAATTGATACATTAGTTTTGTTTTTTCAAAATTATTTCTTAAAACTTAAAAACTAATCGATTGTAGTATTTTCAGTTTTCCACTTACTGATTCTACATGATCAGATCAAGATACACTAGATTAACCTCAAATATGAATAAATTAACTTTAAAGTCTAAAGAGTGAGCCCCGGTCATAAACAAACTAACCTACATAATTATCCCTAAATTAACAAATAAACCCTAATAAATACTGAAAATTATATCCCCAAATTAACTCTAAACAAATAATTTTAATGGGAAATTAATTAAAATTGGCGTATTTCAAATCCGTATTACCCAAATGCCCCAAATCTCGTTAAATTCGCCGAAATACCCCTTTTGTCCGGGATGAGAGGCCGGGATGGGGCTCGATCCCGGGATTGGTTGCGAGGCCGGGAATCCCGGGGTTATGTCCGGGAATCCCGGGGTTATTTGTAAATAGAGGGGTTACATTTTCATCATATCCTGGGTAAAAGATTCCTTTTTTATAAGATTTTAAAATATATATTTACATTTTATACCCCTATAATTATTTAGTTAGTTACTTTATACCTTTTACTTTTCTATTTTTTATTTTACATTTTCATTATATTAACACATATAATCGTATATTAACTAAAATGCGTTAAAAAGATACGTTTTAATTTTAACAAATTACACCATTATAACCGTCTCTTCGATACCTTCGAAATGAGCCCAATATTGAATATTTTTGGATTTAATTATTTATTATATATTATATCTGGTTTAGTTTTAATATTATTATTATTGTAAAAACTTTTAAGAATTATCGATTATACAGAGACGACAATTTCAATACATTTATTTTTAAAATGAGGTTATTTGAATTTTATTTTTATTATATATTATATCTGGTTTAGTTTTAATATCATTATTATTGTAAAAACTTTTAAGAATTATCGATTATACAGAGACGACAATTTCAATACATTTATTTTTAAAATAATGATATTTGAATTTTATTTTTATTATATATTATATCTGTTTTAGTTTTAATATCATTATTATTGTAAAATCTTTTAATAATTATCGATTATACAGTTACGACAATTTCAATTCATTTATTTTTAATATAAGGATATTTGAATTTTATTTTTATGTTTAATGGGTCAATGGTAAAAAAAAATCAGGTAAAAACATAAGATGAAATGATTGACCAAATTTAAGACATGTTTGTTAGCATCTTAATATGCTTAATGTGAGTCTCACCTTAAAAATAAATGAATTGAAATTGTCGTCTTTGTATAATCGATAATTCTTAAAAGTTTTTACAATAATAATGATATTAAAACTAAACCAGATATAATATATAATAAAAATAAAATTCAAATAACCTCATTTTAAAAATAAATGTATTGAAATTGTCGTCTCTGTATAATCGATAATTTTTAAAAGTTTTTACAATAATAATAATATTAAAACTAAACCAGATATAATATATAATAAATAATTAAATCCAAAAATATTCAATATTGGGCTCATTTCGAAGGTATCGAAGAGACGGTTATAATGGTGTAAATTGTTAAAATTAAAACGTATCTTTTTAACGCATTTTAGTTAATATACGATTATATGTGTTAATATGATAAAAATGTAAAATGAAAAATAGAAAAGTAAAAGGTATAAAGTAACTAACTAAATAATTATAGGGATATAAAATGTAAATATATATATTAAAATAATATACAATCGATTGATTCAAAAATTAACCCCGGGAAACCCGACCTCTAACCCCGGGAATCCCGGCCATAACCCCGGGAATCCCGGCCATAACCTCGAACACGACCAACCCGGGATTCCCGGCCACTATTCCCGTACATAAAGGGTATTTCGGCGATTTGAACAAGATTTGGGGTATTTGGGTAATACGGATTTGAAATACGCCCATTTTAATTAAATTCCCTAATTTTAAACATTAAAGAGTTAGCGTCAAATATATACATAAAGTAACTCTAAAGACTAAAGAATTGATTAACATATTATTACCGTTATATCAATATAAATAAAGTAACCCTACCCAAAGAAACTCTAGTAAGAAATGTTAAAGTTTACTATAAAATTCTCACTTTAGTATTCACATTAAATTTTATAAGAAAATTTTCACATTATTATTCACGTTAAAATTTATTAGAAAGATACAAAAAAAAAAAAATCTTCGATAACCAGAGAAAATGTGTGTTTAACGAATGTTAATTGTTAAATTTATCATATATGTATATCATTAACGTTAAAAATGTTATTTTTATTTGGTTTAACGTTTAAAATATAATGAGTTTTAAAAGTATTCAGTATTGGACTTATTGCGAAGGTATCGATGAGACTTTTCTAATAGAGTTATTTATAAAAAAAGTATGCATTTTAGCTATTGATTAATACTACAAAAATATATGATAGAAAAATGAAAAGGAAAGAGGTAAATTAAAAACACTAAAAATTTTAAAGGGTAAAAAAAGTAACTTATTTCCAACCATCAATCCTCCGTCCGCGAGTTGTGGATTAACCAAAGTTTTTCTTTCTTATTTTTTTTTGTCATATTGATAGCAGAAAATCGTATACGTCCATAAAAGTAGCTACCTGTTTTGCCACAATGGTTGTGCAAGTGTACATCGGACACTATGATCGCTATTAAGTAATAAAGTGGTAAAAATACCGAGATCCTATCCACAAGGATCAGACTTCAAAGTTTTGAGTAGTATGTCGAGAATACAATGGTTTCAATTAGAGAAGAAGATAATATCTTTGAGCGAGATTGGTGCTTTTAACAATGAAGTAAAATAATTAATTTAACGAAAAGGGGATGGGTGTAGGCTTTATTTAAGACATTTGTAGTAACCTCGTGGTCGGAAACAAAATGTCACAAAAACATCTATAATAATCCCTTTATCTCAAAAGTGATTTTTTACAGACAGTGGCCATATGTCCCCACAAAGTCACCACTTTTGTCAACTCAAGACTTGTCGATTTAACTAAGTAGACCTCTAAGGGTCTTAGTTCCACCAGTCTGGATATGCCCAAATCTCTTTGTGACACCTATATATCGACCAACATTTTGAACCTTAGATCATGCAACAACCCGTATCTCTACGTGGTTATAAAAGACTTTCTCAAATCTTCTTGCATCACTCAATCCGTATTTCTGGATTCGCCCATCCCTAGGTATATCGTCTTGTCAGTGTTGAGTTAGAGTCCTGACTCAAGTGACCAAGTCTAAGAGATAGCAACGATGACAACACCCAAGTGTTACCTACTAGTTTTAGATTTGTCTCATACCCATACCCAAAGGGAAGACATGGTAGAAGAAGAAGAATACATAAAGATTACTTGCATTAAAAAATAAACTACAAATTGTGGCCACTTATGTCGCCACAATGGCGAACAATGTTGGAAATTAAATACTAAAAAGTAAATTACAACTACAACTATCAAAGAAAATAAAAGATAAGAGATAAATGGCTGAATTATTCTACATTGTTGGAGCTCTCTCCAACTGACATCCCATGACCTCTATTTATAGTGGAGGAAGAAAAGAGTGGTGGAGGGTATTACCCATAAAAACTTTCATTGAGTTCAAGCCTTCTTTGACCCCAAAGGATCCTTGCCTTTTTCATCTACTATTTCATGAAAACTCATATATTGCTTTATCTCTTTTAAGTTTTTTAGATAATATTTTTGGTCATGATGTCTTTCCATCAAGATTTTGCTTTTGCTTTTGTTTTTTGTCTTCTATTCATCCCCTTGGTTTCTAGAACTTGACCTTTAGGAATGCCTTTATGCAGCTGAAATAGACAGAATAATACATGCAAAAAATGATATTTTTCAGTTGTCCTCGGATTTATGTCGTTCACCACACCACTTTCTGCAGTCCAACATTTAACCCAAAAATGATATGTTCAACCATCAAAACACAAACTTTTATCCTCAACACACACTAAAATCGAAGAAAAACGCATACAAACAATGTGTAAATAATACTCAAAATGAGAGTTATCACATATAAACCCCTAAAGTTTTAATGTTTGATGTTTCCAGCAAATAAGAATTTCATAAAAAATAACTGATGATTTTACATTAAGGATTTAAAAAAAAATTACACTTAGCCCTAGGGGCAGGCTAACCAATGGATATGGTGGTAGGGGCCACCACACTTCATTCCTCCGTCGTAGTGTAAAAAAATGTAGGATCGTGAAATGTATATCGTATTATTTTGTTGTGTACAACTATATATATTTTAAAACTACAATAAAAATACAAGTTTTTTTATATAGTTGGTTTACATGATTTTTCCTTCCATCTTCAGGTGTAGGTTAGAGTCCTGCTTGTATCCACTACAAAATAGAATCTCATTTCCGACGACAAAATCCGTCAAAAATTGCAATTACCGGCGGATCTCAAGAACCCATACGAACCGGAATAAATCGGATGTTTCGAAATTATACCTCACAATTAATGAGACTTTGAATCGCAGCAACAAAGCAAGCTTGATGCCTCCACGGTATCCACGCGAATAATCTGAATCATTTGCCTTCTCGTGATGCTAGTCACAGTTTCAAAACTTAGAAAAGAAAGGGAACATATAGTTGTAAGTGATTTTAGAGAGAACTGCAAGAACAAAAATCTTGCATACAATGTCATACATTATATATGGACATGATAGGCATGGCATGGAAGCACCACCATCCCTATACCTTACTTGAGTGTAGAAGTATCCATGCACCATAACTCATCTTTTCAAGAGCATACCTAGCTATCTTTATTTATGTCTAACATAAATAATATCTGATTTTATTTAATCAGATTAAATCAATACAAATCAGATATAATAATCAAACGTTTTAATTATTAAAACTCCTTATTCGAATATGTTCAATGCGTGTGACCCAATGGGGTTCTCGACATGTTGGCAATAAATATAAATATTGTATTTATAGTTATAAACAATGAGCGGTATCTAGCAATACATCATCATCACCCAAATGACGAGAATTGGTGATACAACAAATTACCGGTATTGTAACACCTCAAATTTGGTAAGAGCAACTAATGAAAATTTTCGATAAACATCAAATAAATCAACACATCTTCCTACAATTCAAAACTCATTACGCTTCAATTATGAAATTCGATAAATAACCACAACAAATACAAACTCCAATAATACACAAAGACTAAACCAAAGTCGGGTGCTACTTAATCCTCGAACGCAAGTTGCTCTTCCCAAAACAATTGCGGAAGACTTCGACAAGCTAAACCCTCCTCGAGCACACAACTAGCACTCTTCGCTTCATAGTATCACTAGGACTATTCCCAACCGGAACCTGTTGCACATGCCGACAAATAAAAAGGTTAGGCTAACGCCTAGTGAGTTCAAGAGTTTTCAACACGAATGAAGATATCGTTGAAAAGAAATAATGCAATTTAAATCATAATCTTTCAATTTGTTAGGTCTCAAATATGAAAACGACTCGTTTTCCAATAATATGCATTTTAGACAAAGAAACACCAATATAAACGTCCTTTCGTAAATTAAATTCAACCCAAAAACTCACTCAAACGTGAATAGAAATTGAACTCCCAATATATGAAATGCAGATAAAACCTTATATCCCGAAACACCCAAAAACACGGGTGTGGAATAATACTCTACCCCGAAATCATGAATAAGATCCATATATACAAAACGTCACCGAAAACATGGATAATAAAATTCAATACCCAAAACAACACCTTTCGGTGACGGGGGAGACCCGAATTCCATCGAAAGTGGTGGGCACACAAAGTTAGGCCACTTATCAATGTTATATGAGCGCACTTAGGGATAAAACACTCGTTAACATCAACATTTTCAGGTCTATAACCAACAAGCTCAACAACTCCATGTCTATTGCTTGGATAATCATAAAGTTCAAATCTTCGTGCATTCATCAAGTTCAACCCCTCTAGGTCTATACCTTCTATCCCACTCAAGCTGACTCTTATGCCTATGGATCCATTTGCATTACAACCTAAAACCTTACATGACTCCAAATGAATGAACTAACGCATCCAAAACATGTAATTCTTAAATAAGATGCAATGACACAAATCGTAACCAAAGCTCTATAGGGAGCTATCAAAACTGAACAAATGTTTCAACGACATATCTGAGTGTAAACCAAGCCCCGAAAGGCATAATGAACGATTGGCTAAAAATACGTGAGCCAATAGGGTTACAAAACCAAATACATCCTTTCTCATAACTCTTTGTCCCTCAAATCACAATTGGTCTTCGACCCAAAACTAAAAGGTTTATCATTTCTAAAATGTTCCCAAAGTCGGGAATGATCCAAAACCAAAGGGCTCACACATTCGTACTTTTCAAAACATCTCATTTCATAAATGATGCATAAATCCGACAAACACTAAAAGTGCATTTTTGACCAAATATCTATTTATGCAATAATTCATCAAAACACATTAATTTATGACACATTTATCAAAATGCCTAAAAATCCCAAAAGTGGGTGTTTTATGAAGCTTAATAAGCTAAACACTTCAATTAATCAAAAGTTACCAAATAACTCAACAGTTGACAATTTCATGTAAAACACGTAAATACTTTAAAATGGACATTTTGGCATGTACAACGTTTTCACAAATCAACTTGAACTCACCTTGCTAGGTTAAGTTAAACCTATATTTCAAACCCAAATCCTGAGCCTCCAAGAATGAAGCTTTCACCAGGAACCAATCATCTTCCACAATGAGCTAGGGTTTCCAAATCTAAGGAAATAGACCACCAATAAGTAAAAACTTTTTAGATCTACAAATATACAAGAAACTTACCACATTCACATCTTTAACCTCTCAACCAACTCACTTACATGAGATCTTCCTACTTTCCAAATTCAAGCTTCCAAAACACAAATCTTGATCTCTTTATGGTAGGTTCACTCCAAAATGCTCCCAAAACTGATATTGGAGCTCCCAAAATCGATCCAAGAAGAAGAGAAATGGAGAGGGGGTGAAAATGAGAGAAAAAGCCTAAATAATGGGATTTAAATCGTCCAGACCTTCCCCGCGGCCTTGGTCGCGACCTCAAATCATGGGCCAAGCCGCTCGTGTCCCCCAGCCATTTCTCTCGGTCGTCCGGTGATCGTTTCCTTGACCGATCGTTGGCCTTTGTTTTAGAATTTATGTGTTACAATCCTCCTAACCTTAAAGAGATTTCGTCCTCGAAATCTGGCACCAATCGGACACTCAACGCTGCATTTTACGGAAATGTTTGGTTCCTTATTCAAAAGGGATACCTCAACAATACATGGCCTCATATACAATGCCGATTACATCCCAATTCGAAGTGATCACTGAATTTCTCATAACGAGTTATCGCAAACTTAATTCCAAGGTTCATTGTACCTTATCGATGATGGAACGGACATCGAGTCTTTATTAAGTGATTTTCTTATTATTAGGACCTCAGTTGCCTCCCAACCTTAGGTTGCACTTATCATCTCAAGAATAAACTACAATCTTGAGTAACTATTTCCATCAACCGTACTCTAAAACGAACTCTACCCATGAATACTTTTAATTGTCATTCATTGAATTGTGTTACTCTCTTTTTCCGCCTTCAAGAACAATACAACCTTTGCAGAAAAGGATTCAACCACAGATTGACCACACTTCTATCAATTCCGAGTACCCGAGTGGTGAAGGAAACCGTATGAGACTGCTGAGTTGATCATCCATGGTCGTCACAGAAACGATACTTCTAGTTTCGACAAATCAAGGCCTCCTCAATAATCGATTTTCACTTAAGGTCTAGCCCGACATTCTCTCCAAGTCTTCCAATAATCAATACTCCCAAATATTCATTGTCCTTCTCTTGACGAAATTCTTATCACTAGTTGGTTCGATTTCAACATAACAACAAATCCGTTCCTCAAGCTGACACAAACACAACACCTGTAAGAGTTCTCAAACTTCCCTTAGTCAAAGCATTGGTCTAGCGTTTCACCTCAAAAACGTACTTTTGCACTCTACAGACAATTGTTTCCCCCGAACTTTACAACTACACAACTCTCATACTGCATTCAAGCATCGATTGGTAGGTCGGTGAAAGCCTCGTTGATTGCAGAAATACCACTGGTTGATTCCTTAATACCACATCTAATCTCCTTAAAGTTACCACTAAAATTGCAACCATACGGGATCCATCGAAAGCGCACCGGATCACTCCAACGGTTATTGTCCTCAAAACGAATGTCAACACCTATCCTCAAAACAACTATCTGCAATGTGGATATACTACCAAATATTCCATTTCCAATTAGCAATGTCAATTCAAAGTTGACACCTACTCTTAGAAATAACGACTCAAATCAAACAACCTTACTAGTCAATCATAACGTCATAATTATTCACAAATACCCATTAAGGTAGTACACCATGGACACAAAGAATGTTGTCGTACTATTAACCCACAAATTCAAAACCAATCACACATAAGCAACTGCACAAGGTCTTTAACCCAAGAATTTATCGAAACGAAAAGATCATTACTTAATTAACTGGAAAACCATAAATCTAACGCCTCAAATACTTCTGCGTGAACCAGTTCATGAAACTGAATCCAAAATTTGAAACTGGTCACCAGTCATCTCATCCGACACTTTAACTCCCAAGGACGTCTCTAGCCCTTATTAACAAGTCCTTTCACAAAGTGTGGTTTGAAGCTATGGTTCTAATGAATTCAAGGTTTTTTCAAGCTAATACGCCAATTTAACATTTTATAAAACTTTCAAATCCATAAGCTTTATAACAATTAATCTTGCTAGTAAAAATCCACTACCGTTTACTCGGCAGGTGTACAAAGTGGTCTCAAATACCTCACACATGAAATCATTTTGAAAACCGTTTGGTCATTACTCAATCTAATAATGACGATAAGCAAAGATACACAACAAACTTTTCAAATGGACTACCATGGGCCTAACATGTATCAATTTACGCTATAGGTGAGAAAATTTTACATGCTAAAACAGTGTATAACAAGACTTTTGTACAAAACTCCCCGAAGGGAAACTCATGTAATCAAGTTCTAAAAATCCATCATTCAACCGTATAGTGGTATGAAATAAAATTTTCAACGTGACTCGTATACCTCGGTTTAGTCCCCAAAACTTAGTAAAAGATAGATGCATACGATTTGATCAAACGTAAAATGATTTACATCGACTTCAAATTTTAAACCGCATAAATAGAATGCTCTTTGCCCCAAAATGGTGGCTATAATGCCATGTATACGAGTAAATCCATATGATGCATGGTGTGAGCTATAACAGTAAAACCAACAACCGAAGGATGTCAAAAGTAAAAGTTTAACATGAACCGTCACCAATCATTCATATACTTACTCACACCAAAAGTACAATTCGATTATAACACTAGGTAGTGTGTAACGAAATATGCTCGTATAAAACTCAAAAGAGAAATCACATGATATTGAGACTCTAAAATAGCATATGGGACAACATCCAACAACAAAACCCTCATAAAATAAGTTTTTCAATAAACAATAACCCAACACACACAAAGGATCTAGTCGACGTATTTCAATGTTCGTGCATGCGCCGCAAGACACCGTAAAGTAATACTCCATAAAACTCAACAAACTCACACAGAATAATATTTCCAACAAACCCAAACATCAAGACAATGAGAGATAACTCTTCGTCCAAAACCTTAACATATGTGGAGGAGATCCAATGTTAAGGTCATAAACCATAGTTACTTGTCCAAGACCCTAATTAACATCAAAATACGCAAGTCGCAATGTACGAAAATAGCGTTAGATAAAAATGAGAATAACGAAGGAACAACGTTTACATCCTCATGCAATCGAATAGTTTTTATGAGTATCTAAAAATCATGGTTTAAAACTTTATGTGTGCTAAACATCCTTCCAAATTTTCGTAATAAAATTTCACATGATGATTTTGGAAGCATAAGAAATAACCGATGCAATTTATTTTAGAATAGATTTTGTGCATGAATTTGATCGACATTCAACGTATCGAAACTGCGTTCCTCAATTTCCCCAGCACACTAATGTCACCCGGATACTCAACATATTAGAAAAATAATTTAAGGGTTCCATAGGTTCACCTTACAATTTCTCCTCGCATAATGTCGATTCCAAAAGTCTATGGTTCTAATCCCACCAATCATTCCGACCTGAAAGGGTTCACTTAATACAATCTCCAAGCTTATTGTTACTCCAAGTGACGAACGCTAAAATCATTAGCCCCTCCTAACGGCCTCCCACTTAGAAACTTCTTCACTACCCCAACAGTCGTCACATCAAAGTAATCCAAGTATACACATGTAACTCATAGGTTCACCATAACACTGGCCATGTGCAATTATGAACGTACGGTACATGATCATCCTTGTTACCCTCGGCGTGATTCCCGTTCCTAGTGACTCCAATATCCTCAAAACATCCAATCTTAAAGTGTCTATTGGTGAAACTTCACTTTCAATTACTCAAAATAACGCTAGTTTGAGTCTAGGCATCCAAAATTAATACCTAATTCTCTCAAACTTAAGCTCTGATACCAACTTGTAACACCCTCAAATTTGGTAAGAGCAACTAATGAAAATTTTCGACAAACATCAAATAAATCAACACATCTTACTACAATTCAAAACTTATTATGCTTCAATTATGAAATTCGATAAATAACCTCAACAAATACAAACTCCAATAATACACAAAGACTAAACCAAAGTCAGGTGCTACTTAATCCCTGAACGCAAGTTGTTCTTCCCAAAACAATTGCGGAAGACTTCGATAAGCTAAACCCTCCTCGAGCACACAACTAGCACTCTTCGCTTCATAGTATCACTAGGACTATTCCCAACCGGAACCTGTTGCACATGCCCACAAATAAAAAGGTTAGGCTAACGTCTAGTGAGTTCAAGAGTTTTCAACACGAATGAAGATATCGTTTAAAAGAAATAATACAATTTAAATCATAATCTTTCAATTTGATAGGTCTCAAATATGAAAACGACACGTTTTCCAATAATATTCATTTTAGGCAAAGAAACACCAATATAAACGTTCTTTCGTAAATTAAATTCAACCCAAAAACTCACTCAAACGTGAATAGAAATTGAACTCCTAATATATGAAATGCAGATAAAACTTTATATCCCGAAACACCCAAAAATATGGGTGTGGCATAATACTCTACCCAGAAATCATGGATAAGATCCATATATACAAAACGTCACCGAAAACTTGGATAATAAAATTCAATACCCAAAACAACACCTTTCGATGACGGGGGAGACCCGAATTCCATCGAATGTGGCGGGCACACAAAGTTAGGCCACTTATCAATGTTATATAAGCGTCAATTAGGGATAAAACACTCGTTAACATCAACCTTTCCGGATCTATAGCTAACAAACCAACAAGCTCAACAACTTCATGTCTATTGCTTGGATAATCATCAAGTTTAACTCCTCTAGGTCTGTACCTTGGAAATCATCGTGCACTCATCAAGTTCAACACCTCTGAGTCTATACCTTGGAATTCCAAAACATCCAGTTAAGCTCGTTCACAAGAAAATTGCAATTATTGGTCAGAAGACCCCATGCCTATTTCAAGTTACAATACGGGGATATTTATCCCACTCAAACGGACTCTTATGCCTATGGATCCATTTGCATTACAGCCTAAAACCTTATATGACCCCAAATGAATGAACTAACGCATCTAAAACATGTAATTCTCAAATAAGATGCAATGACACAAATCGTAACCAAAACTCTATAGTGAGGTATCAAAACTAAACAAATGTTCCAAAGACTCATCTGAGTGTAAACTAAGCCCCGAAAGGCATAATGAACGATTGGCTAAAAATACGTGAGCCAATAGGGTTACAAAACCAAATACGTCCTTTCTCACAACTCTTTGTCCCTCAAATCACAATTGGCTTTCAGCCCAAAACTAAAAGGTTTACCATTTCTAAAATGTTCCCAAAGTCGGGAATGACCCAAAACCAAAGGGCTCACACATTCGTACTTTTCAAGACATCCCATTTCATGAATGATGCATAAAATTCGACAAACACTAAAAGTGCATTTTTGACCAAATATCTATTTATGCAATAATTCATCAAAACACATTAATTTATGACACATTTATCAAAATGCCCAAAAATCCCAAAAGTGGGTGTTTTACGAAGCTTAATAAGATAAACACTTCAATTAATCAAAAGTTACCAAATAACTCAACAGTTGACAATTTCATGTAAAACACGTAAATACTTTAAAATGGACATTTTGGCATGTACAACGTTTTCACAAATCAACTTGAAATCACCTTGCTAGGTTAAGTTAAACCTAGATTTCAAACCCAAATCCTGAGCCTCCAAGAATGAAGCTTTCACCAGGAACCAGTCATCTTCCACAATGAGCTAGGGTTTCCAAATAACCCATTTCTCCAAATCTAAGGAAACGAACCACCAATAAGTAAAAACTTTTTAGATCTACAAGGATCCTCATATAAGAACTTGAAATATACAAGAAACTTACCACATTCACATCTTTAACCTCTCAACCAACTCACTTTCATGAGATCTGCCTACTTTCCAAACTCAAGCTTCCAAAAAACAAATCTTGATCTCTTTATAGTAGGTTCGCTCCAAAATGCTCCCAAAACTTATATTGGATCTCCCAAAATCGTTCCAAGAAGAAGAGAAATGGAGAGGGGGTGAAAATGAGAGAAAAACCCTAAAGATTGGGATTTAAATCGTCCAGGCCTTCATCGCGGCCTTGGTCGCGACCTCAAGTCACGAACCAAGCCGCACGTGTCCCCCAGCTTGTAACACCCTAAAAATAGGGATAACAAAAATCCGAAAGAAACGGACATCAGGAATATAAAATTGCCATAACAAGAGCCTCCCAAAAATGGGGAAATAACCAATCCTATTTAATTACAGTTGTAATTTAACGGACAAATAAATAACAACCAACTAATCTAATTTCTATATCTAGAAAAGAGATTACAAAAAGGGTGTCATCTATAAACCCAAAAGTCTTCTACAAAAATGTATGTCCAAGTGTAAAGATTCCCCCAAGCTCTCACCCCAAGCAACTATGCCAGCTTAGAACCGGCGCCGCTAGAACCTGAGATACACATCCACACCAAACAAGTGTTAGTCCAAAAAGCCTAGTGAGTTGAACAATAAATAACATACATGATCAATTACAATTTTTATCAGCAGTTAACCAAAATTCATCAAATGTGGAGTCAATGGGGGATACTCATAGCACCAATCAAGTTCCACCCAAAGATACGATATACCTTGCCAACTACTAAGATTGACATCCCAAAGGCCCGATACACCCGAGGACTACAACCATGGCATTACCCTAAATGGTGGAGGTCTAGCCACATACCATCAAGGTGGCGCCCAAGACTACATCCTCCTAGTGTCTACTGACTTGGTTCGTCCAACATAACATATAGGAGGTCTTTAGGCGTATTTCAACCCAACATATTTCCATACCAACCATGGGTACAATTTTACCATCCTAATAAATGTAAAGTCCAACATAAGACCCAGGCGATAAACGTTTCATCATGTAGATATTAAATCACCAAAAAGGTGTCCCATGTAGCAATCATCAATATACCAAGTTAAATATGCATTAAATCATGGTTAGTTACACATATACATATTTCCATGAGGAAACCCAAATACTTGAACATTTATTGAAGAACATTTCTAAATAAAATGCAATAATAACAAGTAGGAGATTATGATGTGTATCTAGTTTTAACAAAGGTTTAGTAAACTCACAATCTAGGTTTTTGACCAAAACCTAGAAAATATGAAACACTAGCTTGAAGAGACGAGACTTGAAGATGAGAAGTTGAGCTTTATAAACCCTAGAAAAGTTCCCTTGAGAAGAGTTATTGCAATACACCAAGATCCAACCACCAAAAGGGTTTGTATTTATGATGGGTTAGGGTTTTATGGGGAAAAAACAGTTTGGGAGCTCCAAGAATCTCCAAATGAAAAGAGGGAAATAAGAGAAATGAAGTTAAAATCAGATAAGGACTCATTTAAGCTCGAAGGCCTCGGTACAACACCCGCGAGAATGACCTGCGATAGTGACAATGTCACTATCTGTAACAACCCTCGTTTCTGCCTCTAAACCGAGACCCAACGAAGGGTGTTACGAACCGAGTCTCAACCATTTATATATAATTAAAATAAAACATATTACAAATAATGCGGAAGCAAAACATAGTTTATTTATATAAAACATACCACGATGGATCATAGTTACAAAGTACATATTTATCTTCTAATAAACACATACTAAGCTAAGTTATAAAAACCAAATTATACAAACCAAAACACCACCCGATTAAACCACGAAATGAAGCTTTCGATAATCCCTTCGGGACTTCCTTTTCACCTCTCAAGTAATCTTGTCCTCAACTGAGATACATATTTATAATTTTTAAGCCATTGATTGACTTGTGATTACAAATCTCATTTCAATGCACAAAATATTTAGAAAATCAAATTATAGCCTCAAATAAGCTATTGTATCATGTATATGCATGTAAAACATTTAAACATTCATGCTTTCTGAATTTAATCTCTCCCGGTGGGTGTCGCCCCTTCCGACTTTTATTCAGAACCTTTCGTCAAGGATCCGGGACCGTTTCTACGACCCCTTACCGCGGTTATACCGTCTCGGTGGTTCTTATTCCACCGGTGATCAAATTTTTTCCTTTATCATGTGTTTTAAAAATACATATAACATGTTATACATAACTATATCATTTAAGGCTGTCCATATTCTTTATGATAACCAAATATGAACAAAACTTCATGAAAACATGTACACAAATATGTATCTCAGGTTTGGAGATCAAACCAAAAGAAAAGATAAGTAATCACCTTGGTTTTTGGCTAAATGACACTTAAATTCTGCAGCTTCCTTTTTCAATTCACAAAATATGGAATTGTATGTGTGTTTGATTGTTTTCTGCTGGAAAAAGAACTTAATAGAGACAAAAGAGGCTTATATTTATACTAGAGGTTAAGGTGCTTGTAACTAGGTTAGTCACTAGTTAATGTGGCATCCTCCCATGCACCATATGCCACCAAATAACACCTCAAGCTGCCACTAACAACCCCTTTTTCCAGCCCCTTTTCTTTTGTCTTTAGTACATATAACAACTTTATTTATAATCCCTTTTTATTTATTAATACTAAATAATTCATTTTATTTATTTTATTTAATAAAATCCAGCAGCTTCCTTTTTATTTATTTATTAAAATTTCAGCAACTTTTTTTTTCATTAATTAAAATAGGCTGTTACAAATCTCCCCTCCTTACAAAAGATTCCGTCCTCGGAATCTACTTTCTTTAAAATAGATTGGGAAACTTCGTCCTCATTTCGTTCTCATTTTCCCAAGTGACATTGCGACCTTTATGATATTTCCACTGTACTTTAACCAACGGAACCTCTTTATTCCTCAATCGTGATGTAAATCGGCTATCTCTATCTGAAAACTTCTCCAGAATCGTGATGTAAATCGGCTATCTCTATCGGATATTATTGATAATGGTACCCCGTGCCTTGAGACTATTTCATCAACATACAGTCTTGCAAGTCGTTCTACTGTATAACTTTCTTTAATTGACAAGAAGTGAATTGATTTGGTTAACCTAACAACGATTACCCAAATTGAATCATTACCTTTCTTGGTTCGAGGTAATTTCATCACAAAATCCATAGTGATGTGATCCCATTTCCACATTGGAATCTCTAAAAGTTGTAACCCTCCAAAAGGTTTCTGATGCTCTGCCTTTACTTGAAGGCAAGTCATACATTTCTCAACAAAATTCCTAACATCCTTTTTCATTCCCGGCCACCAGTATAGTAACTTCAAATCTCGATACATCTTATCCATGCCAGGGTGAATGGAGTATTTGGACTTGTGAGCCTCACTTAACAAGACCTCATGGTGACCGCTTACCAATGGAACCCACAATCTTCCATTAAATCTTCTACATTCCTTGTTATCAGTTTCTAGGAATTTGGCTTGTCCTACCATACGCTCTTTCTTAATGTGTTCTTCGGTAAGTGCACTAGCCTGAGCTTCTTTTATTTTTACTAAAAATTCAGGCATCACATCTATTCTCAACGCTTTAACTCGTGTGGGCTTCTCACGCTCCTTTCTGCTCAATGCATCTGCTACCAAATTAGCTTTGCCAGGATGATATCGAATTTCACAATCATAATCTTTAAGTAATTCCATCCATCGTTGTTGTCTCATGTTTAACTCCTTTTGACTAAACAAGTATTGCAGACTCTTGTGGTCAGTATAGATGATGCAATGAGTACCATAAAGGTAATGTCGCCAGATCTTTAGTGCAAATACAACTGCAGCGAGTTCTAAATCATGTGTTGGATATTTCTTCTCGTTTTCCTTTAGTTGCCTTGACGCATAAGCTATCACCTTGTCGTATTGCATAAGTACACACCCTAGTCCCAGTTTTGAAGCATCGTTGTATACTATAAATCCTTCTGTTCCATCTGGCAGTGATAGAATGGGTGCACTACTTAGCTTTCCTTTTAAACTATGAAAAGCTTGTTCTTGCTCTTTTCCTCATTCAAACTTTTTACCCTTTCTTGTCAATGCCGTTATTGGAGATGCTATTTTGGAGAAGTCCTGAATGAAGCTACGATAATATCCTGCTAAACCTAGAAAACTTCGTATCTCTGACACACTTTTCGGAGCTTCCCATTTCATAACGACACTCACCTTAGCAGGATCTACTTGTATTCCTCGTTCATTAACCACATGCCCGAGGAATTGAACTTTCTTCATCCAAAATTCACACTTTGAAAATTTGGCATACAACTTCTCCTGCCTTAAAAGACTCAGTACTGCATGTAAATGTTTTCGATGTTCACCCTCATTCTTGGAATAAATGAGAATGTCATCTATAAACACAATCACAAACTTGTCGAGATATGGTTTACATACTCGATTCATCAAGTCCATAAAGGCAGCTGGTGCATTTGTCAACCCAAAAGGCATGACCAAAAATTCATAATGGCCATATCTTGTTCTGAATGCCGTTTTGGGAACATCTTCACTCTTGACGTTTAGTTGATGGTATCCCGACCTCAGATCGATTTTTGAGAAGCATTTGGCGCCTTGTAGTTGGTCGAACAAATCATCGATTCTAGGGAGGGGATATCTATTATTTATTGTTCGTTTATTTAATTCTCGGTAGTCGATGCACATGCGCATCAACCCGTCCTTTTTCTTAACGAATAGGATCGGTGCACCCCAGGGTGACGTACTTTCTCGAATGAAACCTTTATCGAGTAACTCCTGTAACTGACTTCTTAGTTCTTGCATTTCAGATGGAGCTAATCGATATGGAGTTTTGGCTATTGGTACAGTTCCAGGTACTAAGTCAATCCCAAATCGTATCTGTCTGTCTGGAGGCAATCCTGGCAAATCTTCTGGAAACACATCTAAATAATCCTGTACAACCGGTACATCTTTTGCTTTTATCATTTCTGATTTTCTTTCACCGATAATAAATGCTAAGAATGTTGGACACCCCTTCCTTATACAATGTTGTGCTCTAGCTGAACTTATTAGCATCATCCTAGTTTGCGGTTCGTCCCTGTTTACCACTATTGTTTTTCCTTCAGAAGTTCTAACTTCAAGTTTCTTTTGATCACAAATTATCTTGGCATGGTGGTTCCACAACCAATCCATTCCTACTATGACCTCAAATTCACCTAAAGTCATGGGTATTAGGTCAATGGTCATTTGATGTCCGTCAATTTCTATTGTGCAATCTCTACAAATCTTGTTGATCCTAACATGGCTGCCATCAGCTAGTTCAACCTCAAAGCCTGGTTTTAGTTCCTTACTGTCTACTTTCAACTTTTGACAAAATGGAAGAGACATAAAAGATCTACTTGCACCACAATTGTCAGGATCTTAATTCTAAACAAGAATAAACACTCAGAAACTATATTAAAGGAGTTTGCGGAATAACACTTTAATATTCAATAATCTATGAAAACAGTGAATCAGAAGAACAACTTGTAAACTTTATTGAATGATTGTAAAGCTACAAGATTCAACACTCAACCTCAATATTGATGAACAGGCTCACCAATACGAATTCTACTTCTCTAGAATTAGGATTACAAACCTTGAGGTTGATTCTCTCTATCAAAACAAAAATTCAGAATTCTCTAAGTTATATTATATCAATTACAAACTATTCTATATATACTGAAGATAAAAGATAATTACAAATAATAAAAGATCTTCAAAATAATCTTCCATCTTTATCTCCAAGCTTTCCATAATCTTCAAACTTGATCTGCACGAATCTTGATAATCTCATAAGCAACACTAAGTCTTCAGCAGCACTAACTACTAGCAGTACTAACTTCTCTCAGTAGCATTAATCTCAGAAGTAGTAATCAAGTTCTTCTAGCAGTATTAACCGCACTTATGTATTTCTGAATTTCCCAACAATCTCCCCCTAACTTGACTTTTAGGAAGAGAAGTCAAGTTCTTCAAATGATCTTCTTAGATGCTCCCAAAACTTCATGGCTCATATACCTGTATTTGCATCCAACCCCAAACTCTGATTGATTGTTCTTTGAATCAAATACTTAGCCATCTCTGAATTTGGAACACATCCTAGCTTCTTCTTCAACATTGCATGAAGCTTTAGTCTGTTGTGATTGTACACTCTATCTACTAGGAAGTACTCTATGTGATTTAGGCCCATAGTTAGTGCATATACTCCACTAGTTTCATATAGAGTCAAATTGTTGACAGTTTTGAACACATTTTTGATCACATGCTCCACTTCTTCAGGTTTGAACATCATACACAGATACTCCATCACTAATTTTGTAATTGAAATCTCTGGAGCTTTCAGTTGATCTGCATACACCTTCATTCCTATGTCAAACATTTCTTCAAGATCTGACCTGGAGCATGTTCTGACAATCTTTGCCCAAGTATTGAACACCTCATACTTCTCATCTTTCCTCTTGAGCCTTATGTATTCCTTGCCATCAACCTTCATTGTGTCCCATAGAATGACCTCAGGAGGCTTTATACCAACAGGTTCTGCTGAAATTGGTTCAGGCACTTTGTCCATCACTACCATGTATAGATTTACATCATCAGTTCTTGCTGGTTCATTCTTTTCAGATGACTTAGGTGCCCCTTCTTCTTCAGCAACCTTCTCAGCTTCTCCTTCAGCTATTCTAGGCATCTTGGTTGACTTTCTTCTTGCCATCATCTTGGTTCTTTTTAAAGTCCTTAGACTTTCACCAAGAGTGGCTTCTTTCTTTGGTGGTATTTCTTGCTCATCTGGAAAAGGTTTTTCTATCATAAAATCATTGCTTTCTTTCATTCTCTTCTCCATATCCACCCTTTCAGTTTCATTCCCTTGAAGCTTTAGCATCTCTGAATCATATAGCTCTTTAATCTTCTCAAAAGATATCTTAGAGAACATCTCCTTTCTGACTCCTACAGCACCCTTCAGAAATGTAATCATCTTGTTTCTCTCTTGAGTACCTAGAAATGTCTTTGAGGGATGTCTCTTCTTTGCAATTGTTTTGACCACCACAGATTTCTTCAGATTTGCAGCTTTCTTCTGTGCAATTTCAGTTGCCAGGCTTTGTTGATAAGCTTCATTCAGTTCAGCAGCTAGAGCCTTAGCCATTTCTCTGTCCTTTTCAACCTGAACCCTTTCTTCTTTTTCAATATCAGCCTGCATCTTCTTGGCCAAAGCTTCATCTGACTCAACCAACCTTTGCTTTTTGATTGGTTG
Source organism: Arctium minus (assembly GCA_954870635.1). Lineage (NCBI taxonomy): Eukaryota > Viridiplantae > Streptophyta > Magnoliopsida > Asterales > Asteraceae > Arctium > Arctium minus. The sequence continues at coordinate 107,069,658 of OX941083.1, forward strand.
ATCAGATTACACCATTTTAGCTTTGCCTTTATCTTTGCTCACCTTCTTCTCTACACTATCTTTCTTGATCACTTCACCTTGTTATTTGATGACAACTCCTTTGGCCTTTGAGATGACCTTGGGAGTATCATGCTTGGCTTTGATTAAGGCTTCTGCAATCTCAAGATATGTCAGAACTTCTTGCACTATTTCTGCTGCTTCTTTCAGTTCAGCAGTATTAACAGTTTCTGCTGCTTGGCTTGAACCAGCAACATTAACAGTTACTGCTGCTTGCTCTTTTACTGCTTCTTGTACAAACTCAGTTTCCACTGATTTTTGCTCCCCCTCAAAATCAGCTTTCTCTTGCTCCCCCTTTTTCTTTGACATCTTCCATGTTGACATCAGCTTTTGACTCCCCCTTTTTGGGAGCATTAGTCACTAGTTTCCTCCTTCTTAGCACAAATTGTTTCTTCTTCTTTTGCAGAATCAATTTCTTCACCATTTGCTTCAAGTTGATAATCTGTTCTTGTTGAGACAGAACTATCAGTTTCAGCTCTTCTATTTCTTTCCCATGCTTGATCACATCCATGTTTATGTTTCCCATTGTTTCCATCAACTCATAGTAGTTATATCTGTCCTTACCTTCTCCAGAAGTGTTACCCTCTTTTGAAGGATCATGGGATCTTTTTGTAGTAGAGATCTTCTGCCTAGCAGAAGCACCTGCTACCCCCGTGGTTTCTTGGCACTTGGGACCTTTGGATGATTTCTCACCCAAAGTTGTCATGGGGAAGGTCTTATTTATGTTACCACTGACCTCCTCTGTGTTAGCAGGAGTAGTGGCAGCCTTAACACCCATATGCTCAAACATCTCCTCAGTGAGCACCTCCATGGGGTTGGGAGACACCCCTGTGGTTTCCCTGTAGATATTCTCTAATGGAGAATTCTCCATTAGAGGGCTTAAAGGCTCAGTGGGTGAAGGTACAAGAAGGGAAGGAACCTTCTTTACCTTTTTCCTTATGTAAGTTTGGGTTATTGGAGAAGTTGGCTTTTGTACAAGAGACTGAGGATTGATATTGAGGGTGAAGGTTGGGATTGGCTAGCAGTGGGACGGTCTAATGAGGGCCTTGACCCTGCTGCCATACCTACTTCATTGTGGGACACCACCATCATTGTAGAGAACAATGGGGTGTCAACTCCTTCCGAGTCCAATGGAGATCTTTTCATGTTTGAAAAGACCTTACCTTTGGGAATTTTTGGTACATATACCTCATTAAAGTGAGGTATATCCGTTAATTCATGGGTTATAACTTCCTGTACAAACCTGGGGTACATATAAAAACTCTTTTTGCTTCCCAAGTTTGATACAAGATTACTGAAAATCATTCTAGAGAAATTGTACTTTCTGGCAGTGGCCAAGTAGACCAAAGCATAAGCAATGGTACTGCTAAACTCACTCCATCCAGTAGTCTTTTTGGAAATGCAATGCATCAGGGTATGAACAAGAAAACGCCATTGGGTATAAAATTTGGCTTTTGAAAATTTGAAACCACCCAATTGGCCTCCATACCCCATTCTTGAGAGATTTGAGAACAAGTCCTCATTTGGAATAGAAGTAATACCTTCAGCATCGTCTAGACGTAGACAGATGCGTATCACCTCTTCAGAAACTGACAAGGGTTTGTCACATACCCTTGTCTTGATTATCTGCACACCATTCTCTGTCACTACAGTGGCATTCGCCCAGAACTGTCTTTGATGCTCTATGTATATTGTTGGTGACAGAGTGAGAGCATGGGAAATGTAGCTGGACTTGAGAAAATCCACAATCTGGTGGAATCCAGCAGCTTGTTTCGGCTTTTGTAGCATCGCAATCTCGTTGTGCTCATCAATGAATGCCATGGATGCCATTTTGCTTGAGTATTCTGGACTGCAACACTTGGTACTTGAGAGAAAAGGGTTAGAGAGCAGATGAATAGAAAGCAAAGAGTCGTTATGAACTTTTGGGCGGGCAAAAAGGGTATTTATACGATTCGGGACATAAGCAGTATTAACTCCTAGCAGTATTAACTAACTAGCAGTATTAACCACTAGCAGTATTAACTAACTAGCAGTATTAACTAACTAGCAGTATTAACTGTGAGCGGTATTAACCACTAGCAGTATTAACTAACTAGCAGTATTAACCACTAGCAGTATTAACTTAACTAGCAGTATTAACTGAGAGCAATATTAACCACTAGCAGTATTAACTAACTAGCAGTATTAACTGTGCACTGGCAGTATTAAAATTGCACTGGCAGCATTAACCATACTTACACTTTTTGAAGCTTAAGGTACTATGAGCAAGGTAATAACTTCCTGAGAAAGATGTTAGTAGCACTAAAGAATAAACCAATAACAGGTATGAAACCACTTTTTAAAACATGAACTCATTCAGAGTTGATCATGCCCACACTTGTGACCAAGAATGTGAATCTACCCACATCAAAAGCTTTAGTGAATAGATCAGCAAACTGGTTGTTAGTATGAACTTTAGCAACTTGAATTAGCTTCTTTTCATTACAATCTCTGATAAAGTGATACCTGATCTCAATGTGCTTTGTTTTGGAGTGCTTGACTGGATTGTTAACAATGCTTATAGCACTGCTATTGTCAATGAAGATTGGAGTGTGAAGAAAGGTTACCCCATAGTCCAGTATCTGATTTTGAATCCATAGAACCTGAGAGCAGCAGCTTGCAGCAGCAATATACTCAGCTTCTGTTGTTGATAAGGACACTGTGGTTTGCTTCTTACACTGCCAAGATACTAATCTTGCACCCAAAAGTTGACATCCACCTGAAGTAGACTTTCTGTCCATGTTAGCACCTCCCAAGTCACTATCTGAGTAAGCAATCAAGTCAAAGTTGGATTCATAAGGATACCAAAGACCTAATCTAGGTTGCCCTCTTAAGTATCTGAAAATCCTTTTAACAGCTTGCAGATTTGATTGCTTTGGCTTGACTTGGAATCTGGCACACAAACACACTGGAAACATAATGTCTGGTCTTGAGGCTGTGAGATACATGAGAGATCCAATCATTGATCTATATAGATGGACATCAACATCCTCCCCCTCAAGATCAGCAGTGATCTGTTTATGAGTCTCCATAGGTGTGTTTGCTGGCTTTGAGTCTGTTAATCCATATTTTTCCAGGATGTCTTTCACATATTTTGATTGGCTTATGAAGATCCCATCCTTCTTCTATTTCACTTGAAGTCCAAGGAAGAAGGTAAGTTCACCCATTGAACTCATTTTAAAGCTCTTGTGCATCAACTTTTCAAAGTCTCTACACATCTGATCTTTTGTGGATCCAAAGATGATATCATCCACATAAATCTGAACCAATAGGATTTCCTTCTTACTTTTTTTAATGAAGAGGGTCTTGTCAATTATTCCTCTTTCAAACCCATTCTCCAAGATATAGGTAGACAAAGTATCATACCATGCTCTTGGGGCTTGATGCAGACCATAAAGTGCTTTCTTCAGTTTGTATACTTTGTCTGGATATGATGGATTTTCAAATGCAGGGGCTGACAGACATATACTTCTTCATCAATTGTACCATACAGAAAGGCACTCTTCACATCCATTTGGTATACCTTGAACTTCATGTATGAGGCATAGGCTAGAAATAGCCTAATTGCTTCTACCCTTGCCACTGGAGCAAACACTTCTTCATAGTCAATGCCTTCTTCTTGAGTATACCCTTGTGCCACCAGCCTTGCTTTGTTTCTTATCACAATGCCTCTCTCATCCTTTTTGTTCCTGAAAATCCACTTGGTGCCTATAGCTCTATGACCTTTTGGAAGGTCCACCAAGTCCCAAACTTCTTGCAACTTGAATTGCAGTAACTCTTCTTGCATAGCTTCTATCCAACTGGAATCTTTCATAGCATCATAAACCTTCTTAGGCTCAATCTGAGATAGAAAGCATGAGAGTACTATGTGTTGTTGATCCTGCAGTTCTTGAAGTCTGCTTTGATTCCTTGTTATCATAGGAGAAGAGATGTCTCCTATGACCAGCTCTGGAGGATGATTCTTTCGAGTTCTAGTCTGATGACTAGGTTCTTCATTGATTCCCACATTCAGATTGGAATCATTTAAATCGGCTGAGGGAATCTCATCAGCTGCCTCTGGCTCTTCATGCACTTGATTCTCCTCATCTCTTCCTTCTTCTTCACTCCGAATTGGTTCAGTCATTGTCTCTTTAGCACAGACATCTACAGGCTCTATTGAAGGTATGGGAAAGATTACAGACTGAGGAATAATGTCTTGTACTTGTATTTGTTCATCCCCTGATCCTCCACTTCCTGAACCTGCATGGTAATCACTACTGAAACCCAAAGAGTTAGTTAGTGAGTCAATGTCAAATAACCACTGAGGACCAGACCCAATAGGATTTGGTGTGTTCTCATTGCACTTGACATTGTCACTTTCCTCAATTATTCTAGAAGAAGTATTAAAAACTTTGTAAACCTTACTCTGAGATGAGTAACCAACAAGAAAACCATCATCAGCCTTGCTATCAAACTTTCCTAAGTGAGTTTTGGTATTGAGAATGGTACAAGGACACCCAAAAGGTTTGAAAAATTCTATAAAAGGTTTTCTGTTATTTAAAAGCTCATATGGTGTCTTGTTTTTAGGCTTGACTACTAGAACTCTGTTTTGGACATAGCAAGCAGTATTAACTGCTTCAGCCCAGAAAGTAATTGGTAGTTTTGAATCTGCCAACAGAGATCTAACAGCTTCAATCAGTGTCCTATTCCTTCTCTCAGCAACACCATTTTTTTGTGGAGTCCTAGGAGCACTGTATTGCCTCTCAATTTCTTTTTCCTCACAAAAGGTGTTTAGGTCATGATTTTTAAATTCAGTACCATTGTCTGACCTTTTGACTTTTACCTTTTGATTAGTTTGGTTTTCAATTCTTAGAATAAAGGATTTGATCAGTCCACTTGTCTCATCCTTAGTCCTTAGAAAATATACCCAAGTAAATCTAGAGTAATCATCAACAATAACTAGGCAGAATGATTTCTTACCAATACTCATAACATTTGTAGGACCAAACACATCCATATGCAACAACTGAAGAGAATTAGAGATTGTGTTCAACTCTTTGGACTTATGAGAAGTTTTTTGTTGTTTGCCTTTGAGATAGGCAACACAATGATCATCACATGAAAAGACTTTGGAAGCTAAACCTCTTACAAGGTTGTTTTTAACAAGTTTATTCATTGTTTTAAAGTTCATGTGACACATCCTTCTGTGCCAAAGTGATGATTCATCCAAAGAAGCTTTTGAAACAAGACAATTAAGGGATGAATCAGTTGAAACACTTTCCATATCTAAGTAATATACATTATCCTTTCTGGGAGTTCTTAGTAGTATCATCTTTTCATCAACTACCTTGAATCCAGGAGCAAGGATAATGCATTCAGAATCTGTAAATAATATACTATGTTGTTTGTCACAAACCTGTGATACACTTAACAGGTTGTACCTTAACTGCTCAACATAGAATACATCTTCAAAGGTCATTTTACCTTTGGTTACATCCCCCTTACCACTTATCTTACCTCCATCTGGAGTATTACCAAAGGAAACATGACCATCATCAATTTTCTTGAAATTCTTGAGGCATGACATGTTCCCTGTCATGTGCCTTGAGCAACCACTATCAATATGCCAGATACTCTTCCCCTTGAGCTGTTGGTTGCCCTGCACATAAGATTAAACAATTAGTATTGATTGGGGACCCAAGCCAAAGTGGTCTTGGGTCTCCCTTTCTCATCAAAGTATTTACATTCCTTTTTGATGAGGTTTTTAAACTCAGAGCACTCTTTATTAGTGTACTTTGTCAATATGATTGGCTTAGCAGCACAAACACTAGAAGCAGTACTAACCTTAGAAGTACTAACAGAGTTATCAGTACTAACAGGTTTAGCAGTACTAACCTTGTAAGCAGCACTAACAGAGTTAGCAGTATTAACTTTTGAAGAAGTACTAACAATGTCAGCAGCACTAACATTGTTAGCAGTAGTATTACTTCTAGAAGTACTATCATTGTCAGCAACACTATTTGTGGTAGCAGTACTAACAGTTTTAGTGCTTTTAGGAACCCACATATTGACACTTTCTTTAACATACTTTTTCTTCATATAGCTTTTAGATTTAACAGATTTCTTAGCCACATGGTTCTTTTCAATCTTCCTATAACCCAAGGGTTTTTGTATAGGTCTTTGAAAGTTCATCATTTGGTTTATAGGATTGAAATAACAGTATTTGGCAAGATGATTCAATTTGCCACAGATAAAACAAGGTTTTGGTCTATTGATTTTACTCAGATCAACCCCTTGTTTCTGTGCCCACTAATTATTCCAGTTTCTTTGATTTCCCCTCTTTTTATCATGTTTTTGGGGATCATTCTTCTTGCATGCACACTGTTTGCAAGGACCTGGATTCACAACCGTGGTCTGTTTGTAATGGACCTTACCAGACTTTCCCTCTGTCTTCTCTATGTCCTTGGATTTGATCCAAGCCCTTCCACAGTCCTCATTGGTGATAATATTATTCTCTAGAGGAATCTCACCACTCATTTTGTTCTCCTTACTCTTACCAACCTCTTTCTCAGTCTTATCCTCCATAACTACCTCATCTAAGGGATCTATCTCAGTGGCTCCCTCAGGCAAGTCCTTTCTATCTTTAGTTTCTAGCAAATATGAGGTAGGGGGAATGTAATTGTTGTTATATGGTGGTGGTGTGGCATTATACCCAATTACTCTTCTCAGCTTATCATGAATCTGAGTTTGTAGTAAGGAGTCCATTGCTTTTCACTCTCCTCTTCTCAACTTATCTTCTCAACTTTTCTATATCAAGCTTAACCTTGGTTAGCTCATCTCTCAGCTTTTCACTCTCCTCTTTAGATTTGGTCAGTTTAAGTTCTAGATCCTTTTTCTCCCACTTCCAGTAATTGGTGTCATATGAGTGTTGGAGTTCATTTGCTTGAAAACCTTTAATCTATTCCTCAAACCTCTCAACAATTCTCACATAGTCCTTTATATCCTTTTCTAATCTCTTAAGGTCATCACTCATCTTCTGGTTGTGATCCCTGTACCTTTTAACAGTGTCTATGCAAGTTTTAGAACAGAGATTAGAACTTACCTCAGATGGGAGATCAGATACTTCAGCCATAAGTGCTTGATTTTGGATAGCCTCTTCTGCTTGATCACTCCAGTCAAACCCCATTCCTTGTTGAGAAACAAGGGCTTGAGCAGAGTTTCTGTTATGGTTGAGGTTTCCAGACTGTGCTTGTTGGTGGTTGTTGTTGTGAGACACTCCACTTCTGCATTCCCTGGCAAAGTGTCCCTTTAGATGGCATTTATAGCACTCCACCTTTGATTTATCAAACCCAGCTCCATCTTCTCTTCTTTGGGAGAAGTTGTTCCTCCCAGTCCTCTTTATGAACTTCTTCACCCTCATGGAAAGCATGGCCATCTGCCATTTAGTATCCATCTCTTCTAGATTATCAGGATGAAGTTGTTCCAAATCATCATTAATTAAGGAGGAATTTCCATGGCTGGCAAGGAAGGCTTCAAACACAGAATCAGTGCCTTTTTCTTGATTTGCTCCACTAGCAGCATTAACTGATTCAGGATTAGCAGTAGAATCAATTGATGCTGATAGGAGTGCAACATTATGAATATATCCAGAAGGCTTCTTCTTTTCCTCCACCTCGGCTTCAAATACTCTAAGATCATTGTACAGATCATTAAGTTCTTTCTCTTCCAACTGATCATTCTGTCTGAATGAAACAATGTACATGGTCCATTAATCTCCAAGGGACCTTAAGAACTTTCTGTTTACATCATCTTGATCAATCTGTACTCCCATAGTAGCTAGTTCACCAATCAATTTGTTAAACCTGTCAAAAGTTTGAGTCATGGACTCATTCTTAGTTGACATAAAGTTTTCATACTGATGCTTCAAGATTGCCTATTGATTTCTCTTGGTACTTTTGGTACCAGAGAATCTCTTCTCTAGAGCATTCCAGAGCATCTGTGCATCAGTGCAATTACAGAATTGGTGTTGATATTCATTGGGAATGGCCAAGAGCAGTGTGCTCAAGGCTTTCATCTCTGTCTGCCTTGTCTTTCTTTCTGCATCAGTCTTTGGTGGAGTTCTTTTTCCATCTTCACCAATCTTTCCTGCATCAGATGGTCCATTCTCAATGATGTCCCACATAGAGTAATCTGTGAGGAGAATGTATTGCTTGATTATAATCTTCCACATGTCAAATTCATTGGGTCTGAGCATTGGAACCTTTGAGACCAGAGTACTGTTTGATTCAGCTGTATTTTCCATGATGAATAAGATTTCTGAGAATACTTGCTCTGATACCACTTGTCAGGATCTTAATTCTAAACAAAAATAAACACTCAGAAACTATATTAAAGGAGTTTGCGGAATAACACTTTAATATTCAATAATCTATGAAAACAGTGAATCAGAAGAACAACTTGTAAACTTTATTGAATGATTGTAAAGCTACAAGATTCAACACTCAACCTCAATATTGATGAACAGGCTCACCAATACGAATTCCACTTCTCTAGAATTAGGATTACAAACCTTGAGGTTGATTCTCTCTATCAAAACAAAAATTCAGAATTCTCTAAGTTATATTATATCAATTACAAACTATTCTATATATACTGAAGATAAAAGATAATTACAAATAATAAAAGATCTTCAAAATAATCTTCCATCTTTATCTCCAAGCTTTCCATAATCTTCAAACTTGATCTGCAAGAATCTTGATAATCTCATAAGCAGCACTAAGTCTTCAGCATCATTAATACTTTGAGCAGTATTAATGTTCAGCAGCACTAACTACTAGCAGTACTAAAATTGCTTAGCAGTAGTAATCTCCTCTAGCAGTATTAATCTTGACTTAGCAGTACTAACTTCTCTCAGCAGCATTAATCTCAGAAGTAGTAATCAAGTTCTTCTAGCAGTATTAACCGCACTTGTGTATTTCTGAATTTCCCAACAACAATCAAACAGGATACGAGCAGGTTGATTATTGATAAGGTGCGTACCTGTCATTACGTCCGGTGTTTCATTTGCCTCTTTTTCTGTCATTTGAAATGCTCGAGTCTTCACCTTTCCCTTGTTACCCTCTTTAATATTCCTGTTAGCCTCTGGATGTGGCTGATTTCTATTATGTTCCCCGTTACCATGAGGACAATCCCGTTTTAAATGTCCTTGTTTCCCACACCGAAAACATGCTCCTGTCTTTGCCCAACACTCACCAGGGTGATTCTTACCACAATGGTCACAAGGTTTCTTTTGATTTATTTTAACAAAATTCTGAACCCCAAACTTTGGTTTCTTATTCCAATTTTGGCCAACACTTTGTTCTTTTCGCTTTATTTGGAAAGAGCCCTGATATGTAGGTGTCATGTCCTTTTTGACTACCTTGGCGATGTTGACTGCTTTCTGAAATGTTTGTGGTAGTCCAGCCGGTACAAACCTTCGAATTTCGTTTCTTAATCCTGCAATGAAACAATTTGTTTTTCTTGCTTCCGTTGCTAGTTGATGCTCCGCAAATCTTGACTTCTTTATAAATTGAGACACGTAATCTTGTACTGATAGGTTTCCTTGCCTAAATTGTAGGAACTCCTGTTCCATACGCTTACGGTCTATGGTTGAACAATATTCATTCAGAAATATTTCTTTGAATTGATCCCATAACAAAGGTGTAGTTTCCTCGGTATTTTTTATAGCTTTTACCGAATTCCACCAGTGCAATGCGTCTTCCTGAAGTAAGGTAGTTGCATACCTTACTTTTTGCGTTTCCAAACATTGACATGTTTCAAAGTTACTTTCTACTCCGGTTAACCAGTCCATGGCTTTATGGGGTTCACGTTCACCTTTGAATGGAGTTGGCTTGGTGCTCATAAAAGTTTTATAATTGACTTCTTTTGAGAGTATGTTATTTGGTTCTACCCTTGCATCTTGTTCTTTTGGGGTATTTATTAAACGGGCTGTCTCTTCCCTGTTTTCTTTTAATATTGCAGGTAGAACATTCTTCAAGAGTGTTTCTAAATCATTGTTCTTGCTTATACTTTCAGTCCTATCATTATCTCTCATCGTCTCTGGTTCGGTGCTACTTGTTTCTGTTCCATCCAATCCTTTTCCTCTTTGGTAAGTTTGTTGAAACTGTGAAGCCATTCCCTAAGATAGGATATAGCAATATATACACGTTATCTTATGTTAGTCATTACTTTTTAACTAGTTTTTTTTAATAGAAATTTTAATACACCATACATAACAAGCTATTTCCAAAAGCACAAGTACTTATACAAACATTTCCTTTATATACATATATATTTTACATCAGTAGGAAATTACATTCATTGAGGTGGCATCTTTTCATGGGGTACAAAAGGTATTTACATAGAGCACACCTCATGTACCAAGATGTCCTAGCCTTTATAGGGCTCATACATACAAAAACATCTCCAAAAAAAATAATATAAAAAAATACTAGTCCATAGTTAGTTGTACTTTCCCAAAAACCGGCTTAAAGCCATACAAAAACCCTTTCACATTTCATACCCTAGTTGGCTGCCCCTCATAGATGGTACTTAAGTCGAACCCATTCTCCATACGACATCACTTGGGTCTCTTCATAGAGATGAACACGGAACCTAGGTCGACGAGATATCCATGCAACTAAACTCGGTAGATAAGTGTATGAACCGACAACCACCTCCTTGATCATATCTTTAACATAGTATAATTTATCTTTCACATATGTCCTTAGTCCTCTGCTTTTTATGATCAACTCACGATCCATCTAACGAATAACACATCGGTAATGGTTCCTTTGATTAACTAGCTCAGTCATCTCTTGAACTAATGCTTCAGTCACCCCTTGGTTATTGTTTTCTTCTATTTCATCATCACTAATAACGTTAACCTGTGGTGGTGGGGGTTCAATTATATCCACATCTGTGAAATAGGGGTCCTTGTCAGTGTTCATGCTAGGATCTGTTTCGGAAGAAGTTGACATACCTGTTACACATGTTCAAGTGAGTTAAACAATTGATCATACCTTATATTTAGTCATTTTTTATACTTAACACACTTTTACATTCATAAAACATACTTCCAATAATTATGTACCAAGTTAAAACCTAAAATAGTAGCACAAAACTCACTAACAGACCCTTGGACAGCCCCGAACAGCCTTGGACAGCCCTGGACAGCCCCCTTAAACAGCCCTGGACAGCCCCTCAAACAGCCCCTTGAATAGCCCCTCAAACAGCCCCGGGACAGCCCCTTAAACAGCCCCTGGACAGCCCCTTAAACAACCCCTTGTCTTATATTTAATCTCTGTTTTTATCATTCATCATTTTTAGGTTAAAAATACGATAGGTTTTAGGACTCAATTTTTATACATATATACCCTCAACTTGTTATTTGGTCCCTCATCCGTCCTAATAGATAACTTGATCCATCAGTTTTCAAATTTCCGTGTAGACTTTGAGTTTGAAAATTTCAAATCCCTCAAAAAGTTGGCTCTGATACCAAGCTTGTAACAACCCTCGTTTCCGGCTCTAAACCGAGACCCAACGAAGGGTGTTACGAACCGAGTCTCAACCATTTATATATAATTAAAATAAAACATATTACAAATAATGCGGAAGCAAAACATAGTTTATTTATATAAAACATACCACGATGGATCATAGTTACAAAGTACATATTTATCTTCTAATAAACACATACTAAGCTAAGTTATAAAAACCAAATTATACAAACCAAAACACCACCCGATTAAACCACGAAATGAAGCTTTCGATAATCCCTTCGAGAGTTCCTTTTCACCTCTCAAGTAATCTTGTCCTCAACTGAGATACATATTTATAATTTTTAAGCCATTGATTGACTTGTGATTACAAATCTCATTTCAATGCACAAAATATTTAGAAAATCAAATTATAGCCTCAAATAAGCTATTGTATCATGTATATGCATGTAAAACATTTAAACATTCATGCTTTCCGAATTTAATCTCTCCCGGTGGGTGTCGCCCCTTTCGGCTTTTATTCGGAACCTTTCGTCAAGGATCCGGGACCGTTTCTACGACCCCTTACCGCAGTTATACCGTCTCGGTGGTTCTTATTCCACCGGTGATCAAATTTTTTCCTTTATCATGCGTTTTAAAAATACATATAACATGTTATACATAACTATATCATTTAAGGTTGTCCATATTCTTTATGATAACCAAATATGAACAAAACTTCATGAAAACATGTACACAAATATGTATCTCAGGTTTGGAGATCAAACCAAAAGAAAAGATAAGTAATCACCTTGGTTTTTGGCTAAATGACACTTAAATTCTGCAGCCCTCTACCGTTGCTTGCTAATATCCTCTTTCAATTCACAAAATATGGAATTGTATGTGTGTTTGATTGTTTTCTGCTGGAAAAAGAACTTAAAAGAGACAAAAGAGGCTTATATTTATACTAGAGGTTAAGGTGCTTGTAACTAGGTTAGTCACTAGTTGATGTGGCATCCTCCCATGCACCATATGCCACCAAATAACACCTCAAGCTGCCACTAACAACCCCTTTTTCCAGCCCCTTTTCTTTTGTCTTTAGTACATATAACAACTTTATTTATAATCCCTTTTTATTTATTAATACTAAATAATTCATTTTATTTATTTTATTTTATAAAATCCAGCAGCTGCCTTTTTATTTATTTATTAAAATTTCATCAACTTTTTTTTTCATTAATTAAAATAGGTTGTTACACTATCGCGTGTCACAATCGCGCCAGACCAACCCCACGCGGTACAATCTCCGCGATAGTGACCGACGATAGTGACAGTGTCACTATCGCGCCACACTCAAAACAACCCGCAAACTTAATCGAAAAGGATAACGAGCGCGAGGTTTAGACAATTAAGATGACTAAGCAGTTCATATAACATTACAACATTGCGATAATGATCATGTGCATATAAAAGGCCTCATATTCTCAAATAATTCACAATTTATGAAATAAGGGAAGTAAATACTTACCTTATAAATTTCCGGGTGTTACATAGCTGCAAACCTCAGTGTCTTGCACGACCTTAGCCGCGGCTTGAGGCCGCGGGCCAAGCCGCACGTGCTGTAGGTCGTGCCTCATCGCGCCTTGTGCTGAGCCATCCCCGGACCGTTTCTCTTGGTCGTCCGGTGATCGTTTCCTCGACCGATCGTTGGCCGTTGTTTTAGAATTTACGGGTGTTACAGGTATGTAGTCAATTTTAGTGTACGTATTTAATTCTTTTGTCCTTGATGTCCAGATTGAACACGAGACATTGAATGTGTCATTCTCGTTATGTCCAATCTCTAGTTTCTTGATTCCCTAATATACTAATAAAAACAGAAATTGGTATCTCATATCATTTATCTGAGCATGCATGCATTTCCTTAGTATATATTTATCAATGTGCCCAGAGACACTACTCCCGTCATAAAGGAGGGACAAATCCTATCTCGATACATGCTAGTTCTACCATGTGATTTATAACATATCCAAAAATAATTCTGTCACCCGGTTACGGAATGATTATAACAAATGTCAAAATACATTACTCATACATAACAAACTCCATATTTCTCAAGTCAAAGAATTACATGTACATTGACCACATGAGAAACACTTATGACACTCACATGACATCCAATGAAGTGTTTTCATAGCGAGTCACGTCCGATACACAAAATCTCCATTTTGTACCCATATGGAGATTCAATATCTCTATCATATGCTAGTAATTATCATATTACTTCAACCTTAAAACCCAAAATAATATTTAATTAGGGATATTTAGAATACATTATTCTAAAGTTATTTATTATGAATAATTAAAAACATAGAATATAACATAGACATAATAAATTGGGCAATGCCTTTTATTTATTTATTTATTAATTTCATGAAACAAAACTTAAAATTACAATCATCGTATGATTAGCTTTTGGGCATTCACTAACACATACATACATACATACATACATACAATCAATTTTACCTAAAGATTACATTTATACATACAAACATTATCTATACATACAATCAATTTTACCCAAATTATATATATATATATATATATATATATACATACATACAATCAATTTTACCCAAAAACTACATATATACATACAAACATTATCTATGCATACAATCAATTTTACCCAAAGATTACATATAGACATACATACATTATATATGCATACAATCAATTTTACCTAAAAATTACATATATACATACATTATACATGCATACAATCAACTTTACCCAAAAATTACATTATACATCAATTTTATCTACATATATACACTTTATATATACATATATACATACACACATTATATACAAAAATATGTAAACAAAAGGGTGACTGTGGCGGGAGGGGAGGGGAAGCTCTCTAGAGGGGGGAGGGAGCATATTTTGTTTGGAGGAGATGTGGAGGAGATGCAAAAGAGAAAATGAGGTTGTTGCTCTATTTATATCGACAATTTCCGGCGGATTAGTGGTTGCTAATTCTGTCGAAAACCGTTTTTAATTTAAATAAATATATATAATATAAAAACACGGGTTTCTTTAAAGAAAAAAATAAAAAAATGCTATTTTCGGCGGATTTCCGGCGGAAAAATCCTTTGGAAAATTTTCTAGAATTTTAAAATTTTCAAAAATCCACCTATATATTTTAAAATTGGAATTTTAAGAAATGTTTTTTTTTAAATCAAACTAATTTCCAACGGATTCCGTCGGAAGTTTTTCTAAAATTTTAAAAAACGCACCTATATATTTTAAAATTCAAATTTTAAAAAATTATGTTTAAAATATAAATTAATTTCCAACGGATTTTCGACAGAAATCAATTTTTTTAATTAATTAATTTTCGTTGGAAATTAATTTAATTTTGAATTTCATTTTCCTTATCATTATAATTCTTAGTATTCTAAATAATAATAATAATAATAATATTATTATTATTATTATTATTATTATTATTATTATTATTATTATTATAATATGGCAGCTATTATTAAATGACAATTATTATTATGAATTTATGTTTAAAATTTAAATTAATTTTTAACGAATTTCCAACGGAAATTATTTATTTTCTGGCGAAAATTAATTTGAATTTGAATTTCGTTTTAAATTAATTCTTATTATTCTAAATATTGTTATTGTTCATATTATTATTATTAATATTAATATAATAATAATATTTTTTTTAATCTTAATTTAAATTTTATTCTTATTATTCTATTCTTATTATTATTATTGTTATATTATTATTATTATTATTATTATTACTACCCGTTAAACCCCCCCTCCCCCCCCCAAAAAAAAATAGACCTATTAAAATCTAATATGTAACACCCGTAATTTTCGGTAAGTAAGGATCACCCGGACCTCTTTGCAACTTGTAAGTGGTGGGATTCACGATTGAGAAATCATTATTCAAACCCCCCAAGCGTCGAAAAAGGTCAAATTTCGTAGCTCGGTAGAGGTTGGGCGATAGTGCCCGCGACAGTGACAAGTGTCACTGTCGCCGTGTCAAAGTCGCAGGGGTGGTACCACCCGTGGTACACTCTCAGCGAGAGTGCCTTGGCGAGAGTGCCCTGGGCACAATCGTCCGGCACAATCGCGGTTGGCCCCAACTTATTATAAAACCCGATTTTAAACCCTTTTCACTTATTCCATCCCCCACTTTCATCCTTCTCTCTCTAGAACCGAACCCTTATGCTTATATTGTCGGTTTTGGGCTTTCGAGGTACCAAAACTAAGAAATCCAAGTGATTTCTCATCATTTAGCAAGGTTGGAGGATAAGGCTAAAATGTGTTCATCTTCTTGTCCACCCTTATCAATTTATAGGGTTTTCACCCAACCATTTTTATCAACTTGAAGATTTTGAATGAATGGCTCGTTTTGGTGATCTAGAAGTGTGTGGTTGGTGGATTCAAGTTATGGTTAAGGTAACCTTCTATTTTCTTCATTTATGGAAATTAGGGTTTTGGATATATGATGAGGTCTTTGTGTAAAATGTTTGGGAACGATTGTAGATGGTTGAATATGATTATTTATGGTTGGAAACTTGTGGATCTAGGTTTTTGGAAGGATTTACTCGTGGATTCAAGTTTTCTCCAAGGAAGCTCAAGTTGGGTAAAATCTAGATTTAGCCTAAATCTAGCAAGGTGAATTCAAGTTGATTTGTGAAAACGTTGTACATGCCAAAAATGTCCATTTTAAAGTATTTATGTGTTTTACATGAAATTTTCAACTGTTGAGTTATTTGGTAACTTTTGATTATGTGAAGTGTTTAGCTTATTAAACTTTGTAAAACACCCATTTTGGGATTTTTGGGTATTTTGATAAATGTGTCATAAACGAATGTGTTTTGATGTTTTATTGCATAAATGGGTATTCGGTCAAAAATGCAATTTTAGTGTTTGTCAGGTTTTATGCATCATTCATGCCACGAGACGTTTTGAAATTTCGAAGGTGTGAGTCATTTAGCTTTGGTCATTCCCTACCTTGGGAACATTTTGGGATTGGTAAACCTTTTAGTTTTGGGCCGAAGGCCAATTGTGATTTGAGAGAAAGATTTTGGGAAAAGACGTATTTTGATTTTGTAACCCTATTGGCTCGCGTATTTTAGTTAATCGTTCTTTGTGCCTTTTGGGATTGGTTTACACTCAGATGGGTCTTTGGAGCATTTGTTCCGTTTTGGTAGCTCGTTAAGGAGCCTTGAACGTATGGTGTACTTAGTTGCATCTTATTCGAGAGTTAAATGTTTTGAATGCATTAGTTCATTCGTTTGAGTCATGTAACATTTTAGACTGTAATGCATTGGATCCATAGGCATAAGAGTCAGTTTAAGTGGGATAAATATCCCCGTATTGTAACTTGAAACAGGCATGGGGTCTTCTGACCAATAATTGCAATTTTCTATTGAACGAGCTTAACTGGGATGTTTTGGGATTCGAAGGTATAGACCTAGAGGGGTTGAACTTGAGGAGTGCGCGAAGATTTCCAAGGTACAGACCTGGAGGGGTTGAACTTGATGATCATCCAAGCAATAGACATGGAGTTGTTGAGCTTGTTAGTTTGTTAGCTATAGACCCGGAAAGGTTGATGTTAATGATTGTTTTATCCCTAAGTGACGCTCATATAACATTGATAAGTGGCCTAACTTTGTGTGTCCGCCACATTCGATGGAATTCGGGTCTCCCCCGTCACCGAAAGGTGTTGTTTTGGGTATTGAATTTTAGTATTCAAGTTTTCGGTGACGTTTTATACATATGGATCTTATCCATGATTTATGGGTTGAGTATTATGCTACACCCGTGTTTTTGGGTAATTTGGGATATGAAGTGTTATTCAAATTATCATACATTAGGAGTCGTTTTATATTCATGTTTTGAGTGATTTTTGGGTTGTATCGTCTTATAAAGAATGTTTGCATTGGGTCGTTGTCTTTAAAGGTGCATAGCATGGGAAAATGAGTCGTTTCTATTTCTAAAGTAAATTAGTTTGAAATATCTTGATTTGAACTGATTTCCTTTCTTTTAAGGATATATTTATTCATATTAAAACTCTTGAGCTCACTAGGCGTTAAGCCTAACCTTTTTATTTGTCGGCATGTGCAACAAGTTCCGGTTAGGAATAGCTCTAGTGACACTGTGCTGAGAGGAATGGTAGTCGTGTGCTCAAGAGGTGAATAATTTAGTGAAGTCTTGTCAGGATCGAATTCTCAACAAAAATTAATTCTCAGAAACAATATCAAAGAAGTTTGCGGAATAACACTTTGATATTTAGTCAAAATAGTAAATCAACACAGTAGATATGAATAACAAACTGTAAACTTGTATTGAATGCTTTGAAGTTACAAGATTACTCACTCAACCTCAATATTGATGAACAGGCTCACCAATACGAATTCTACTTCTCTAGAATTAGGATCTATGCCTTGAGGTTGATTTTCTCTCTAAAAGAATGAAAACTAAAGTTAACTCATTATTCTAAACTATACAATATATATACTGAATACAAAGATAATTACAATAAATAAAATATCTTCAGTATATCTTCCATGTATATCTCTAAGCTTCCATGTATATCCTTTCATACGAATCTTCATCATATAAGCAGTATTAATCTTCAGCAGCATTAACTTCCTTCTAGCAGCATTAACTACTAAGCAGTACTAACCACTAGCAGTACTAACTAGCTAAGCAGTACTAACTTTGTTCAAGCAGCACTAACTTTGACTAGCAGTATTAATAATACTAGCAGTAGTAACACTCAGCAGTATTAACCTTTAAGTCTTCTAGCAGTAGTAATTTTGAACCAGCAGCATTAACCATACTTGATGAACTCTTCAGTTCCCAACAATCTCCCCCTAACTTGACTTTTAGGAAGAGAAGTCAAGTTCTTCAAATTTTCTTCAAGATGCTCCCAAAACTCTATCAAGGCCTAAATCCCAGTGTTTGCATCCAATCCCAAACTCTGATTGATGGTTCTTTGAATCAAGTATTTAGCCATTTCTGAATCTGGAACACACCTTAACTTTTTCTTTAGCATGGCATGTAGCTTCAATCTGCTATGATTATACACTCTATCCACTAGGAAGTATTCAGTGTGATTTAAATCCAAAGTCACTGTATATACTCCACTAATTTCATATAGAGTCCAACTGTTTACTGATTTGAAGACATCCTTGATCAAATACTCTACTTCTTCAGGTTTGAACATCATACACAGATACTCCATTACCAGTTTTGTAATTGAAATCCCTGGGGCCTTTAGAATATCTGCATACAACTTCATTCCTATCTCAAACATCTCTTCAATATCTGATCTAGAGCATGTTCTGACAATTTTTGCCCATGTGTTAAACACTTCATACTTTTCATCCTTTCTTTTCAGCCTTATGTATTCCTTTCCATCCACTGTCAATGTATCCCAGAGAATCACCTCAGGAAGCTTAACTCCTACAGGTTCTGCTGAAATTGGTTCAGGCACTTTGTCCATCACTACCATATACAAATTTACATCATCAGTGTTAGATGGCTCTGTCTGTTTAGATGACTCAGGTGCCCCTTCTTCTTCAGCAACCTTATCAGCCTCTTCTTCAGATACTCTAGGCTTTTTAATTGGCTTTCTCCTTGCCATCATTTTTGTTCTCTTTAAAGTCCTTAGACTTTCTCCCAGGTTGGACTCTTTCTTAGGAGGTGTTTCTTGCTCATCTGGAAATGGCTTTTGACAATCAAAGTCATTACTTTCTTTTATTCTCTTCTCCATCTCCACCCTAGCAGTTTCACTTCCCTGAAGCTTTAACATCTCTGAATCATAGAGCTCTTTGATCTTCTCAAAAGACATTTTGGAGAACATCTCCTTTTTGACTCCTACAGCACCTTTGAGCAATATAATCATCTTGTTTCTCTCTTGGGTACCTAGGAATGTCTTTGAGGGTCTTCTCTTCTTTGCAACTGTTTTCACCACAGATTTCTTCATACTTGCAGCTTTCTTCTGTGCAATTTCAGTTGCCATACTCTGTTGATAAGCTTTATTCAGTTCAGCAGCTAGAGCTTTTGCCATTTCCCTGTCCTTTTCCATCTGAACTCTTTCTTCTTTTTCAATATCCTCCTGCATCTTTTTAGCTAGGGCTTCATCTGATTCAACCAACCTTTGCTTTTTGATTGGTTGATCAGATTCTACCATCTTTGCTTTTCCTTTGTCTTTGTTCATTGCCTTCTTATTGTTATCTTTCTTGATCACTTCACCTTGTTCTTTTATGATTACACCTTTGGTATTTGAAGTGACCTTGGGAGTATCATTCTTGGCTTTTAGTAAGGTTTCTGCAATCTCAAGATCTGTTAACACTTCTTTCACAGTTTCTGCTGCTTTATTAATGTCAACAGTAGTAACTGTTTCTGCTTGCTGCTCCCCCTCAACATCAACTTTCTCTCCATCAAGCTCCCCCTTTCTTGTGGCTTCTTCCATGTTGATCTCCCCCTTTTTGGGAGCATCATCCTCAGTGGTCCTTCTCCTTAATTGGAATTGCTTTCTCTTCTTCCTTTGTACTAGACTAACCACCATCCTCTTCAGCTTAGCAATATGTTCTTGTTGTGACAGAATTACTAGCTTCATTTCTTCAATTTCTTTGCCTTGTTTGAGAACATCTTGATTGATGTTCCCCATTGTTTCCATCAATTCATCGTACGTATATATGTCCTCACCCTCTCCAGAAGTGTTACCCTCCTTTGAAGGATCATTGGATCTTTTATTTGTGGAAGTCTTCTGCCTTGCAGAGGCACTATCCACCCCTGTGGTTTCTTGGCACCAGGGACCTTCAAATGATTGCTCATTCAAAGTTTCCATGGGGGAGGTCTTATTGATGTTACCACTTTCCTCCTCTGTACTAGCAGGAGTAGTGGCAGCCTCATCACCCATATGCTCTACCTCCTCCTCAGAGAGCACCTCCTTTGGGTTGGGAGACACCCGTGTGGTTTCCCTTTGGATATTCTCTAGGGGAGAATTCTCCCTTAGAGGGCTTATAGGCTTAGTGGGTAATGGTACAAGAAGGGAAGGAGCCTTCTTTACCTGTTTTCTCTTGTAAGTTTGGGTGATTGGAGAGGTTGGTTTTTCAAGAAAGGACTGGGGAATTGATTTTGAGAGGGAAGGTTGGGCTTGGCTAGCAGTGGGTTGGTCTAATGGGGGCCTTGACCCTGCTGCCATACCTTCATTGGTTTGGGACACCACCATCATTGTAGAGAACAATGGGGTGTCAACTCCTTCAGAGTCCCCAACAGATCTTCTCATATTTGAGAACACCTTGCCTTTGGGGGGTTTAGGTACATATACCCCAACCGGTTGAGGTATATCCGTCAATTCATGAGTAATAACTTCTTGAACAAACCTGGGATACATAAAGAAGCTCTTTTTGTTTCCCATGTTTGAGACAAGATCACTGAAAATCATTTTAGAAAAATTGTACTTTCTGGCAGTGGCCAAGCACACCAAAGCATAAACAATAGTGCTGCTGAACTCACTCCATCCAGTAGTCTTTTTGGAGATACAATGCATAAGAGTATGGACAAAGAAACGCCATTGGGGTGAGAATTTTTCTTTAGAAATTTTGAAAACTCCCAATGGGCCTCCATACCCCATTCTTGTAAGGTTTGAAAATAGTTCATCATTTGGGATAGAGGTTATACCAGAGGCATCGTCTAGACGTAGACTGATGCGAATAACCTCTTCAGTAACCGTTAGTGATTGATCACAGATTCTTGTCTTGATCATCTGCACACCATTCTCAACAACAATGGTTGCATTAGCCCAGAACTGCCTTTGATGCTCAATATAGATTGTAGGGGATACAATAAGAGCATGAGCAATGTGGCTTGTCTTGAGGAAATCCACAATCTGATGAAATCCTGCAGCTTGCTTTGGCTTTTGTAGCATCGCAATCTCGTTGTGCTCGTCGATGAAAGTCATGGATGCCATTGATCTTAGTGAAAAGCTTGCCTGAAAACTTCGAACTTGAGAGAGAAAAGGTTTTGAGCGCAAGAGAACAGTATGCAAAGAGTCGTTATGAACTTTTAGGCGGGCAAAAAGTATTTATAGTATTCGGAATAGAAGCAGTATTAACCTAGAGCAGAATTAACTACTAGCAGTATTAACTAACGAGCAGTATTAACTAACTAGCAGTATTAACTACTAGCAGTATTAACTACTAGCAGTATTAACTGAAAGCAATATTAACTACTAGCAGTATTAACTACTAGCAGTATTAACTGAAAGCAGTATTACCCACTAGCAGTATTAACTGAAAGCAATATTAACCACTAGCAGTATTAACTGAAAGCAGTATTAACTACTAGCAGTATTAACTGAAAGCAGTATTAACTACTAGCAGTATTAACTAACTTACTCCTTTTAAACTTGCTAAACACTGAGTACTGCTATGCATATCCTGAAACAGAAGATTAGTAACTCCAGGAATACTATACAGATATAAAACCACTTTTTGAGAAGGGGATTATTCAGAGTTTATCATTCCCACACTTGTTACCAAGAAAGTGAATCTACCCACATCAAAAGCTTTAGTGAATAGATCAGCAAACTGATTATCAGTGTGAACTTTGACAACTTGAATAAGTTTCTTTTCATTACAATCTCTTATAAAGTGATACCTGATTTCAATGTGCTTTGTTTTTGAGTGCTTGACTGGATTATTCACAATGCTAATAGCACTGCTGTTGTCAATAAAGATTGGAGTGTGTAGAAAGGTTACCCCATAATCCAACATTTGATTCTGAATCCATAAGACTTGAGAACAGCAACTTGCAGCTGCTATGTACTCTGCCTCTGTTGTAGATGTGGATACTGTGGTTTGTTTCTTGCACTGCCATGAGACTAGTCTAGCACCCAAAAACTGACATCCTCCAGAAGTAGATTTTCTGTCCAAGTTTGCCCCACCTAGATCACTGTCTGAGTATGCTATTAGGTCAAAAGGTGAGTTATGAGGATACCAAAGTCCCAATCTGGGTTGCCCTTTGAGATATCTGAATATCCTCTTAACAGCTTGAAAGTGAGATTGCTTTGGCCTAACTTGAAATCTTGCACATACACAGACTGGAAACATTATATCTGGCCTTGATGCTGTGAGATACATGAGAGAGCCAATCATGGATCTATAATGATGCACATCCATATCCTCCCCCTCAAGATCTGTTGTGATCTGCTTGTGTGTTTCCATAGGTGTGCTGGCAGGTTTTGATTCTGAGAAACCAAACTTGGTTAGAATATCCTGCACATACTTGGATTGACATATGAAAATGCCATCTGACTTCTGTTGAACTTGGAGTCCAAGGAAGAAAGTAAGTTCCCCCATGGAACTCATTTTGAACCTTTGATGCATTAAATCCTCAAACTCCTTGCACATGTTGTTTCTTGTAGATCCAAAGATAATGTCATCAACATAGATTTGGACCAGCAAGATATCCTTCTTCTTTCTTTTGATAAATAGAGTCTTATCAATGACTCCTCTTTCAAAGTCATTTTCCAAGAGATAGGATGACAGAGTGTCATACCATGCTCTTGGAGCTTGATGTAGTCCATAAAGTGCTTTCTTTAATTTGTATACCCTGTCTGGATAGCTTGGGTTTTCAAACCCTGGTGGTTGACAGACATATACTTCTTCTTCAATTGATCCATAGAGAAAAGCACTTTTTACATCCATTTGATAGACTTTGAAGTTCATGTAAGAAGCATAGGCTAGGAATAGTCTGATTGCTTCTATCCTAGCCACAGGTGCAAAAACTTCTTCATAATCTATACCCTCTTCTTGAGTATAGCCTTGAGCCACCAGCCTTGCTTTGTTCCTTATGACAATACCTCTTTCATCTCTCTTGTTTCTGAAAATCCACTTTGTGCCAATCGCTCTGTGACCTTTAGGAAGGTCTACTAGATCCCACACATCTTGTAGCTTGAACTGTAACATTTCCTCTTGCATTGCTTCTATCCAGCTGGATTCTTTCATAGCATCATGTGCCTTTTTAGGCTCAAGTTGTGATAGAAAACAAGAAAGCACTGTATGTTGTTGATCTTGCATTTCCTGAAGCCTGCTTTGATGTCTAGTCATCATAGGAGAAGAGATATCTCCTATTATCAACTGTGGAGGATGATTCTTTTGAACTCTGGTGTTATGACTAGGTTCTTCATTCAGTCCAGCCTCAAGATTAGATTCATGCAACTCAACTGAAGTGTTTTCAGATGCCATTTCATTATTTTCTTGAGTCTCCTCATCTCTAGTGTCTTCTTCACTCTGACTTGGTCCAGTAAATGATTCATTTTCACAGTCTTCAACAGAATTTACTGTGGGTATGGGAAAAATCACAGATTTAGATATACTTTCTTGAACTTGTGTGATCCCTGATCCGCCACTTCCTGTTCCTGTATACTCATTACTGAAACCAAAAGAGTTAGTTAGTGAATCAATGTCAAATAGCCACTGAGGTCCAGACCCAACAGGATTTGGTGTGTTCTCATTGCATTTGACATTGTCACTTTCTTCAATTATTCTAGAAGAAGAGTTAAATACTCTGTAGGCCTTACTCTGAGATGAATATCCAACAAGAAATCCATCATCTGCTTTGCTATCAAACTTACCTAAGTGAGATTTGGTATTTAGAATTGTACAAGGACACCCAAAAGGTTTGAAGAAACCAATAAAAGGTTTTCTTTTATTTAAAAGCTCATAAGGGGTCTTGTTCTTTTGCTTGACCACTAGAACTCTGTTTTGGACATAACAAGCAGTATTAACTGCTTCAGCCCAGAAGGTAATTGGCAATTTTGAATCAGCCAACAGAGATCTAGCAGCCTCTATTAGTGTTCTATTTCTCCTTTCAGCAACACCATTCTGTTGAGGAGTCCTAGGAGCACTATATTGCCTCTCAATACCTTTTTCTTCACAAAAAGTGTTTAGATCATGATTTTTAAACTCAGTTCCATTATCTGATCTAATGACTTTTACTCTTTGATTAGTTTGGTTTTCAATTCTTAGAATAAAGGATTTGATAAGACCACTTGTTTCATCCTTAGTCCTTAGAAAATATACCCAAGTAAATCTGGAGTAATCATCAACAATAACCAAGCAGTAAGATTTCTTGCCTATACTCATAACATTTGTAGGACCAAACAGATCCATATGCAGTAACTGGAGACAAGAAGAAACAGAAATTAACTCTTTGGTCTTATGAGAAGTTTTGTGTTGTTTGCCTTTAAGACAAGCAACACAATGATCATCACATGAAAATACTTTTGAAGGTAAACCTCTTACAAGGTTATTTTTAACAAGATTGTTCATAGTCTTGAAATTCATGTGACACATCCTTCTGTGCCATAGAGAGGATTCATCTACAGAAGCTTTTGAAACAAGACAATTTAGAGATGAATCACAATCAACATTGTCTATATCAAGACAGTAAACATTGTCCTTTCTTGGAGTTCTAAGTAGTATCATGCTTTCATCAACTACCTTGAACCCTGGAGCAAGGATCATACACTCATTATTAGTAAATAATATACTATGTTGTTTGTCACAAACCTGTGATACACTTAACAGGTTGTACTTTAATTGATCAACATAGTAGACATCCTCAAATGTCATCTTACCTTTGGTGACATTACCTTTTCCACTTATCTTACCACCAGTAAGATTATCTCCAAATGCAACATGTCCTCCATTGATATGTTTGAAATCCTTAAGGCATGACATGTTGCCTGTCATGTGCCTAGAGCAACCACTATCAACATGCCAAATGCTCTTTCCCTTGAGCTGTTGGTTGCCCTGCACATTAGATAAATCAATTAGTATGTATTAGGAACCCAAGCCAAGGTGGTCTTGGGTACCCCTTTCTCATCAAAGTACTTGCATTCTTTCTTGACAAGATTTTTAAAATCAGAACACTTAGTATTTGAATACTTTGTCAAGATTATTGGATTAGCAGCACTAATACTAGCAGCACTAATACTAGCAGTAGCACTATCTTTAGAAGTACTAACAGAGTTAGCAGTACTAACAGGTTTGGCAGTATTGCTTCTAGCAGTACTATCACTGTTAGCAGCACTATTTGTAGTAGCAGCACTAACAGTTTTAGTACATTTTGGAATCCACATCTTGACATTATCTTCCACATTCTGTCTCTTCATG
Organism: Arctium minus; assembly: GCA_954870635.1. Lineage (NCBI taxonomy): Eukaryota > Viridiplantae > Streptophyta > Magnoliopsida > Asterales > Asteraceae > Arctium > Arctium minus. Next base: position 107,095,480 of record OX941083.1, read on the forward strand.
TGGCTTTTAGATTTAACAACTTTCTTATCCACATGGTTCTTTTCTTTCTTCCTATAACCAAAGGATTTTTGAGTAGGTCTTTGAAAATTTATCCTTTGGTTCATAGGATTAAAGTAACAGTATTTGGCAATGTGGTTCAGCTTTCCACAGATAAAACAGGGTTTTGATCTATTAATTTTTTTTAGATCAACCCCTTGTTTTTGTGCCCAATGATTGTTCCAGTTTCTCTGATTTCCCCTTGGTTTATCATGTTTTTGGGGCTCAGATTTATTGCATACACATTGTTTGCAAGGAATAGGGTTCACAACAGTGGTCTGCTTATAGTGAACCTTCTTGTTCTTTCCCTCAGTCTTTTCTATCTCTTTGGACTTGATCCAGTGCTTTCCACATCCCTCATTGGTGATTATGTGGTTTTCTTTAGGAATCTCACCACTCACAGTATTGTCCTTATCCTTGACAACTTCTTTCTCAGTTTTATCCTTAACAACCACTTCATCTAAGGGATCTATCTCAGTGGCTCCCTTAGGTAGATCCTTCCTATCCTTTGTTTCTAACAACTCTGAACTAGGAGGGATGTAGTTGTTGTTATAGGGTGGTGGTGTGGTATTGTACCCTATTCTTCTTCTCAGTTTATCATGAATCTGAGTTTGTAACAAAGAATCCATTGCTTTGGAAGCATTAGAAAACTTTTCTACATCAAGTTTGACTTTAGCTAGCTCTCCTCTTAGCTTTTCACTCTCTTCTTTAGATCTGGTCAGTTGAAGCTCTAAGTCATTCTTCTCCCACTTCCAGTAATTTGTGTCATAAGAGTGTTGAAGCTCATTAGCTTGAAAACCCTTAATCTGTTCTTCAAATCTCTCAACAATCCTCACATAATCTTTTATGTCTTTTTCCAATCTCTTAAGGTCATCACTCATGTTCTGGTTGTGATCCCTATGCCTTTTAACAGTGTTAATGCAATTTTGAGAGCAAAGATTGGAAGTTACCTCTGTAGGGAGACCAGACACCTCTGCCATTAGAGCTTGATTTTGAATGGCCTCTTCAGCTTGATCACTCCAATCAAACCCCATACCTTGTTGAGAGACAAGGGCTTGTGCAGAGTTTCTGTTGAAGCTTCCAGATTGAGCTTGTTGGTGGTTGTTATTCCGAGACATTCCACTTCTGCATTCTCTAGCAAAGTGTCCCTTTTGATGGCATTTGAAACATTCCACCTTAGACTTGTCAAATCCTGCTCCATCTTCTCTTCTTTGGGAGAAGTTGTTCCTCCCAGTTCTTTTGATGAACTTTTTAACTCTCATGGAGAGCATGGCCATCTGCCATTTAATATCCATCTCTTCAAGATCATCTGGATGGAGTTGTTCCAAGTCATCATTAATGAGAGAAGAGTTTCCATGACTTGCCAGAAAGGCCTCAAACACAGTTTCAGTGCCTTTCTCTTGGTTTGTTCCATTTGCAGTACTAACTGATTCAAGGTTGGAAGTAGAATCAGTTGATGCTGAAAGGAGTGCAGCATTGTGAACATACCCAGAAGGCCTCTTTTTAGCCTCTACCTCAGATTCAAAAACTCTTAGATCATTATAAAGATCATCAAGTTCCTTTTCTTCCAGTTGATCATTCTGTCTGAAAGACACAGTATACATGGTCCATTCATCACTCAAGGACCTTAGAAACTTTCTGTTCAGATCATCTTGATCAATTTGTACTCCCACTGTAGCTAGTTCACCAATAAGTTTGTTGAACCTGTCAAAAGTTTGAGTCATGGACTCATTCTTGGTTGACATAAAGTTCTCATATTGTTGCTTCAGAATGGCTTTCTGATTTCTCTTGGTACTTTTGGTACCAGAGAATCTCTTCTCTAGAGCATTCCAGAGCATCTCTGCATCAGTGCAGTTACAGAACTGATGTTGATATTCATTGGGAATAGCCAAGAGCAAGGTGCTCAAGGCTTTCATCTCTGTCTGTCTGATCTTTCTTTCTGCATCAGTTTTTGGTGGAGTTCTCTTTCCATCTGCACCAATCTTTCCTGCTTCAGAAGGACCATTCTCTATGATGTCCCACATAGAATAGTCAGTGAGGAGTATGTACTGCTTGATTCTGATCTTCCACATATCGAATTCATTGGGTCTAAGCATTGGAACCTTTGAGACCAAAGTACTGCTTGATTCTGCAAGATTTTCCATGATGAATAGATGTTTCTGAGAAATCAGGCTCTGATACCACTTGTCAGGATCGAATTCTCAACAAGAATTAATTCTCAGAAACAATATCAAAGAAGTTTGCGGAATAACACTTTGATATTTAGTCAAAATAGTAAATCAACACAGTAGATATGAATAACAAACTGTAAACTTGTATTGAATGCTTTGAAGTTACAAGATTACTCACTCAACCTCAATATTGATGAACAGGCTCACCAATACGAATTCTACTTCTCTAGAATTAGGATCTATGCCTTGAGGTTGATTTTCTCTCTAAAAGAATGAAAACTAAAGTTAACTCATTATTCTAAACTATACAATATATATACTGAATACAAAGATAATTACAATAAATAAAATATCTTCAGTATATCTTCCATGTATATCTCTAAGCTTCCATGTATATCCTTTCATACGAATCTTCATCATATAAGCAGTATTAATCTTCAGCAGCATTAACTTCCTTCTAGCAGCATTAACTACTAAGCAGTACTAACCACTAGCAGTACTAACTAGCTAAGCAGTACTAACTTTGTTCAAGCAGCACTAACTTTGACTAGCAGTATTAATAATACTAGCAGTAGTAACACTCAGCAGTATTAACCTTTAAGTCTTCTAGCAGTAGTAATTTTGAACCAGCAGCATTAACCATACTTGATGAACTCTTCAGTTCCCAACAAGTCTTCTGCACTTGTTTGAGGAAAAACAACTTATAGTTGGGATTAATTAACACCGACTTTGGTATAGTCCTTGTATAAGACTGGAATTTATATTTGTTGAGATTAAAAAGAAAGTTTTACTTTGGAGAGTTATCTTTTACTTGATGTAATATCAATTATTTTAATTAGTTGCTCTTACCAGATTTGAGGTTGTTACGTAATAAAACCGAATAAAAACCATCTTAAACCGTTATGGCCGAATTAAACCCATTAAAACTTAATCGAATCGAAAATATAACCCAATATATCTATTAAAACTTAATTAATCCGATTAAAACCAAACTGAACCAATTAAGCCCAATAGAACCAGCAAAACCCATCAAAGCCCATTATGAGCATTGTTGACTTATTAAGGCCCAATATAATATGTTAAAACCTGATTGAACCGATTTAAGCCCAATTGAACCGATTTAAGCCCAACATAACCGATTTAAGCTCAATTTAATCGATTCAAGATCAATATAACCCATCAAACTCCAATTGAACCCATCAAAGCCCATTATAATTGTTGTTGACTTATTAAGGCCCAATATAACCTAGTAAAACTCAATTGAACTGATTTAAGCCCAATATAACAGATTTAAGCCCAATAGAACCATCAAAGCCCAATAAAGCCCATCAAAGCCCATTATGAGCATTGTTGACTTATTAAGGCCCAATATAATCTATTAAAACCCAATTGTAGCGGTTTAAGGCCAATTGAACTAATTTAAGCCCAATTAAATCGATTTAACCCCGCTATTAAACCGATTTAAGATAAATATAACTCATCAAATCCTAATTGAACCCATCAAAGACCATTATGATCGTTGTTGGCTTATTAAGTCCCAAACACATAAGGGATGACTTATTATGTGCTTCTCTACACATATCGACTTCATAGATGCATGTGTTGTGTATTCGTGTCAATTAAACAACTAAGAACCATTATACCCTGATGTACGCCACTCAACCACCATTATTGCCCAATATGACATTTTATGACTTATAAGGCCTAATAACACCAATGGGGACTTATTATGTGTTTGTGTGAACATATCCACTCATAGTTCTATGTGTTGTCTATTAGGGTCGACAAGACAACTAAGAACCATTACATCATAATACGAACCACTAAATCACTATTATATCCCAATATGACCTTTTATAACTTATTAAGGCGTAACTTAACACCATATGTGACTTGTTACGTGTGTGCGTACAAATATGTATCACATATATGCGTGTGGTGTGTAGTTGGTTCGATAAGAAAACTAAACCACCATAAGCTAATACGAACCACTAACACACAATAAAACCCAGTAAAGCTCAATTGAAAATGAATAAGAATAGACGGAGATGAATTTTAAAAAAAATACACATAAACGTAATTTTAAAAAAAAAACCCGTCATAAATCCGCCACAAAGTTCATTAAACTAATTAAAAAAATAATTATTAAAAAATATTTCCGTCGGATTTCTGAACGAAAATTAATTTAATTTAAAATTAAATTAATTTCCGTCGAAAATCCCAAAAAAATTGGAATTTTTTTTAAATTTTAAAATAACTATTATTTTAAGAAAAATATTTTAAAAGTTTCAAATTAATTTCTGATTGATTTCCGTCAGAAATTAATTCAAAATTTTTAAATAACCATTATTTTTAGAAAATGTTTTAAAATAAGAAAAAGATTTTAAAAACTTCAAATTAATTTCCGAAATCCGTCGGAAATTAATTCAAATTTTTTAAAATTTTAAAATAACCATTGTTTTTAGAAAATGTTTTAAAATAAGAAAAATATTTTAAAAAATTCAAATTAATTTCCGACGGAATTTAATTTAATTTTAAACTAAATTAATGTCCGTCGAAAATCCGTCGGAAATTATTGAATTGAATTTAATTATTTTCTAATTTGTTTGTTTAGTTACTAATTTATTTAATTAAGTAATTTAATTTCAATTAAACAAATATTTGTGACGGATTTGTGGCGGATAAAATATTCGTCACAAATATTAAAGAGAATATAAGTATTTTTTTTCGTAAAATTTCAGTGACGGATTGGCGGATTTCCGACGGATTTAAGGTGATGTTGCCTTTTGTTAACTTTTGTGGAATCCACCGGAAATCCGTCAGAAATCCGCCGGAAAATCATTCGGAAACGACCGTCGGTAATAGCCCTTTTTCTAGTAGTGATCATTTTATTAGTTTTTATCTTCTAATTTCAGATTTATATGTTTTAAAAAAAATTGCAATAAAAGACACAGATACAAGACCTCACATACGAAAAGTATAGAACCAACCAACAAACTAATGATAATTTTATGAAGAATATCTATATCTTCATTTCTTATAGTTAAATGATGTCACCACTTATTTATTTTTATCCCCTAAAATTTAAATTTTATACTTTCACATGCAAAAACAATGCCTCTTCATGTAGGTCCACAAATTTTTTATCCCCTAACAAATTTTTTGTTTACAAGTCAATAGAATGGGCGATGCGTCCACTCATGTGCTCCATCTCAAACTATTTTCCTCAGTTTTGTTTTGACTCTGATTTAATTTATTTAGACTATAAATGGCTTTGGCACTTATCGCAAGTATCTTCACGGTTGGAAAACATTGCAATGATCGCCACGCATGATTTGATGCACATTCTGCCCTGTTTACTTTATTTTTTATATTACTAATCTTTTGATCAATTATCTCTATTGCTCAACTGTTGATGACTTTTAGCAATTTATTTTCTTGCCATTCTTTTGGCCTCGTGTCGTCAACTATTAAATTCTATCGGGGAATCCAATAACGAATCCATGTTTAATTTCTATCCTTAATATGCATGATCATAACAATTTTTTTACACTAGCAAGTAAACACTATACATCTCTTTACTAAGTATGCATGTACTTATTTTGAAGCCTTAATAGATATGGCATCCACGAATTCAGATTTTTTGATGTTGCATGAATCCACAGTCCTCTTTAGTTCTATCCACAACCAACAGAGAATGCGTGGATTCCTTACTTTTGTTAAGTTATATTCCTTATGCTCATTTTATGATCATGTGATATTAATTAGGGTTCTTTGGGTGGAGGAAGAAAGAGGTGGGGAGGAAGAATAAGGGTAAAAAACATTTTTCCCATGTGCATTTAGAGGCGGACCTAAATATTTTTTCAAGTGACACCTTTTGAATAGAAGAAAAAAAATCTATAGGAAGTTTTCCGCAAAATCATTATAGATTTGTTGCTTGGTTCCTACCTCTGCAAGGAGAGCTCTTGTGTTCAACCTTTCTCATCATCTTTTCTTTGATTTTATTTTAAATTAAAAGTTGGAAAATATATAGAGACATTTCTAAACACAATATTCAAACCTGCATCTTTCAGAAGGGCAAACCTTAACTGCGGCGTACACCTACAATGCAACAATTTTCTTTAGTTTAGTTTCAAAAACTATAAGGTCATTCAAGAAATAAAGTGAATTCACCTTTCAAATCCCTAAATTTTTTCCATTGTATGGGGACAATGGAGCACGAGTATGTGCATCCCTCCTCGTTATGTAGGTCTGTCCCAGTGCAAATGATGACCTTTAAAAGAGGCTTTAGGTGATCGTTAGTTAGAGGAACCAACTTCGTAATGAAATGAAAACTACAATGATCATTACCGTTGTGATCATTCCAGAATTTTGGTGAATCACAAGGATCAAAACTGTAATTCACTCTACATTTTGTTAGTATTTTTCTTTCGTTACATGAGAGCAATCAAGATGTAGTAACCATATAAGTGTTGCAATAATATTTCCACGTATACTTTAACTAAAAGGGAATTTAACTCGATACATATAGTAAATAATGCATCATCTTAACTATATGTCTTTTTCATCCTTTAGATTTTACATTCTCATTCACAAATAGTAATATTAGATATCAAATTAATTAACTCATCATGCATAAAATTTTGGTTAAATAAAAATTAAATTAAAAACCATTGACATAATTATTGAATATTTTTTTTGTGATTAATGGGATAATTGTTAAGAGAAATAATATCCGTCCAAGATTTTTTTGATTACAAAAGAGAATTACTTTTAATTTGGACAATGTGAATCGTTTAGTTTAATAATAAAATAGTTAGAATTATTTTCTTTATAGGGGTGGTAAAACCTTTTTCATGAATCATAGAAAGCTTAAAAGTATCCATGTATGGTCTCCTTCCAGTATTATGTTATTGTAGTTTTGTTACTTTGATTGATACTTATTACACAGTGTATATAAATTGCTTCTTTTTTACTTTTTTATGTTTTGGATGATATTCAAAGGTTAATTCCTGGATTTTTGTTTCTTGGAATTTGAGATGGAATCTTTTTTCAATGGAAAATTACTCAAAAAAAACTAAACGGATTTTATTTTAGTGACCTATTTTTCCCCCCGACTTTCGGTGGAAGAATAGAGGGTTTGAGGTTCAAGATGTAAAGAAGTGAAGATCAGATTAAGACTCTATTTCATAATTTAATACTATTATATTATGTTATATTTTAAAAGTAGATTATTAATACCTTCTAAGATTCGAGATTTTATTTTCATGATAAAATTGATCTTGAAATGATTTTGATATTATATTGATGTATTAAATTTTAGGTTGTTACAGAAAATTTCATTGACAAAAGAAGTCTTAAATGAGAAGTAAATTAATTTTCATTATTATATCTTATAAGCACAATTTGTTTATTAGTATGCGACTTAGAGCATCCACATTAATCTTGCAAGAGATCTTGTAAATTAACATTGACATGCCATCTAGATTGCAAAAGGTCTTGTACTTTATAAATTATATATAAAGCTCATATACAATGTCAAGTAGATAACATTAACATTTTTATTTAATTGAATTATTTATTAGTTTGTTTAAACATTAATTATTAATATTTTTTATTAAATTAAATTTATTTATTAATTTGTTTGAACATTAACTTTATATTATATGATAATTTACTTTTTATATTATAATTTACTATATTATTTATATTATAAATAAATCATATTTAATATTTACGTGATATTATAAATTATTAAAATATGTAAATATAAATTATAAAATAGTTAGTAATATGATAGTGGGGACCACTTTTAAAAGTTATATATAAATTAATTGGTGTAAGATGTTATTATAAATCCGATGCGACACTATTAAATGAAGTTTGTTATTTTATTGATGCAGATGATCTTAATATGAATTACAAAATAAAACAAGGTAGCAAAAGGGTAACAAAAGTTGTGCATAATTTTGCATGTAATTTGGATTCATGCGTTTCACGAGAATAATATCTTCTTAAACGAAGTGCATGAACGATTGTCCATCAAAACGCTACCAAAAGATGTGTATATTTCAGAGATCATTAACTATTAATAAAATATTGAGTAAATTATGGTGTAATTTTGGTGCCTATATAGGGGGTATTATGATGCCTTTTTTGTTTTTCATTCTTCAACTTTGTATATTAAAAAAGAACCCCTATGGTAAGACTTTTGTTATAATTTTGGTCCCTATCACTTAGTCCGTTTATTATGCCCCTATTAAGTGTATCATGTATATGTATCTTGCAAGCATTTTTTTGAACAACATGGAGCAAAATTTATTAAAAAAACGGAATCTAGTAAGACGCTAGATTACAAATTGTCCAAGATACATTGAACGGGGCTACAACTCTAGACCCTAATATCTCATCTTCTCTACTCAAGCAAGCAAAGCAAAAGCACAACCAAACGTGCTTCTGCTTTGACCAAACCTGGATCTTGTCTATTGTGACTGCATCGTCTTGATTATGACTAAATCAACTTCCACCAAGCAGGCATCTGGTCCATCGTATTTGCCTTCGTTTCTTCTTACAATCGTGACGTGACTAGTTCTCCTAACGACCTGCATTTTCTCCATCGTGTTTGCTTCTCTATATCGTGGTTGCTTCAACATCTACTTCTCCATTGCCGTTGAATATGCATTTGCTTCTCCATCATTATGGTGGTCTTGTGAGATGGTGCGTGGTGGTAGCGACGGGTGGTACTAGTTGAGGTCTTCCCAACAAATAAGATGTAGGGTTTCCATTCAGATCTTTGATCCATCTACGATTTATGTTTTTTGTTTTGGTTTGTAGATTTAGTGTTTTTTTAGTTTACGTCTTTGTACAATTTACAATACAATCCATAATCGCAACACCAATTCTTATTTTCATCTTTGGGTTAGGGTCCGTTTTTCGTGAATATTGAATAAAGAAAACTTCAAACTCTAGTAGCAAACTAATATCCCCCAACTATGGTTTTTGATTTAGTTTTATGGCTTTTGATTTAGATGATATTTGTATATATAATATTTTAGTGAATTTACGTGAAACAATTAATATTTTGAACTAAATCTCATTTTATGGTTATTGAGTGTTCTTTGTGTTGAGAAAGAAGAGGTGGAAAGAAGTGTTAAATGAACAAATTGCGCTCATGTGCTGGGCACATGATGCCACATAGAGGGACGACATTAGCTGTATACTTGGTACGGTATGTACTAACCAATTATAATTGATTCGAAAAATCTTATATCAATAACAACTAACTATATTCGGTACCAACCGAATTAGCACCATCTTTTTTCAGTTCGTACTAATTTTGTACCAATTTGAAGTTACTTTTATGAAAACTTGCAATTTTGTCCAAATTTTGGTGACATTTTGAGTTTGCAAGTAATACGTATTGTTTAAGGATTTTTTTAATTGTAAGGAATTAATTTGCAGTCATTCTAATGCTCAAGAAAAAAAAGTTAAAACTTTCATTAATTTGCAATCATTTTAATTTGCAAAAATTAATTTGCAATCATTCTAATACATCAAAAATACATAACATGATAAATAATGAAGTGAGTCTCCATGGTACTACCGTGGTACAAAACTTTCAATATTGTGTACCAACTAAGTCTTTATATTTGGTACAGTACTGTCAAACGCCTAAAATTGATACACATTTTGATTGGTTTGATTTGATACAAAATTACCACCCCTAGACGCTATTAATGGCCATTAGGATTAGGAACTAAAATCATTACAAAACTCGTACAAGTAGGGTTTTTTGTGTAATAAATAGTCAAATGATGAAAACAGAAAAAACCATAATACTATCACTATGGGGACCAAGACCATAATTTACTCTCAATTTTTTATAAACGTGAAAATTGAAAGAAAATAGTGAATAAACCGAATAAACAAACCTCTATAATAACATATTATAAGCAAAAACTTGCTGACGTAATTACTTTCTAGAACGTTTCCAATATGTTGTATAGTTCAATAATATAATCCTTTGATGAAAGAAGATGGGTGTTATTTTATGTGTATATATATATATAGAGGGATTTAGAATTATGTCGTTTACCAATTTTTGTCTTGAACCATCATTATCGGAACTAACATTTTATAATTTGTGTGTAAATTGGGGTTAAAACTATAATAAGCAAATGTTAATTACATGATATCTTCTTGAGGAGCAATGTCGATGCAGCATTTTAAAAATATCCTACATTATATTTGTAAACAAACGAATATATAGAAAATGTAAACATTGATTTTTTTTTTTTGTTAAGTATTATTTAAGAGAATTTTTAAAACAAGATCACAATACTTTTTTATGGGAAAAATTCATATTGCTGTAAGGCAGAAAATTATAATATGATAATGGAAATTCTTTTCTATTATTTATTTGAATTGAATGATGTATGATTAGTTAGATGTGCTAGGCAATTTCTCTTTATATATAAAAAACATACATCTATGTATCTATATATATCTTTAATATATTATAAAATACGTATTTATTCTATATTTTAAAATTCATGTTTATAACTGTTTTTTGTTAATTTAAAGTGTTCGGACCAGCTTTCTGCTCGCATCGACTAACCCTCTGGAATCCTGAAACTGAAGACAATCAAACTAGCGGGGCATATAAGGAGACTTGAAATCATAATTACATTCAAATATACTATACATGTTGGAGTATCCACACATGGTGCACAATGAGCTTTGTAATTTTAAAGATATGACGAGTTCAAAAGACAACTTCAAGTGACTTGGTGCGAAGGCAAAGATAGAGTACATTTAATCACACTTGGGATTTAGTTCTTTTACCAAAAGGAAGTTGTACATTTGGACGTAAATGAGTGTTTAAGGTCAAAGACGACATATGACACAAGGAAAGGTTGGTAGCAAAAAGCTTCTCACAATGAAAGGGAATATAGTACGATGACATTTTTGGCGTTGTGGTGAGGCTTATCTCTTTTCGTGTATTGCTCTCGGCAATGGCAATCCAAGATTTAGAGTTGGAGAATTATACTTCAAGATTGTTTTTTTATATGAAGATTTGGAAGAAAATATCTACATGAAACAATCAGAAGGCAAAGAAGACTAGGTTTGCAAGTTGAACAAATTGCTACATATATGGTCTCAAGCATTCCCCAAGCTAATGGTACAAGAAATTTGATTTATTTATTTTGAATATTAGCTTTAACCATAACATTAATGACCCTTGTGTTTTTTTTTTGTTTTTTTCCGAACAATATCATATATTTACTTACTCTTGTACATTGATGACATGCTTATCACATGTAAAGATGTTTTCAAAATTAACAAGTTGAAACAAAGTTTATAGATTGAGTTCGAGATGAAGGATTAGGGAGAAGCCAAGAAGAAACTCGAAATGGAGATAGCTCAAGGCAAAAGTCAAGAACTTTGAATCATACACAAATTAGGGTTATATTCAAAAGATGTTGAGTTGTTTCCATTCCGATGGATTAAAGGCGATTAACACGCCAATACTTTAACACATAAATCTCTCGAAGAACGATTGCCTGAAAAATGACAACAAAAAGTCAGAATGGAGAAATTCCCTTATGTAAGTCGGATTGGAAGCTTGATGTATGCAATGATATGTACTTAACCTGACTTAAGGCTTCTTTGTTTGCAATTTAATGAGCTTAATGAGACTCATAACTTATTCGACCAGCTATACATGATTGTTTGGTAGTGGCTAAATATAGAAAGTCACTACTAGAAATTTGTTTATCATCGACCAACAATTTCCGACGGACGTTATTCGTCGGTATTACCGACGGAAAAATAATATTTGTGACGGATAGACCATTCGTCGGTGATCTGTCGGTAAATATATATATTTCTGACGGATCACCGACGGATATAAAATTATTTTATTTTTGTTTTTTTAAATTTAAATCCGTCGGTAAATTTAATAATTTAATAAATAATAATTTTTTTCTAATGTCCGTCGGTGATCCATCGGAAATTACCGACGGCATTAAGAATTCCGTCGGTAATCCATCGGTAATAACTTGTATGTATGTGATCATGTATGTATGTATGTACATCATGTATGTATGTATGTATGTATGTACGTATGTGATCATGTATGCAATATGTATGTATGTATGTACGCCTGTGATCATGTATGTATGTATGTATATCATGTATGTATGTATATATGTATAGTATGTATGTACGTATGTGATCATGTATGTATGTATGTATGTATGTATGTATGTACGTATGTGATCATGTATGTATGTATGTATGTGTTAGTCCGTGTGATTGAACACGATCGTTTACCAGATAAATCGAACAACAAAGATATATAGTTACCAACCTGTTTCTGATTAACAATCGATGATTACAAGGTTGAATGTGTTCTTCAGTTATGAGCTCTCTTTCTCTCTCTTTCTTGATTGACCGATAAGATTGTTCTGAGATATTAAGAGTTGTGAGATAAATAATATCTCATAACCTTTTATATCTCAACATAATATCTAAACTATAATATCTAAACTATAAACTAAATATCTAGAAATTAATATTAAAACATAACTTTGACTATTATTACAAGATAGACCCTAGACTATTGTTGAGAGTGACTTGTCAGCTTTAACTTCAAATTGCGATCTTCGTATTGGATGATCTTGAATCCAATGAGACTGTGTCCTAACAATCTCCCCCTTTGGATCAAGATCATTATGAAAATGATTTAGCAATACGATCTTCTCTTTCAGCACAGAAGATGCAATCTCTCTCTTAGTCTTCAAGATATAGTAAACTCCCCAAAAGATGTAGTTTTTCTCTCTTTCAGTTCATGGGAAGAAATTATCTCTAATTTCAGCCCGAAATTCTTCAGTAAAGTATTTTTAAAGAAAATTTCTCTCAAATCAGCATAACTTTAGAGTACTTGCTCTTTGAAGAATTCAATCTTGGACGTGATTCTTGAAACATGTGATTTCTTGGTTAGCTCTTATCCATTTCTTGGGTAGATCTTCTCCCCCTTTTTGATGAGAAGTGTAACGATTTCATCAAAACTTGACGACAAGAAATGTTGTTCATAAGGAGCCTCTGATTCGTCAATGCAATAGATATTTATCCAGATCTTTGCAAATCTAGACAAAATAGTCATGTAACACCTGTAGCAATAAACAAATCAGTTAGAAACGCCTGTCAGTAACACTAAGTCACTGTGTGTAACGAATACACAATGGAAAGGAGCTGTTTGATGTTGACTCCCCCAAGGCTTCCATTTAATCATCGAAACACCACAAAGGTTATTTCTATAAACGTTATGACAAAGAAACAAATTCCTTGTGTGTTCATGCTTGTGATAGAAAGAATTAAGCACTTGATGATAACTTATAGGCTCGAAAATTGTGTAAACCACTAAGACAACAGTAAGTTTAACACAGACTCAATGTGCATGAGTGAAGTGCGAAAGTGGGGCATACTTCCTTCTTTTCAATATCCAGATTTTCCAAATGAAAATCAGATAGTAAATGTGTTGCTTCCCCTTTGAAAATGTGAAACACTTTCCTTTTAAGAAGAAAATGAGTAGGTGGTGGGGTAATTTCAAGAGTTGGCATGGGCTAGTTGCCTGTTTCAATAATGATCACAAAAGAGTTGTGAAACACTAGAAATGTGGTTGCCCGACTCAGAAAAAGTTGGTGCTGAGTTGTGATATTCTTTTAACTCTGTTCTCACACCCTCTTTCTTTTAAACATTTAGCTCACTGCTAACCGAACTCTCTTTTTCATGATACCTCATCACTCTTCCACACTCATTTCTTTTGACTCCTCACACCCAATCACTATGGATTAACTTCATGGGTAGAAATCACTGGTTAACGTGATTCCATAGAAGTTGTGTTAATTCCTAGCACACTGATCCCGTATATCCTATAAAGAATATGTTACTCAAAATGATTTATAATCATGTAAGCTCATGTAGAACATTTAAAGTACACTCCCAAAATATAAAATCTTATGAAAAAATTGGAAGTGGTTTGAATGTTTAAGAATATGTTTTCAATGATTGAAAGTTGTCCTTCTTTCAATCACATATGAGATTATGATAAAGGAATATACCTTTAAGTGCGATCTTACATCTCATGAAGCTTAGCTTAAAGTCATAAACATATGATCGTGTAAGCTCTTCTCAAAAATTCTGCAAAACTCTTAAGTCAAGTCAAAGAAACTTTATTCACTAATATTGAAAAGACAAAAAGCAGTAAAACAAAGAACTTCTCTTACTCCCCCTGAAATTATGCATCTAACATATGTCAGTTATAAATCACATGATAGAGATCTATAATTCACTTGTGAATTGTAGATCGTCATATCTATCGGATGCAAATAATTTCAGAAATAAATATGTACTCCCGCTTGAAGGTTGATTTCCTCGTTGGAGTATCGGAGTACAATCTCTCATATCAGCATTGAAGTAAGGTCTTTTCATCATTGAAGTGTGGGTCTTGAACTGTTGTATTCAAGAGCCATTCTTCTTTGAAGCATGGGATCTAAGCTGATTTACTTAGAAACCACTGTTCTCTATTGAGGTACGGGTTCTGATCTGTTGTAACTAGAAGCCACTGTTGACATTGATGTCCGGGTCTTGAACTGATTTACTCAAGAACCATTCTTCTCCTACTCCCCCTTGACAGTAGGTGCCTGCAACACAGGTTTAGTTTTCTTTGGTACCCACTGGTATTTGGATCCATATGTGTTAGTTGAAGTTCGTATGGGGGTAATGGAATAAGAACCATACCAGTAATGATCTTTGGTTCTGTGAACAGGATCATGTGTACGACAGTAAGAACAAGAATTTTTCTTACCTGATAACCTGATCATTTGATCTCTCGTGTAAACATGAGCAGGTTTACTTTTCAGCGCATTGTTCTTCGTTTCATTATGCGTATGTACACATGAGTTTTCATCTTTAACTAGTTTCTTCTTCCAAAAAAGATTTTCTTTCTTGTAGCTCCTTCTTTTCTGATGTGAACCTGAACCATCTATATTCTTGTCAAAAAGAAGGTTAGTAGGACGAGTCTAATTTGAAGATTTAGATTTATTAGGAAAATCAGATTTCTGAGATTGGCTTTTCTTGCGTTTACCAGAGGTGTTCTGTTTCTGTGAACGCTGATTTTTATAAACACTTGGTAAAGCCTTTCCTTTTACAAGAAAAATAGAATGATCTGGAAGTGAAGCATTGAAATCAACCATATCTACTCCTTCTATACACCCTTCTTCAGAATTTAAAAAATCATTTGCAGACTCAAATAAGTCATCAAAGAAATCAGTAGAAGTGTGAGGTGCTTTTGAAACTGTAGAACACTTTGTAGATTTAGAATGAAAAACAATGCTATTCATAACAGTAGAAAACACATCTTGTTCTATATTCACCAAAATTCTTTCGTCAGATAAGACATTTTCTACCTCAATTATTTTGCTTTCAAATACGAGTGGAGGTAGATAAGTTTTAGCTCGAACAGGTTTTGCCTCCATTTCAGTAGAAGAATAGGTAGCAAAATATTCTTTTGAAAGAACTTTTGGTTTTTCCGAAAGATAAATATCATTCAGTCTTCCATAACAGAATGGTAGTTGCATTTTCTTCAAATTCTTTCTATTTGTATCTTCTCTTGCCTCAACTTCTTCTGATGCTTTGGTAACAAATTTGGGTTTCAAATGAGAATGTTTACCAGCAGCATACATATAATCTGCATTATATAAACCAAGTTGTTTTCTGATAACATGTTTCAGGTAATGAGGATTATTACAACCTAATCCCCATTTTGCTTTAAAATCAGCCTCTTCATTAGGTGTATTCAAGAAAATAGTTTAATCTGTTTGGCCTATTGAGTAAAGTTTGGTTTCCAGACCATTTACCTTCTTATTTAGATTCTTGTTCTCAAACTGCAGCTTATAAACAATTAAGGCAGTTTCTTTCTTTTCTAAATCAGACTTAGAAATTTGAGAAACAAAATCAGAAATCTTCTTTTCTAAACAATCGTTTTTAAGATTAAAATCAGAAGCAGATTTGCATAGGGAATCCATGAGATCTTTGTTCCCAATAATTGACTTATTTAGCTCAAAGATCTTTTGATTACGCTTAGCAACTCTGCCTTTTTCCCTTTTCAGTTTTGACTGAAGGTCTTGAAGTTCGACCATCATCGCATCCATTTTGATCATAAAATTATTTTCGGTTAAGTTTATTACCTCTTCAGCTGCTTCATCATCTGAATCATCATACTTTGCATGATTGCCCATCAAGCACATATTAGCAGCTTCTTCATTCTCTTCTTCTTCCGAATCAGAATGATCTAACCATAATTCGTCTTCAGCCATTAACGCTTTGCCAGCTTCATGTTGCTTGGCTAATATTAGTTTGTTCTGGTAATACTCCGAATTGCGAACCTTTGGCTTTCGACAGTTTGAGGCGTAATGTCCAATCATGCCACAATTGTAGCATTTGTTTGGGACATTAGCTTTCTTGTCTGTACTAGTGTAGTCATTCACAAATTGCTTCCTTTCTTTTGGTTTCTTCTCAAGAAATCTACTTCCTTCTATTCTTTCTCTATGCTCATGGTTCTTAGAGCTTGATGAAGAATATCTCTGTGAATTTGATCCCGGTTTCTTGTAGAATTTCTTTTGGAATGCACGGGTCAGTAATTGCAGTGCTTGCTTGAGATTTTCTTCATCATCTCCATCAGATTCAGTTTCTGATTCAGAACTTGTAATTACTTTCTTCTTTTTCTTCTTATCTTTGGCTACAAGTGCAATGGAATCAGGAACTTTCTCAACTTCCTTTTTCTTTCCACTCCTTTTCTCTTCTACTTCTTCTTCGTTCTGCCTTAGTGTCTCATACACCTCGTGGAGTGGAATGTCACTCAGATCTTTCATCTGTTTCATTCTTCGTGTATGCTTTTTCCATTCTGGTTAAAGGACACTGAGAAACTTGACGTTGT
This sequence comes from Arctium minus, assembly GCA_954870635.1. Taxonomy (NCBI): domain Eukaryota; kingdom Viridiplantae; phylum Streptophyta; class Magnoliopsida; order Asterales; family Asteraceae; genus Arctium; species Arctium minus. The sequence goes on from OX941083.1 coordinate 107,112,688, forward strand.
TCTCAATCTGTTTCTTTTTAACTTTATTCTTTGACAGTTCGTTCAGAAGCAGAACATATCGTTCATAAGTGTCCGCTAGGCTTTCATCCTCAAAGACTTTGAATTCTCCATAACTGTTTATACAATTTGCGACTTTCATCTGGTTCCCAACCTTAGATCCCATCATCATCTTTTGAAGTTGATCCCACATCTTCTTAGCAGTAGCTTTGTAGCTGTCTATTTTGATGTAAATATCATTCGGGATACTTTGAAGAAGGAAAGATCTTGCTTGCTTATCAGCTTTGAAACGGTTCTTTTGTTCTTTAGAAAATTAGGCATACTCTACTGTAACAGTTTTCATCTTCTGTTCTCTTTCCACGTTACCATCCTCGCTGTCAGAAGAATCATCTTCAGCATCATCATCAGGTATTTGAACAGAAAGTGGTGCCATGGGACCTTCTTTTATTGATAAAAGAATGTTATCTCCGTTTAAGTGTCGATCCACAAAGTCAAGAAATTTGTCTTTCCATTATTCGTAATCCCCTTTAAACAGAACTGGGGGTTTGACATCCGTGCCAATGGAAAGAGCGTCTTTTGAAGTCATCCTGTTTCTGATTATGTGAAATAAAAAAAAACTTGATTCGAATTGTTAGTTCAGATAAAATGAATACAGATTAAAACAATTCAGAAATGACCAAGTCAGGAACTGGCGCGAAATTGGACTTTGCGTGAGAAGAAGGTCGCGCGAACTAGAGATTTGCGCTTGTAGTGGGTGGCGCAAACAGGGGTTTGTGCGAGGTTTGAGTGGTGCAAATGATTTGTTCGATCGGTAATAATTTGCGACCAGGATGATGCTTTGACCGATGTTCTTCGACCGGTATAATGTCTTCGACCGAACTAAATGATTTGTATTTTGCAAGAAGTTGACCGATATTGAGATGTGGACCGGTAAGTTGTTGAAATTAGACCTGTTTAGATCGACTGGTATCCCACTGAAATTGTTGACCGGTACAATGCTTTTATCGGGTGAACGACCGGTATTAGGTAGTCCAGCGACCGGTATGTATGGATGACCGGTATTCTGCAAATGCAAGGACCGGTACTGCTTCTCTTGACCGGTAAGAAGTGTTGGACCGGGAAGCTGCTTGAGAGTAACCGGGAAAGTGTGTGACCGGGTAAGTGTGTCGACCGGGAGTGGTTGTGAGAGTGACCGGGGTTTGAACTTTTTCGACCGATATTGAAAAAATTCGACCGATATTAAAAATATGACCGGTAATATGTAGGTCAACCGGTACAGTTTTCAAGTGTTGGACCGATATTATTGAGAGTGGGTCGACCGGTAATAATGTGACCGGTGTTGATGCTGTTTGGACCGGGAGTATGTTTGAGATTAGTATGGACCTATATATTGTAGTGGACCGGTAAGGATGTTGATATCGGTCGACCGGTATGGAACCTTCGACCGGTATCTTTTCTTCTCCGATTTATGGCCCTGTAAATCCCAAATTGAACTGCCTAGAGGTCGAATTAAGGCTCCAAACTTTGACAGATTTATCGACTAACCAACTAGAACAAGATACAACACTTTGATTTCGAAAACAACCACAATTTTAAGATTTTGATCGATGACACAGTGGTTTGAAAAATGAAGAACACAGAGAGTTCTTGAAATTTGATTTTGAATCAGGTATCAGCTCTGATACCAATTGTGAGTCCGTGTGATTGAACACGATCGTTTACCAGATAAATAAAACAACAAAGATATATAGTTACCAACCTGTTTCTGATTAACAATCGATGATTACAAGGTTGAATGTGTTCTTCAGTTATGAGCTCTTTCTCTCTCTTTCTTGATTGACCGATAAGAGTGTTCTGAGATATTAAGGGTTGTGAGATAAATAATATCTCATAACCTTTTATATCTCAACATAATATCTAAACTATAATATCTAAACTATAAACTAAATATCTATATATTAATATTAAAACATAACTTTGACTATTATTACAAGATAGACCCTAGACTATTGTTGAGAGTGACTTGTCAGCTTTAACTTCAGATTGCGATCTTCGTATTGGATGATCTTGAATCCAATGAGATTGTGTTCTAACAGTATGCATATGTATGTATGTATGTATGTACGTATGTGATCATGTATGTATGTATGTATGTACGTATGTGATCATGTATGTATATATGTATGTATGTATATGATATGTAGTATGTATGTCTATAGATCATGTCTATGTCATGTGTGTATGTATGTATGTATGTATGTATGTATGTATGTATGTATGTATGTATGTATGTATGTATGTATGTATGTATGTATGTATGTATGTATGTATGTATGTATATATGTCTATGTATGTGTCTATATATGTATGTATGTATGTCTATAGATGTATTGTATACATATGTATTGCTTGTATGTATATGTAGTGTATGTCTGTAGATGTATTGTATACATATGTATTGCTTGTATGTATATAGCACATATACGTCTATATCATGCATGTCTATGTATGTGTGTATGTATGTCTATAGATGTATTGTATACATATGTATTGCTTGTATGTATATGTGTATGTATGTCTGTATATGTATTGTATACATATTTATTGCTTGTATGTATATAGCCCATATACATCTATATCATGCATGTCTATGTATGTGTGTACGTATATGTGTATGTATGTCTATAGATGTATTGTATACATATGTATTGATTGTATGTATATTGCACATACGTCTATAGCATGTCTATATATGTATGTATGTATATATATGTGTATAGTATGTGTATGTCATATATATGCCGCATATGTATGTATGTATGTCTATAGGTGTATTATATACATATCTATTGCTTGTATGTATATGTATATGTCGTATGCATATAAATGTCTGAATGTCATGTACATGTTTCCGTTAACGGAAAAAGATAATGGCCGTTATGTCTAGTTAGTTCAGGGGTATATATATATATATATATATATGTATGTATGTATATATGTATGTATGTATGAATGTATGTGTATAGATGTATGTATATGTGTATAACACGTTTGGTCCTTGATCTAACTGGAATTAACGGGAAAAGATAACGACCATTAACTGTTTCCGTTAAGTCTAGTTACTTTAGGTGTATATATATGTATATATGTATGTATGTGTGTGTATAACACGTTTGGTCTCTGATCTAACTGGAATTAACGGGAAAAGATAACGTCGTTAATTGTTTCCGTTAAGTCCAGTTACTTCAGGGGTATTTTAGTCAATTTAAATATAATTTAATAAATTAATTAATAATTTTAAATATAATTTGATAAATTAATTAATAATTTATTTAATAAATTTAATATTAAATAGTATATGAGAATTTATTTAATAATTTAAAAGTAATTTATTTAATAAAAAATAAAATTCGTCGGAAATCCGTCGGTAATCACCGACGGATATAATTGTCGGTGAATTTGCGAAATTTCTAAAAAAATAAGCGGGCATATAGCCCTAATTTCAGTCTCTCGATCTCTCAGTCTCTCGATCTCTCGGTCTCTCCCTCTCAATCTCTCGATTTCTCCATCTCTCCCTCTCGATCGACCACCGGCGACGGCCACCGATATAACACCCTAAAAATAGAGAAATAAAAGCTCGAAAAAATCTCGCAATATGACGGCTATAAAATGAGCAAACATGAATAAATAGTGACCTGTTAAACAAACCCAATGTATCTTCCCGTGAACGGGGAAATATAGTTGTAGCTTTTACAAATGAGTCAAATGAAGAATATTACTCAACAACCTAATAATCTAACTTAGACAAGAAAAATTAAGATCGGGTGTTGTTATTCTTCCAAAATGTGTATCAACTATCACCATCGTATTGGTCAATATATCAACCCAAAAAGACCGCTCTCGACCCCTAGGTCGTCCGCTCATTCCCGAAGAATCCCATCGCTAGATTGACCTGCTATACATGTCATTTTAAGAAAAAAGTGTTAGGCTAAAGCCTAGTGAGATCAAACATTTGTATTTAAAATAATCAAAGATAAACGTAAATAAGGAAAATGAAGTTATAATAAGGATAATAGTGTTTTTTACCATAAACAGTTACCTTTTGGTTTAACGGGGGAGACCTGCTTACTAACATAAGTGACGGAACACAAAAGTAGGCCACTTGACAAGTCAGTAAAGTCAAAACACATAAAAGTACACGCAAGGGATGTTAGGCTCGGTGGCTTTAAACGTACACCCGCGGAAAGTCAACTTCAACCACATAGGGCCCTTACGTTGAGATCCTCATCCATTATCGTAATACTTAGCACATAGGACTTATAACCCAATCCGATGCCTCGACGTGAGAAACTAATGTCCCAACGTCGGACAAAATGCATCATCAAATATGGGGTCATGACTCCCAATGCAACCAAATATGTCACATAAAGCTAAAAAGCTAACCGGTGATTTGACGTTAAGATATAATGTCCAAAACATTGACAAAAGAAGGTTTTCGCATAATACTTGCATAATATTACCAAGAGGTTCCAATTTGACGTATGAATCACATGCTCATATTCCAACCATTTGGGTCACTTTAATATTTCAAATTTTAGTTTGGGATCCCAAATACTCAACCCAAGGTTATAGTAAAACAAGTTTCCAATGTACAAACTTATCAGCAGTTCAATATAAAATGTCATCAACCCTTCATTAATTAATCTTTGATGCTAGAGAATGGAATAGTATTATGCCAAATTTTATTCACATATAAATCCAAGATACCCTATTTCTTTTCTTGAAATCCTTTCCACACATATACACCCTAGAATCTCCAAAATTAGGGTTTTGGGTGAAAATTCACCCCCAAGTTACATAAATGAAAATGGAGATGTCTAGTAGGTTAAAATGATGATTTTAACATGTATAGAGTTTATAAAAAAGGATGAACTCACATTGTAGGGTTATATATGAACCCTAAAATCCAAGCACAAGTGAAGAGATGAGAAAGAGCTTTGAGAGGTTCAAATCTTGATCAATAAATGTTCAAGGACCCTAATGTTGACATAAATGATCAATGAAGGAGGTAGATGAGAGTATTAATGGCAAATGAGAGAAGAGGATTGAACTTACCCGATCCTAGGGAGAAAAATCGCAGCCACCAAGAGTTCTAAAAGCTAAGATTAGAATAAATGAGAGTTTGGCCGATTTCCCTCTTTTATTTGGGGTCTGCGCGCGCGCGAGTTCTCGCGCGGTGAGCCGCGCGGAGCACTGGAGCCGCGATTGGGCAGAGACCCGTGTGGTGAGCCGCGCCAAACACTGTTGAACTTTCTTCTTCTTCCTTTCTACTACCTTGGCTAACAAGTGAAAGAGATAGCTATTTCAAATCGTAACACCATTAAGACCCAAAATTCGGGGTGTTATAACCGGCGACGACACCCTCTCCCTCTCGATCTCTCCACGCCCTCTCCCTCTCGATATCTCCATCTCTCCCTCTCGATCTCTCAGACTCCCTCTATCTCTCCCTCTCAATCTCTCGATCTCTCCATCTCTCCCTTTCGATCGACCACCTGCGACGACCACCTGCGACGACCATAGCCGACCACCGGTATTCGATTTAATCATTTATTATCTTTTTTTTTGTGATTTCATTTATAACATGCACCAACAAATAATTATCTCATTTACTTGACATGCAAATTCTTTTTGAAAATTGTATCATATACATGTATTCATATGTATATATAAACAGTCAAGGACAATTCTATTTGAAAAGGAGCAGAGTGGTTACTCTCTTGCACGTGTAAAAGAATTTATAGTCCTTAACAATGTTATCACTATGATTTATTTTATGTTACCACTTAGGCAACATCATTAAAATAAAACTGAGAGACTACAATATCATATCAAAACTTTGAGTTTTAATGACTAATAATGGTATAATATAAAATTCCTAAATGTGAATCATTGAAGTTGAAACTAATTTATATTTTATAATTGATCTTCAATTATTTTATATTGCGATAATTATTTTGCCCTACTATTCACATATGTATGCTTGTACAAATGAAAGATGTAATTGGTAAAGTTCTATTATCCCTATTTATTTGATTCTTGTTGTCCCTTATTATTTTTGTTGTTGGGTTCTTCTCTATCTATAGAAAAAACTCTCATTTACAAAAATCTTCTCAATCTATATGGATAGACTAATTCACATACAACTTCATCCCTACAGGAGTTAATAAAAAACCAATTAAACGTTCTCTTAGTTTCTTATGTGGAAATCATGCCAAAGACCTTACAAATTGTATAAATATGTGTGTGTGTGTGTGTGTGTATGTTTGTTAATAATCTTTGTGTGTGTGTGTGTGTGTTAATCTGATTAATCTTTGTGTGTGTTAATCCGATATGAGTTCTTTTAGCTTATTAAAACGCCATTTTTGGTTTGATAGACTTGTGATAATGTTTTTGTATGAGTTTAGCTTATGATTTGGTTTTTGTGAAAATGTTTTGGTATTATTTGGTTTGATAAACTTATGATATTAATTAGTTGGGTTGTCAATTATTGGACAAACATTAGGTTGATAAATGGAAACATTTGGTATGATTTAGGATTTGATTATACTTGATTTTATTTATTTATTTTAGTTGGGTTGCCAATTGTTGGGCAAACATTAGGTTGATATACAAAAATATTCATTTTATAGCCGTTATGCCGTCGAAAATTTAAAAAACCTACGGTTTTGACTTTCCAATAGTCAAACCATTACACTTAGAGTTTTAGAGTCATCCAAAACTCCTCTACACCTATGGTTTGATTTTCAAGAAGGCAAACCATTACATGTAGTGTTCAATAGACTTCTAACTTCGTTGACATTTACGGTTTGACTTTTAAATAGTCAAACCATTACACGTAGGGTTTTAAACTTTCCAAAACACATTTCTTTGATTGTAACCTACGGTTTTAACTTTCCAATAGTCAAACCATTACACTTAGAGTTTTAGAGTCATCCAAAACTCCTCTACACCTATGGTTTGACTTTCAAGAAGGCAAACCATTACATGTAGTGTTCAATAGACTTCTAACTTCGTTGACACCTACGGTTTGACGTTGATTATGTTGATCCACAGATAGAAACTCGACATAATCGCGAGTCAAGAAACTTTACCCCAGATATTCCTAGTTCTTCAGGAATAGACGATCGCTTGAGCATATTCAAGGTTCCATATCGTAGATTATTCGAGAAGGGGGGGGGAGACCATCTTGACTCAAGTTGAGATTCACAAGATCCACACATATGTGTTGTTGAATTATGAAGAAGTTCGACCTTTTCAATGGACCTTCGATGAGTGGATACGACAAAGAGAACCTCAACTTGATGCAGTTGCACAAGATAAAGCTCGGGATGAAAGGTTTTCTACTTGGTTCGAACAACACGTGAGTACAAAAATATAAAATTTACGCATGTAATGTTACACATATGTAATTTATTTCTTATTTGTGGTTTTATAGGTCATGCTCAGATCAACCGATTTCTCCGATCATTTGAAATCCCTAGCACATAGACCAGGCTCATATGCTTGGTCGCATAAGGAATATTTTGTCAATGGATACAAGTTTCTTATGGTAACACATGCCGCTGAACGTGTCACACATAATAGTGGCGTTTGTGTGAGAGGATCTTGTTATGACGACTCCGAGTTTGACTATTATGGAATGTTGGACGATGTGTTAGAGGTGGAGTATTACGGTGTGGGCTATTGTGTTGTAGTTTTGTTCAAGTGTACATGGTTTGATAGTCTAGAGGGAGTTAGAGTCGACCCTAAACATGGGTTGGTTGATATCAAATACAAGTCTAGACTCAGAGGTGAGGACAATTACGTCCTAGCATCACAAGCGGAATAAGTGTATTACACACCCTATCCTTCAGGAAGTAAGGATTTAAAGGACTGGTGGGCATTTGTGAATATCAAAGCCCGTGGAATATATGAAGTTGCATAAAGGGCTATCGATGTGTTGGATGATGATAACGTGGATGGAGAACCGTTCTTTCAAATCAACGAACGAGTAACTCATAATACAAACAATTAGGTAAATGAGGACCTCGATTTTGTCCCTCTTGTCACTGGGGAGCTCAACGTAGTCACCACAAATGGAGAAGCTAGCGAGGAAGATGCATCAGATCACGAAGCTAGCGACGAGGAAGAAGAATTTGAAGACGTGGATGATGATGAAGATAACGAAGACGAACTTATGTTATCTGATCACTCATCTGAGAACTAGTGTGCCTTTCTTATGTAGACATTATTCATAATAGTTATATCCTTATTATATGTTTGTACACTCATATTTTTGGGTCTTATGATTTATGTACACTTAAATAATAGGTACGCGGACATGATGAGAGATGCCCATCTATTCGCCCAGGGCAGGGCTTTAGCCATTGATGGTGTCCAGTTCGATGGACATGACTACACGATTCTTGCCGCACACCCTCCAGAGTGGATCTGGAGTGAGTTTTGGGTCAAGATGATTGAGCAGGTTTGTTTTGTTTTGAATACTTGTATCTGGTTATACTAGGATTTATATTGATTTATGTCTTCTTTTTAACAGGTATGGAACACCGATGCGTTCCGACGTGTATCTGCGGCCAATACGGCCAATCGGGCCACCGAGTATGAGGGTATCACATCCATGCATTGTACCAGATCTATTAGTACCGCTATGCATCGGGACCGCATGGTAATTTATCATCCACTAGACTAAATGTATATAATTGATGAATATATATATATACATGATTTTATTACCTACTAACAATTTAAGTTGTTTATTGTAGATAAATACATGGGGTCGTGAGCCAACTACCGACGAGGTTTGGGAGGCTACACACTGCACCAATAGGAAGCTTATTCCGGGTGCGATTGGTCCGCCCATGGATCCTCTGATCTATGTTTATCCAAAGGAGGCTAATATGGCGGTAAGTTCAATTATGCATGGCTAGATTTTTGTTTATTTTATAAGATATATATAAATTATAGCAAACATAGTTTGGGCTGCCATTGTTGGGCAGACGATAGGATTGTTTTGATAAAAGCAAGTCATGGATATATATGTTCAAATTACAGTTGAAATGATGCCGAATTTTCTATAGGTTAGTTGACTTGACAATGTCTAATTTTGTAAACTGTAGAATAACTACCGTCGGATTAGGGAGGATGAGTACCCAGACTTACCTGCCGGCACTGTACCTCCCAATGACGCCGAGTTGTGGGAGCGCAGTGTCGGAGGACGGCGTAAAGGCCGTATTTTTGGATGGGGGACCAGTCAGGATCCCTATTATGCTATGACCGATGATTCAGGTTCCAGTTCGAGCGAGAGCACGTGCGACCATCGCGATGAGGAGGTATGCTTGTCAAATGTTAAATGTTTAACATTGTCAATCATATGTTTGTTAAATGTTGTCTAACATTGTTCTATATATGTTTGTTAAATGTTGAATTTCAGTTGAATGAGCTGAGACAGATGGTAGAGAGAGAGGAAGTAGAGATGATCCAAATGCAGAAGCGACTACATAGAGAGGAAGCAGAGAGGATCTGGATGCAGGAGCGAATAAAGAGAGATGAAGCAGAAAGGAGGCAGATGCAAGAGCGAATAGAGCAGTTTGACGCGTTCATGAGGAAGTTTCAAGATCACCCATTTCCCCCTCTGTAGGATTACGTTTTTGTACTACGTTATGTATTTATAGATATTAAATTAAGGTTTTGTACAGTTTAAAACTTAGTATTAATTAAAAATTGGCAGGTTTTGTACAGGTTAAAAACTGACATTTTTTAATTTTTAATTATTTAAAAAAAATAAACTATCGATGGATTACCGACGGATAATCCGTCGGTAAATGATTTTTAATTTAATTTTATTTATTAAATTCGTAGGAATTCCGTCGCTAAATCCATCGTAAATGATCTGTCGGAAATTAACACGTCGTCGGTGATCCGTCGGAAAAATAAGTCGTCGGTGATCCGTCGGTGATCTGAACACCGACCAGTGCTATACCGACGACCATTTAACGACGGATCACCGACGGATTTCACTTTTACCGACGGATCACCGACGTATTCTTTCGTCGGTGATAAGCATCTGTTTTGTAGTGAGTGGCTTATTCAGTAAGCTTCTAGGGGAGCATTATGCAGAAAGTCAAGTTTTTTTTTTTCCAAACCTACCATTCCTAGTTAAAAAACACGTTACTTCCATCTATGAAAAATCCCCCATAAACAAAAACCTTTTCCATCTATATAGACATATTAATTTACACATACAACTTTATCCATATAGGAGTTATTGAGAAACCAACCAAATTACACCTTTTTAGCTCATTCATTTGGTGTAGTAAGCTAGCACATGTCAAATCCCTGCAAAACCATACCGGGAGGTGGTAAAGATGATACCAAGGTATTTGAAAGACACTACGACTTATGAAATGAGTTTGCACGCTTGATCGATTTTGTGACTCCGATTATGCCAAAGATTAAGATAGATGAAATTCTACATCCCGAACATTCAGAGGAACTGTAATTAGTTGGGGGGAAAATACTACAATCCATATGTGCATTATGTACCAAAGTCTAGATATTATCCAACAGTGAAACTGTAAATGAGACTTTGTATCAGAAGCAACTTTTATGCTACTTGGGATTAATCAAGAATTAAAGTATGGTGGTGAATATGATGACTACAGAGCGATCACTTGGCCGAAAATCTGACATATAATTAGAGGACCAACTACATCCAACTTTGTAAGTCATTCCTGGTTGCTATGCATGAGGACAAGGTTGTGTAATTAAAAAAGATACACAACAACGATAATGCATTTGACATGTTCACCAAGTCACCATTGGCAAAATTTGAGCATTACTTGAATCTCATTCAATTGAAGAGTTGCTAGTGTCGTTTGGCACTTTGAGGAATGATGATGCTATAATTTGTATTTTGGGGATTAACTTATATAGCCTATGTTTGACTCTAGGTGATGTCCAAGATGAAGCTTATTAACATGTAATCATTGAGTGCCTATTTTGTATTAATTTTGTTGCTCTCAGATCCAAGTGTTTAACGTCAAGGTGAATTGTTAAATTTTCCTATACAAAACTCATTTTTTATTGGAGAACTGGATGGACATTTCAAGGAGTTGAATGGTCATCTTCAAGAGCCAAAAAATAATATTTCTAGATAAGTCAATAGGGAGATGAGTAGTCACATTTGTACTTGTAAATATCCATTACATATATCAAATTAGACACACCAAAAACTCATAAAAGGTTCATTCTTTTGAGCACTTTTGAGATGTTAGAGCAACACTTTGTTAACCCAATAAAGATGTCTAATACTTGCAAGTGAGGTAACATTATTTTTACTTTTTATATTGTTTTTCATGGTGAATATCCTCCCCTCCTTCGTCTTCATGTACATTATCACATTGTATAGTGGATCCCCATAAATTCGGTGTTGCCTCATCTTGTTTACGCTTACATTTCATATTCGTGTATTTAGTTTCCCTTTTTTGTTGAACACACTTTGATAAGATCCATTTTGTCCCGCCTTGGTTATTTGGTTTGGTCGCTTTGTGTGATTATTGGGGAATGAGGTTCATCTAAATGCCAACACACATAATACCAAAGTTATATCAAGTAGTATCTTGTCTCTTCCTAAGTCTCCTACAACATTAAAACTGATTATGTACACTTAATTGAAAAATTGATACAACAAATTTATGTCGAGTTTAGTACCTTATTGCCTAGTCACTAAATTGCCATAGTACAATGTTGAGCATGAAGCCACAATTTTTACCCGCTCGCTAAGATTATTGTGTCTTATTTGTGTGCTAACAAAGCAATACACTTTATGGAAAGACTTAGTCCTACACCCTTTTGTTAACAAAGATAAATCTACAATTCTGGAAGAACAATAATCTTACAACTTCACAAAATCCAAAAGTTGCTTTATTTCCATGCCCTAATCCATTTCTTGTTCTAAAATGTTGAGGGTAACCCTCCGTTAACCTTCAAGCACAACATCTCACATTACACTCTGCGCCTTATAACACTGTATCTCCACGTGCCTCTTTCAACACAATATATCTCTCTATGCCTCTTTCATCACAATATACCTCTCCGTGCCTCTTTCAGCACAATATACGTCCCCGTGCCTCTTTCAACACAACATATCTCTTCGTGCCTCTTTCATCACAATATATATATATATATATATATATATATATATATATCATAAAGCATTTCACAAAACTGTATTTTTTTACCCATAAGCGTAAACTTCAACGTTCGAAAACATATGTATTCCATTTCGAAAATGGTTAAAAGAAAAATCACCTTGAACGATGATATACTCCACTTTCACACACACAGTCTCCACAAGTACAAGACTTCATAACCGAACAATAGGATCTTGACAAATGATCAACATTGATTAATCTTCTTATAAACCGTAACTTGCTTCTTTCTCCTAGAACTTTTCTCTGCAAGCACACATACTCACTTGTACATGAAACCGCCTTTGGAAAATAAGGCTATGGATGAGAATGAGCCATCTATTTATATGAATCCGATATTGCAATTTAAATCTTCATCTTACCTCTAATAACCACTTAGACCCTTAACTTAAATAACAATAATAAAACTCACTCCTAAACTTATAAAATATATTTATAAAACCCCCCTTAAACTTATAACACGAGTTTGACACCTCCTACTTAGAATAAGAGAATCTTGACACCTCGTGTTTCTAGTTTTTCCTTGTCGTGCTTCTAGTTTTTCTTTGTCGTGCTTCTAGCTTTGATTTGTCGTGCTTCTAGTTATGCTTTGTCATTCTTTCTCTTACACCTCCCTCAATTTGCAACCTTGGCCCCTAAAATAATAATCACTTATAAAACAACTCTTGAACTTCTATTGACAAAATTGGGTTATTACAAACTCTCCCCCTTAATAAAATTTTGTTTCGAAATTCGTTCAAGCAACAACGAGGGTAACTAATCACCAAAAATCGATTTCAAACTCTTACAACACATCAATGCCTTTAGGGAACCCCCGAAGGACCTTTACATAACCAACCTCACATATTGAACCATCTTTCAAACTATAACATGAATACCAACAAAATACCACACTTTCGTTGCACAACTCTGATTAAACTCATGGAACACATGATATTCTTAAAGATCAACCCCGGTCAGTAGCCAAAAAGTAAAATTATCCTATTTTCCAACTTAAAATTTTTATCTTACTCAACACCTCAAACTTATAAATTTAATATGCGTAACAAACATTACTCGATATGATCATATCATAACTGTAACACCCGTAATTTTCTAATGATGGCAGATGAGCGGCTAAAGAAACAGTCAGCGGTCGACCAAGAGAAACGGTCGGGGAACGGTTTAACACGAGGGGTGAGAAGGAACAACAGGCGACACGCGCGGCTTGGCCTGCGACCTCAAGCCGCGGCTAGGCCTGCGTAAGTCATTGTGATCTGTGGCTCAGGAACACGCACGGCTTGGCCCACGACTTGAGGTCGCGACCAAGGTCGTGGGAGACAGTCTGATCGACTTAAAACCCAATTTTTCTAGGTTTTTCTCTCATACTCTATTTCTTTCTTCTTTGGGACGAATTTGGGAGCTTAAGAACTGATTTGGGGCACCTTGATGTGAATCTACCCTAGGGAGATCAAAGAGTTGGTGGTTTGAAGCTTGGTGATAGGAAGGGTGAAAGATTTCATGGGAGAAATGTGGTTGGAAGACTTCAAGTTCCGTTTGAGGTAAGCATCTCGTATATTCCAAACTTTAGTATAAGGATCTTTGTAGATCTAAAGGTTTTACTTGTTATTGGTTCATTTCTAGAGTTAAGGAGATGGGTTATTTGGGAACCCCAACTCATTGTGGAAGATGACTTGGAAATGGTGGTATCTACACTATTGGACGCTAATGGTTGAATTTGGAACCTAGGTTTAACTTAACCTAGCGAGGTGAGTTCAAGTTGATTTGTGAAAACATTGTACATGCCAAAAATATATATTTTAGAGTATTTATATGTTTTATATGATTTTATAAAATGTTCAAATCTTTGATGAGTTTTGCTATTTGAACAAATAAGATTTTATAAAGCTTGTGAAACACCATATGTGAGATTTTTAGACATTTTGATAAATAAGTCATAAATGAAAGGGTTTTGATGATTTATTGCATAAATGAGATTATTTGGTTAAAAGGCACTTTTAGCGTTTGTTTTAGAGAAATGCTTAATTTTGTGTTATGGGACATTTTTGAAGGAATAAATGGTATAAATTCATTTGGAAAGTAATTTGTCCCAATCTAAACTGTGTTGGAGTTTATTCATATCTTTTGGAGCCTGTGTTTGCATGATACGAGTCAATTGCGTTTTATTATTTGGGAATCGTTATTTGTTGGTCAAAAAGGGTTTTGAGCATTTTAGCTTGGTGTTGACTTAAAAGAGTCTTGGGGATAATTGTCCGGTTTTAATGGCTCAGCGTAGAGCCCAGTTATGATTTACATACTAATGCACCTTGTTGCATATTGATATTAATTACATGCTCAAGTGCGTTGGTCATTCTTGTATAGTCATGTAATGTTAGACTATGTTGCATTGGATCCATAGGCACGTAAGTCAGTCTGTTTTGGTAGTCAATTAGGTATTTCGGGGTTGGACTCCGGGACCCATGTTTTACGACTTGAAACTTTTCAAGTAGGCACTAGGAGGGTTGAGTCTAGAAGTGCTACCGGGGAGGTAGGCACTAGGACCTCCGTCGCTTGAATTAATGCCTTGGAGGTAGTCTGTAAGTGTGTCAGGCCTTCGAGGTGGAATTCATTGTAATGTTCACCAAGGTCAACTAAATCTTAAGGTGAAACTTGTTAAGAAGTCATAGGAACACTTGGGCTTTTATGTCGTGAGGTGTCATGTGATTAACGTTGCAAGAGTGACATACTTTTGTGTTCCTCCACTCTCAACGGATATGGGTCTCCACCGTCGTCGGCCAATAACATTGTAATTATTAACGCCTTACTTTATTATCGTTTGGTTTGTGTGGTTGACTATAAATGATGACCTTAATACTGGATTCCCTCCACGTATATTAAGGTTTTAATGAAATATGTCATTCCCATGTTTTGATATTTTGATTCCTTCCATTTTATGGTCGCTTGAGTATTGGGCCTAGTGTCCGTGTTTTCGGTGATGTATTGTATATATGGGTTATTAACCATGATTTATTGGTTAAGCATTTTGCCCCACCTGTGCTTGGGTGTTTTGGGATACAACATTTTATTCACGTTTCTTAAATTAGGAGTCAATTCCCATTCTTGTTGCATGTGAGTGTTGGGTTGCATCATTTTATAAAAAAAATGCTTTGTAATGAAGTGTTCATCTTTGAAATGCATGATATTGGAAAAGAGTCATCATAAGTTTAAAGTAAATCATTTGAAATATTACGATTTTAAGTGGAGTTTATTCCTTTTAAAGATATATTTATTCATGTAAAACTCTTGAACTCACTAGGCGTTAGCCTAACCTTTTTTTATCTGTTGGCATGTGCAACAGGCTTCGTTTGGGAATAGTTCTAGTGACACTGTGAAGAGAGAAGTGCTAATTGTGTGCTCGAGAAGTGAGTGACTTGGTGAAGTCTTCCACATTGGCTTTGTGAAGAACAACTTGTATTGGGGTTAAGTAGCACTCGACTTCAGTTTAGTCTTTGTATAGTATTGGAGTTGATAATTGTTGAGGTTAATTATATAATTTTGATTGGAGGTATATCATGTTTTGATTTGTAGGAAGAAGTTTTATCCTTTACTTGATGTCATATCGAAATTTTAAATTAGTTACTCTTACCAAAATTTGAGGGTGTTACAATAACTTACAATTTAAAACGCGTCTAACTTAAAACACTTCATAAAGGAATATCATCAATTAATTGCAATAATAATAGTATAAATCCAATTCACGGCTTAAATTCTCAAATATAAGGGAAGTACTAGGTAAATACCCAACTCCCTTAAACCATATTTCTCAATATTCACAAACATCAAATACCATCCCTCAGCTTAAGTCTAGGCTATCATCAACCTAGTTCACTTAAACTAAGGCTCTGATGCCATATGCAATGAACCAGTTTCTAAATTTAACCACAATAACATGAAACCATCCAAAATGATTCAAAGAGAGTTGACTAAAAAAAACTATCTTTGTTTCAAGCTTTCAACCTCTCTTCCCCTATTGAGTTGCGTTGAATAGGTAAAAACCACAGATGCTATGGAAAACCTTTCCTTCCTTGCCAAGGGCAGCTACTCACGTGTTAATAGATCTTTCACATACTCCCTATTTATTATGTTTCCCTATTGGTCTCACTACCATACCAAACCTTCTTTAATCAAAGGCGCCAATACCGATATCAGAGCACCCTGCTATACTCTACTTGTTCACCTGTGTCGGTTTGGGGTATGGTCAGTTCCTTTCTCAATAATCCATCTTGCCTCCCAAATCTCTCTTCGAAGGTGAAGCTCTTCTCAGAATCATCTCAAATACAACGTCGGAAAGAATATTTCCAACCACACTAATAAATTATAACCGTAGCTTTAGATCCTTACCGATATGATCACCTAAATTGATAAAAAAATATAAACAACTTGATCAAAACTTGTGAACCGGTAATTGAATTCACTCACAACTGTCTTCTTTCCAGGCTAGCAATTCATTTATCTCCACCACAAACTTGCCCTGTAATACATATTTTGAAAACAAATGAGGGTTAGACCATTGGTCTAGTGAGATAATCCCTGTCAGTTTGTACATAATATCATAAAAATCATTGATATAAAACATTCATCAATTTCAGAAAACACTCCGGTGGCCTTCAAGCACAACATCTCACATTGCAATTCGGGCCTTCGAGCATTATATCTACCCGTGACTCTTTCAGCACAATATCTCACTCGGTGTCTCTTTCAACACAATATCTCACTCGGTACCTCTTTCAGCATTGTATCTCACTCTGTGCCTCTTTCAGCACAATATACCTCTTCATGCCTCTTTTAGCACAATATACCTCTTTGTGCCTCTTTTAACACATTATACCTCTCTGTGCCTCTTTCAACACAACATATCTCTTCATGCCTCTTTCAGCACAATATAGATATCTTTATATTATAAAAAATAAAGAGAAAATGATAATATTATTTAATACCTTCAAATTATTAAATTTGGCTTTTTAGGGTACATCTTTTTTTTTTGTTTTTTTTTTTGCTAGGCAAGCTAAAAATCATGAAATTAAAACGAAAAATTATACATAATTGATTATTTCCCAAATAAAGGTAGGAAAATCATAAGTTGTTGATTTTCATATGATCTAATTGTTTTAATTTAAATAAATAAAAACTTGAATTATGAAAAAGAACTTCACATTGATTTTAGTGCTCTAAAATGAAGGATTTTGGGCCGATAGTGGGGCGAAACTTTGCAGTTTATAACAAGGGTTGTGGCATACTGGTTAAAACCCTCGGGGATGTGGTGGAATATCCCATCTACCCAGGGTTCGAATCCATGCGTACACAACAATTGTGGCCACTGAGGTTTAATCAGAGCTGATGTCTTACAATCATAATTTACCAAGGGATTAGTCTAGGCTTAGCCTAGGACACCCTTACCAAAAAAAAACTTTGCAGTTTATCATGAGGTCTGACCCATTCTTTTCACTAGAGTATTTATCTTTCTCCCATTGCTCCCGTGAAAGCGTATGCTAGTATAAATTAGTATTTTTCCCATGATCAATTCATTTATTTACAAACGAAGTAAATAGAAGATTACACCCTAACTATGGAAACCAAAAAAAGGCTATACAAGGAATGAATGCAATATATATTGAACTATACAAGGAATGGCTACAATATATATTAACATTCCGTCGCAACTTGATTGGGAGGGTTAATTACTTTGGACGTTCAAATTGGAACGAAAATCGGTAAACAGAGAATATAATAGTCCCTTGGTGAATATGTCGGCATACTGAGGACTGGAGGGTACATGGAGAATATGTATTTGACCCAGGCAACATTTTAACGAACAAAATGTATGTCTATATCAATGTTTGGTCCATTGATGCTAAACCAGATTGGAAGAGAGATAAATCGTACTTATGTTATCATAGTAGACGATGGTAGCTTTGGAAAGAGGAGAGTGACGTTCATAGAGAAGATTTCGAAGCCAACACATTTCATCAACAACATTGGTGACTCCACGGTACTCCGCTTCAGCACTAGATCATGAAATGTTGCCTTAACGTTTGAAAGACCAAGACAAAAGATTTTCTCCTAGAAACACACAGTATCTGGTTATCGATCGCCTAGTCATGGGACACCCGCCCCGATCTTTGTCTGAGTAGGTGATGAAGCCTACAGTGAATGGTGCATATAGTTGAAGACCATGATCAAGTGTGCCTCAAATATACCTCAAAACGTATATCAAAGCATTGAAATGAGCCTCATGTGGATCATGCATAAATAAATAGATTTGTTGCATGACATATGTCAAGTATGGGCGAGTGAATGTGAGGTACTATAAGACATATGTGAGACAACAATACAAAATGGGATCCGCTTCGGAAGGACCGAAAGTCCCAAGTTTTGATTGTGTGTCTGATGGAGTATGACAAGGTTTGCAGTTAAACTCACTCAAGAATATTTGTGGCATATTTTTGCTGATAAAAAAACCATCTTTATTCCATGTAGCAGAAATGTTGATGAAGTAACTGAAAGGCCCAGATCTATCATGGCAAACTCACGGCTGAGAGAAACAATGATGTGCTACAACAAAGCATTAGTACGAGTTGAAAGCCGAAGTGTGTAGCTGTCAGGATCGAATTCTCAACAAGAATTATGAATACTCAGAAACAATATCAAAGAAGTTGCGGAATAACACTTTGATATTCAATAAAACAGTAAACAAACAGTATATGATAAACACTTTGCAAACTTGTATTAAAATCACAAGATTACACACTCAACCTCAATCTTGAAGAACAAGCTCTTTCAAGACGAATTCTACTTCTCTAGAATTAGGAACTATGCCTTGAGGTTGATTCTCTAAAAAAAAACTTTAGAAATAAATCTGTAAATCTATATCTAAACTATTATGTCAAATCTATACATATACTGAACAAAAAGATAATTACAAATAAATAAAATATCTTCAGTATATCTTCCATAAATATCTTCAGAATATCCTTGTTTATCTTTAATCACGATCTCTTCATTATCTTCACATTACCTTATAAGCAACATTAAGTCTTGACAGCATTAACTACTAAGCAGCACTAACCACTAGCAGTACTAACTAGCTAAGCAGTACTAACTTTGTTCAAGCAGCACTAACTTTGACTAGCAGTATTAATTCTACTAGCAGTAGTAATACTCAGCAGTATTAACTTTGAAGTCTTCTAGCAGTAGTAATTCTGAACTAGCAGCATTAACCATACTTGATGAATTCTTCAGTTCCCAACAGTAGCGAACTGAGAAAATCCTTGGAACCAAGCCCATGTATTGTTTCAAATCGTAAAGAGATCGTTGAAGATGGCAAACGTAATCAGGATTGTATGCGTCATGCAATCTGGGAGGTTTATGCATGTAAACAGTTTCATGAAGATTACCATGAAGAAAAGATTTTTTCACGTCGAGTTGGTGAACTGGTCAATGTTGGGAAATAACACTAAAGACCGTCTAAATGGTGGTCGATTTTAGGACTGGGCTAAAGTCTCGTTCCAATCAATCCCAATCTATAGCTCTTCCCATTTGTTACCAATCGTGCTTTGTATCGCTCTAAAGAGCCATCTGGATTAAATTTATTTTTGAATTACCATATGGGCATGACAACATTCACCCCCACGAGTCGTGGAACTAGAACCAAAGTAACATTGGTAATAAGAGCATTATATTCTACGTGCATGAATTTTCATCAATGAGGGTCCTGTAAAGCCTGTAAGTGAGAGAGGCGGGTAGAGGTATAGAGGTTATTGTTAGGTCATGAAAATCAAGCAATTCCAATCAAGATGTACAAATTTGACATTTCTGAACAAGTCTAGAGAGAGAATGTAGAGAGAGAAAACATTAGTCGTATATCTCACAATCACAATGTGTACAAACTCTTACACCATACAAACTCTCATATGCCTTTAAACTCTGATGCTTTTGAAGAATCTTGAAAATTCTTTCACAATGTCTTTGAACAATCATCAAGTCTTGAACAAAACTTTGAACTTTGAGAAATCTTTCAACTCTAAGGAATCTTTCAATGCTTGTATCTTCATCTCTGTGATCTCTGAATTGTCTTTAAGCAAACAAACTTTCTTGAATCATTTTTTAAACTGACTTATAATCTGACTTGAAAATCCAGATATATATCCCCCTTTTTATGAGATGTATCCATTTGACTTGAAAATTCTGAATATCTCCCCCTTTTTGATAAATCTTTCATCAGGTTTTCAACTGACTTGAAATTCCAAAATATCTTCCCCTTTTACTTTTCTTCAGAATGTCTTTCAAACTTTACTCAATCTTTCATATTTGACTTGAAAATTCAGAATATCTCCCCCTTTTTTATGATTGTGACCAGCAAAATCATCAAAACCTTTTTCAAGTCATCACAGTCTTTGAAAATTTATCTCCCCCTTTATGATAAACTGACATTCTCCGCCTTTTTGATCTGTGTATCCGTCAATTCATAAAATGTATATACCCGAATCTTTTCAAATTCAGATATAATAAACGTTGTAACCCTGAATCAACAAATGATACAGTTAAAATTTCCTGTAAGTAGCACGGAGCCACTTTGTACAACGGATGTACATTGGAAAGAAGTTTTTGTGATGTTCACTCCCCCAGGGCTTCCATTCAATCATCGAAAAACCACAAAGGAATTTTCTATGAATGTTATGACAAGAAATCTTATTCCTTGTGTGTACATGAAAGTGTATGAATGAATAAAGCTACTTAATATTTTTCAGGCTGAAAGTGTGTAAACTGTTGAGACAACAACAAATATTACACGGACTCAATGTGCATGAAAGAGGTGCGAAGGTGGGGTAAATTTCCTTCTTTTTCAATATCTAAATCTTTCGAGTGAAGACTAGATAGCAGATATGTTGCGTCCCCAAATAAAATGAAACTTTTCTTTGTTAAGAAAGAAACGAGTGGTTGGTGGGGTAATTGCAAGAGTTGGCATGGGCTCACTGCCTTTTTCAATGATGGTCACCAAAGAATGTGAATCAATCAATAATGTGGCTGCCTGACTCAGAAAGTGGTTGGTGCAGAGTTCTGATATTCTTTTAACTCTGTTCTCATACCCTCTTTCTTTTGAACAATTAAGCTCACTTCTAACCAAACTCTCTTTTACATTTTTCCGCTCCACATACTGAGAAAAACTCAATCGGATGAGTTATCTCCCCCACTCTTTGATTTAAAAATCCCTCACCCCTCAATCACTCTAGGATAACTTCTGGGGTAGGAAACACTGGTTAACGTGAATCCATGGAAGTTCTGTTTAAGCTCTCACACGAATCCCATGTAATTTTCCTAAAAAGAATAGTTGCTCAACAATTTAACTTGAACAGTTAAGCGCATGATAACATTGTCATATAAATGTATGCTCATCAAATATATAAATGAAAATTTGAGCATTTAAACTTTGAAGATCTCTCAAAACAAGGATATTGGATGAATGAAATGAAATCAAGAGAATTGTTTTGAGAATCTGACAATGTATCAATCAGATCAATAACATAAGATATGAACGTGAAATGGTTGGGGTATCAAAGAACTTGATAGTTTGTTTATATGAACGAATATAAATAATTTAACAATGAACGCTCAAAGATAGAAATAATGATTTATGCTGAAAAACATTGAATTACAAACGAGGGTATTACCATCGAAAAATTGTTTCTTTATGAGACATGGTAATAACAAAATCAATATGAAGTACTGAACCAGTGTGTATGAATACTTGACAGTATATAGACAAGATAATACACAAGTATTGATCTTTGGAAACACATGGTCAGTTAAACATTAACGCTCAATAATGAAAAACATTTAAAAAACACACTTCTAAATTCATGAAATATTTTGAGAATCAGAAGTGGTTTGAACATGTAAGAAAATAATTTTCATGTTCAAAAGTTGTTCTTCTTTCAAACAATCAGAGATCTAGATCAGAAGATATTTACATTTAAGCTCCCCCTCAAATCATGATAAAATGATTTATATTCTGATAAGCTCCCCCTGGATATTTGAATGATATCTTTATCTTAAACATTGCAGACCGATTCCTAAACTGATGTGTTTAGAAGTCTTAGTCCTTTAACATTAAAGAACGGGTCCTGATCTGTTGTAATCAGAAACCATAATTCTTTAACATGGAAGAAAGGCTTTTGAACTACTTTCTAACCACTACTAGCTACAAACACTCAAAGGAAAATAACTTTGACTTATACAAGACTTGACTATATTTGACTTTACAGACTTTGACTTTTCTACACTAAATCTTGGATACAACTATACACTAACAGTTATAGTATGAAAATTAAGATGTTGTATGGATTTGGTGGTACCACGTTGTGAGTGATAGCACTATATGGTTTTAAAACGTTTTTGTAACCATTTGAACACAACGGAAAATTATTTTGGTTACAAATAATTAGAAACTTTTCTAGAAATTAAAACCCGAGCCAGATCCAATGACAATTAAAATAAATCTAAACAACTATAGTGCGTTTAGAGGTTACCTTTCAGATTTGTCTAGGATTATGACAGAACACTTAAAAACCAAGCTAGGTTTCCCCTATTGATGGAGGAAAAACGTTTTGTCCTCCATCGGGTGCTAGACCAAAACCGTAGATCTAAATATGTGTTTCTTTAACAGAAAGAAAGAAAATGTTTTCTTTCTGTTTTTCCTATGATAACTAACAACTAAAATGTTGATTAACCTTTTAATGTTTGCTTAATACCTTATTTATATCAACTGAATTAGAGATAGGCTATAATTCTAAATAAGGATTTGCAATTATCTTAATATTTATATAATTATCTTAAACTTTAATATAATTATATACATTTATAGATAACACTCTGTAATTATTATAATTATAAATCAACACATTTTTTTGTAATTATCCTCCAAGAATAATCATTTTAGCAATTAACATGATTTAATTCAGGTTTCATGAAAATAGAGGCAAACGTATTCTTTGTGTGAGACCCTATAAGTTTGCATACTCGTTGGCAGCATTCTTGTGTGATACGAGTTTTGGGCATATAGTAACTTACAGTAATCATACGGTGGGATGGTGATGGTGATGGGGTGCTATTTTGTGTTGCTGAAGGGGAAGATGATGGTGCAATAGTCTCGGGTTGAGATGTGAGGCAATGGGAATGGGGTCGTCGGTTGGCATGGGGTAGTTTTTGGGGAGATCATTTAATTCGGGGATAGATAAAAGGGAGGGAGTTTCTAGTAGACGATGGGATATAGTAGATGGCGATATGTTATCAAGGAAATTATAGAAAGGTAGTTGAGACGATGTCATAAACATGAATGGGAAGATGATTTCGTCAAAGACAACATGACACAATATTATGATCCTTTTGGATGAGAGGTCAAGACAATGAAAAGCCCGATGATTTGAGGGGTACTCGATAAAGACACACAGATTGGGAACGTGGGAGGTAACATAAATACCCGAAAATGAGGTTGTATGTTAATTTCTTCCTAAGTTTAGATCCTCACCTCCATCTTGATGTGTCTAGGAGTTATCTCTTCTGATAAATGAGGTTTTAATTTTTGACTGTTATATCGTTAGTTATTTCTGGTATTTGTTTTAGTTGATATCGTACATTATATATAAATTATCACGATGTATTCTATAAACATCTGCTTTCTCTATGAAGTAAACCTATTTTTAGATTTCAAAAAGGAAAAATACTCTGTTCTATTCTTTATATTAAGAAACCTACTTTTTTAATACGAGGTTTGCTAAACATACCCCTCTATAAGATTTCATATCCCCTCCTACTACCTTTTTCCCCTTAGAAACCAAAGTTAACGATCAAACATTATCATTATTAATTTGAAAATTACATTTTATATTTTTATAATTACTTATTTAAACTATTTTATATCCCCCCATTTTACTTCTTCATTGTTCATTTTACACCCTATTATATTACTATACATAATCGTATATAAAATACATGTTTCTTTTTTAACTAATTAAATCATTATAATCGGTTCCTCAATACCTTTAAAATTATTCTAATATTGAATATTTTTGGATGTAATCATATTATTATATAGCATAAATGGTATGAAGTTATATTAATACTTGCATTTTATACCCTTATATTTATTTATTTAATTTGTTTTATATCATTTATTTTTCATTTTACACCATTATCTTATCAACACATATAGTCATACATTAACTGAAATATGCTTAAAAATGTGTTTCTTGTTTATAGAAAGTACATCATTATAATTCTTTCATCAATACATATAAAATGTGCCAACTAGTGAATATTTTTTAATTTAATTAATAATATTATTAAATTTTATAAATACGTATTTTTTTATAAAATTAATTTTAAATTACACTTTATAGTCTTATATTTATTTATTTATTTTGTATTATATTTATTACTTTTTCATTTATCATTAACTCATTTTACATCCCTATCTTATCTTACTGAAATATATAATTATTATATATTAACTAAAATACGTTTTCTTTTAAGAATTACACCATTATAGTTATTTCATCAAAACCTTCAAAATTAGCCTAATATTGAATATTTTTAGATTTAGTTATGGTGTCGTAAATATGATTAAGAGTGTAAAATGAAAAAAATAAGTAAAAAAATTAAATAAAAAATTATTATCAAAGTTTTACTTATGATTTGAAGTATTTAAAAAACTCAACTATTTTTTGGTGTTTTGAAAAAATCTTAGCCCAAACCCAATCTATTATAAAGTGTAATCCAATCCAACTTTTACAAAAAAAAAATTTGAAACGGTAACCAGGAATTATTAGAGGCTATCAAGAAACTAGCAAAAAAGGATCAAAAACATTACAGGGTCTTGATACAATCAATAGGATGATATCTCCGGGTGATCGGGATTTTAAGACTCCTTTTATACCTAGCCAAAATCCAAAGAAACGATTTCTCTACAATCTGATTAAGAAGAGAATCTTTACGAGGAGGGAGATTATCAAAAACACATTTGTTTCTAAAACACCAAAGAATGTAGCAGCTTACGGAAAAAAAAACCTTCCAAAGCTTTTTTGACCCGGCTGTCTTTGCTGACTAAATTAATATCGTTGATCATCGAGGTCCACGGCCTGTTCTCGAAGAAGGAAACCGACCACCATCGCTCAATGAAACTCCATACCTCCGACGCTACACTACACTCAAACAATACATGACACGAAGATTCGATTCCAGCACCACAAACCAGACATAAAGTATAATCTATATCCATCTTCATCTTGGTAAGGTTGTCACGAGTCGGAATTCTATCGAGCATGACTCTTCACATAAAAATGTTAATTTTCGAAGGGGTCAAATGATTCCAAAGTGTTTCCTTATCTCCCACACCCAAGTAATGCTTCTCTATAAAATGTTTCAACGATCCGACAGAGAACGTGCCATTCAGAACTAAGGTCCAGCTCCATGTGTCTGGTTTATCGGATATAGAGTAATCCTTGATGGCTTCCTTGAGTCGGTCAAAATCCTCAGCTTCGTTGCCATCTCGGATGGGTCTGCGCCAATCCCAGGTGTATCCGACCTTCTCATTCTCTAGAGGAAAGAGTATTGGAAATTGAGTTGCAAAGGAAGAGGAACCCTTCCATCGATCAGTCCAGAAAGCCGTCTTTGAATCGTTCCCAACCTGTTTCACACACAACTCATCAAAGTTAATGTCCCATTTTCTCATAGAATGGACAGCAGTGATGATGTTTCCCCATGGACTAGAGTTATGAATGTTCCCCTGTTCCAAGTTTAGACCTCCCTCTTTACCATAGATGGATTTTATCACTTTTGCTCAGATCTTGTCGTAGTCGACTCTAAATCTCCAAGCCCACTTAACGAGAAGGGAAATGTTAGAAGCAGTGATGCTTTCAATGCTGAGTCCTCCGTCTTCTTTGTCTCTCAGAATCGTTCTCCAATTAACCCAATATATCTTTTTAGCGTCTTCTTTTGATCCTGATCCCCAAAAAAATTCTCTTCAAAGCCTCTCCAAATGGTCAATAACTGTCTTGGGAGTTTTGAATAACGAAAGATAGTATGTATCAAGACTACCGAGTACGGATTGAACAAGAACTCGTCTTCCTCCGATCGATAAAGCTTTCATTTTCCATCGAGACAATTTTTTATTGAGTTTTTCAATTACGGAGGCCCAAGTTCCGGTCCTAGATGAATTTGCGCCCAACGGAACCCCGAGAAATTTGCTTGGAAGATTATCGGCTTTACATTTAAGCTCCTTGGCTGCTCTTTGAATTAAATTCATACCCACTCCAACACCAAACAATTCACTTTTTGTCAAGTTTAAACGCAGCCCTGAGGTGAGATAAAAACATCTCAAGATCCTTAATATATTCCTCCCATCTTCTATCGACCATTCGTTAATGAAAATCGCATCATCTGCATAAAATAAATGGGATAAGGGAAGTTTATCATTACCGATCTCTAATCCTTTTTTCAAGTTTCTATTTTTTGCCTCCATCATGAACGTGTGGAGACCTTCCATAGCTATAATGAAAAGGAAATGAGTTAAAGGGTCCCTTTGTCGGAGACCTCTTTGAAGCCAAAATTCCATAGTTGGGGACCCGTTAACAAAAGCCAAGGCTGTAGCGGAACTTAGGCAAACTTTAATCCATCTTCTACATTTTCTCGAGAATCCCATACCATCCATGATCTCATCTAGGTAAGGCCAGTCTACCGTGTCAAAAGCCTTTTCAAAGTCAACTTTGAAAAGTAGGATCTTCCTTTTATTCTTTCTAGCCCAATAGATCAATTCGTTGACGATCATGGCACCATCAAGAATGTAATTGCCTTTGATGAAGGCAGATTGAGAATCACTGATGACATTTTGATGACCCGACTTATTCTGTTTGCAAGGATTTTGGCTAAGATTTTGTAAATACAACCAACGAGACCGATGGGCCTGAAGTCTTTGCAAACCTGGGGATTTGCTGATTTAGGAATCAGACAGATGAAAGAAGCATTGCATCCGTTTGGAAGCCAACCAGTGCTAAAGAATTCCATTACTGCTCCTATAACGTCGTTTCTGATAATAGACCAAAAAGATTTTAGAAATCCAAAAGAAATCCCGTCCGATCCAGGGGATTTTTCATCTCCGCATCCCCACACGGCCATCTTAATTTCTTCCTCAGAGACTGGTCTATCGAGAAAACATGCCTCTTCACTCGATAGTTTTTTTCAGGCCGTTCCTTGTTGAATCTGCATCTGGGCCGAAACTGGACTCCCAAACTGTTTTTAAAGAAAGATAAGAATTCATTTTTCACCTCACTCGACTCCTCCGTCCATCTTCCATTGATGAGAATCCCACCTATTCTTGATTTGTTTCTCCTATAATTAATTGTTCCATGAAAATTTTTTGAGTTTTCATCTCCGTCTACCGCCCATCTGATTTTGGATCTTTGAGACAGGTCCGCCTTTTCCTTAATTGCTATATCCTCTTTGGTTTTAATGGCCTCCATTCTTTTCGCTATGTCTTCTGAATCAGCTAATCTGGCTTCAATGCGATCGTCAACTTCATTGATGACCGCCAGGGCTTCCTTTTTTCTGGTCTCTAAGGATCTCTTTTTATCAATCAACCCACCAGTTTCTAATAGAGTTTTTGGTCATTTTAAGTTTGTTCCGCAGGTTGATCAATTTACTATCTGATATCGTATACCGACCCTCGAGCCATCCACTCTCCACTAGGGACTTGAAGTCATCCAACTTTTACAGATTGGGACATTGGGTTGGTTAGATGGCCAAATGGGTTTGGTCCGACCCGATACCGGCCGCCCCGACGTCCGTAACCGGTTACGATTTTTTAGAAAACTTTACGGCTTGGCCCGGAACTGGTTATACATAGGCCCGATTTAAATTTTATAAATTATATATATCAAGTTTTTAAATATTTCTACAAGTTATTTAAGTTTTTATTACCAAAAACTTCATGTTTTTTGTTAAGTTTTTCAAGTTCTTTTTGACGTTTTCAAGTTTTTGTAAGTGTTTCAATATTAAATCTCAAAAATCTTAATTATAAAAACATCTA
Source organism: Arctium minus (assembly GCA_954870635.1). NCBI lineage: Eukaryota > Viridiplantae > Streptophyta > Magnoliopsida > Asterales > Asteraceae > Arctium > Arctium minus. The sequence goes on from OX941083.1 coordinate 107,141,071, forward strand.
TAACATTTTTGTATAAAAGAGATTTAAAAAAATATATTTTAAAGTATATTTGAATGAGGTATTTTAATAAGATATTGCCAAAAAGAAGAAAATCTTCAAATAATATTTTCTTATGTTCAAATTAATTTTTACGAAAAAAAAGTATTTGGGACCGATTTGGGCCCGGGCCCGGGACTGATCATAACCGGTTATTAAGAAGGTTAACCGGGCCTTGGATTTTTGGTCGGGACTAGACCAGACCGGTTATGGAATTTTTTTTTGGGACCGAGACTGATTCTTGATCATCTCTAATTGGCGGGTTGCCATCATTATTTTAAATAAGTACATGTCTTCAATTTTATGTGACATGGAAGTATTATCCATCGCTCGATATTTTAAATTTAGAGTGAAGTACGATTTTCGTCCTTGTGGTTTGATGTTCATAACGATTTTCGTCCCTGGTCTTTAAAAAATGCTTTTTTGGTCCCTGTGGTTTACATTTTACTTCCATTTTCGTCCTTCAATCAAATTCTGTTAAAAGTTAACGTTAAAAAACCAAATGTTGTTTTGAGAAGTTACATATTTGGTCCTTGTGGTATATGAAGTTTTAAGTATTCATCCCTAATAATTCATTTATTACTTTTTATTTCTTTATTATATTTTAATACTACATATACATATATATATATATATATATATATATATACACACACACATAGGGCGATAATCAAATGAAAACAAAAAATATGTTACAAACCCTTGAGAACCGGTATAAAAATATTTTTTTACATGATTTTTTTTCATCAAAACCTATGATTTAAGATATTGTTTCACCTATATTTTTGTTCACCTTGTAAAATGATTTCACATGAAATTTGATTTTTGATTCACCTAGTGAAATGAAAAATACAGGTAAAAAATATTCATGTGGTGAAACAAATACATGGGAAACTATCATATTATAAAACAAATATATGTGAAACAATATTTTAAATCCAAGCATTTGGTGAAAATATATCATGTAAAAAAATATTTTTATATCGGTTCTCACAGGTTTGTAACATATTTGTGGTTTTCATTTGATTTAGCCCCTACACACATATATGTTATTAATTTAAATATTAATGTTTTTGATTAATTAATTAAAAAACAAAGTTTAAATGAAAATATGGAATAGTAGGAGTAACTTTTTTTATAAATAAAAACTATTAATTTTAAGAAATTGTAAATTAAAACATTAAAAAATTATATCGTTCACTGATCAATAATTTTACTAAAGTCATTGGGTTTTTTTTTATTGTAGTCATAATACTTTTAAAAACCTACAATTTAATTAATAAAATAAATAAATTTCTTAATATTTTTATTTATTATTTTATCGAAAGTTTATTATTTTTAAAGAAATGGTTGGTTTTTTTTATTATATTCTTTTTAAAAAATGGTTGGTTTAAAATGGGATATTGATAAGTAATAAAAAAATTAAATAATTTTTGATTATATTCTTTTTTAAAAATGGTTGGTTTAAAATGGAATATTGATAAGTAATACAAAAAAATCAAATAATTTCTCTAAAATTAGGGTTGTAAACGAACCGAACAAATATGAACGGAGGCTTGTTCGTGTTCGTTCGTTTAACTTAACCGAACAAACAAATAAATACGAACGGTAAGTGAACGAAATTTTTTGTGCTCACATTTGTTCGTTACAAAAATATGTTTGTTCGTGTTCCTTTATGTTCGTTCGTTAAGAGCTAAACGAACGAACATAAATGAACATAAACGAACGGATACTAATGAATAAAAAACAATCACATTTACTCATCATTTCCTTCGTAAAAAATAACATAACAAAATGAAAAATTGGATAAACTTATGAGGTATAAAAAATTAATTTAAAAAAATTAATTTAATTAACGCTTTTACACATTAATGTCATAATATATATAAATATATTTATATATATAAACGAACATAAACAGACTTAAACGAACATAAATGAAGGAACATTCACGAACGTATATGTATGAACGTTCACAAACGTATATGTTCATTTATGTTCGTTCGTTTAGCTCTTAACGAACGAACATAAAGGAACACGAACAAACATATTTTTGTAACGAACAAATGTGAGCACAAAAAATTTCGTTCGCTTACCGTTTGTATTTATCTGTTTGTTCGGTTAAGTTAAACGAACGAACACGAACAAGCTTCCGTTCGTGTTCGTTCGGTTCGTTTACAACCCTAATCTTAGAGAAATTATTTGATTTTTTTGTATTACTTATCAATATTGCATTTTAAACCAACCGTTTTTTAAAAAGAATATAATCAAAAATTATTTAATCTTTTTTATTACTTATCAATATCTCATTTTAAACCAACCATTTTTTAAAAAGAATATAATAAAAAAACCAACCATTTCTTTAAAAATAATAAACTTTCGATAAAATAATAAATAAAATATTAAGAAATTTATTTATTTTATTTATTAAATTGTAGGTTTTTAAAAGTATTATGACTATAATAAAAAAAAACAGTGACTTCAATAAAATTATCTGTAAACGATATAATTTTTATAAAGTTTTAAGTTAAAATTTCTTAAAATTAATAGTTTTTATTTATAAAAAGTTACTTTCACTATTCCATATTTTAATTTAAACTTTGTTTTTTAATTAATTAATCAAAAACATTAATATTTAAATTAATAACATATATGTGTGTATATATATATGTTTATGTAGTATTAAAATATATTAAAGAAAGAAAAAGTAATAAATGAATTATTAAGGATGAATATTTAAAACTTCATATACCACAAGGACCAAATATGTAACTTCTCAAAACAACATTTGGATTTTTAACGTTAACTTTTAACAGAATTTGATTGAATGACGAAAATGGAAGTAAAATGTAAATCACAAGGATCAAAAAAACATTTTTTAAAGACCAGGGACGAAAATCGTTATAAACATCAAACCACAGGGACGAAAATCATAATTTACTCTTAAATTTATAATACTAAAATATACGATATTGAAGTTGATACATTATTAATTAATTAATATGATTAAGGCATAAAATAGAAAATAGAAAAATAAGGAGATTGATAAAAATATGAAAGGGTTAAAAGTGATTAATAAAATATATAAGGATTAAAATAAAAATTATGAAAAGGATTAAAAATAAAAATGATATTGAATTATTTTCAGGAATTATTTATATTTTGGTATAGAGGGATATGAAAAAAAGAATAGATTTTATAGAATGAAGTATGAATAAAATTTGCCTATACTTCTCAAAAAGTAAACTAGTTTTTGGAAACTGTAATAACTCTAGTAAAAAAAAAAATTAATTACTAGAATAATGATATTATATTTTCAGGCACGTGTTGTGGAAAGGAAAGGGTTTTAGACTTCAATATTTCAATGGAATTTATACCCCTGCATTCCAAACGTTTGAAACCTCCGGAAAATTTATCCATGGCTTATCGCTTCACTTTTCCATGAACCGACGATATCATACTATAACTGGTATAAGGAGTTAGTAGTTTAAGAAGAAAAAAAAACGAGATTGAAAGGGATCAGGACTGCGGTGAGCAAAGGCAGAGGTGGAGACCGAAACGAAATTCGACAGTGTTGTACGTAGCAACTTGTTCGGCGCCGATCGGTAAGCATTTCATAGTCGTCATCTCTAAATTTTGGTTGTTAGATAACACTTTGGTTGTTCGATCGTTTCGGTGGGTTTCCATATGGTATCGGTGGCCAACGGTCACCGCTAGCACCTTCACCGTTCGTCACAACGGTACTGCCCACGACACCGGGTTGTCAACTGCGACCCCGTTTCGATTCGAAACGATAGAACTTATGTTGTGTGAGGGTGTCGTTAGTACATGATCACAACGGATGACCGATGTTTCGTCGATGTGATAAATGTAAGGTGTCAGAATTCGTTTTAATGAGAGTCTTATTGGTTCACGATGTTGATTTCTGGAAATTAAGAAATCGGCCATAGCTTCTGTAAATCGAAAGTTTATAAACTTGGGTTGTTTAGAAAAGTCCAAAACAGTTATATATATATATGCATGCGAAGTGGTTAGAGGATGGTGAATTGGTATATGGACTATAAAGATGGTGATGATAATAATAGTATGAGCCATTGATATATATATATATATATATATGTGTGTGTTCTTTCTAGTACTGTGCATATACATTATACACATGCAAGAAAAATATATATATTTATATATAGGGATTTAAATCAACAAGAAAGCCGTAAGTTTCTTTTATACATATATATATATATATATCCATATTTATGGTCTTGATTCAAATCATAAATATAGTCTCATGGGATGATCTCGTCAGTGGCAACAATGTTTAAAGTAGGAAGACAATATATATATATATATATATATATATATTCAAACTTAAGAATTTGGTGAGGGTATCTTGGAGCGTTTGGGAAAATAGTAGCCTAGAAGCGAAAGTGGTTAACTCGAAGTGTTTAGTTTGGATATTGTACTTTAGAGTTAAATGTGATCGTAAATTGTAGGTAAGGCGTGAGGAACTTCAAGGAACGAATTGGGCAACGGACTGCACAGTGAGTTATACGTGTATTTTATTAAATGGTTGCATGTTCTATTAAAAATTGTTTACAAGCTTGTTAAAGTGTTTACGATATTTTTAATATGTTGTTTATGCATGAAACGTAAAATATTTCCAAGATGTGTGTTTTGAAATTTGTGTGGCAACGGGGGAATATTACGGTGTAAGCCGTGAGGCGAGCATGCTGTGTGAGCTCGTGTAAGCCGTAAGTGCGAACATGCTGTGTGAGTTCGCCGGGTAAAGCTGTGTGAATAAATACCTCCCAATATGCCGTTAACTTTGTGATTAAAATTGTTTTATCGCATGCAAGATTTTGATGCTTTGTGAAATTCATTATTGAAATTGTTTATGCATAAAAACCGTGTAATCACTGGGCCCTAGGCTCACCCAACTCCTTTTCAAAATATTATGCAACCAGGTCGTCACCTAATCGGAGGTAGTAGCAAAGGGAAGGAGAAGGTCTAGAGTCGGATTATCATTTGAATAAAGGCGTGATGAAGGATGTCGATCGAGATTTTAAGAGATTATGTTTTAGACACTTTTTCCTTTAAGTTTTATAATCTTGAAATATTCCGCTGTGTTGAATTATGTAGACATTATGGCTTTATTTATATATATGGATGTTTTATGTTAAAAAAAAAAAGTGGGACGTTACAAGTGGTATCAGAGCCTTAGTTTAAGAGAAATAGGTTATTAATTTTAGCCTAAGCTTAAACTGAGAGGAAGTGTAAATATTAAAAATAAAGGAAATGTGTTAGTCAGCGTTTAAGTTTTGATATCGTGCCTAAAAGTGATAGGTTTATCATTGTGATTTTGTAGGAAAATGGTTTACACAAAGACGACTAGGCGCATTGGTCGCGGAAGGGGCAGGGGTGGAAGTCGTGCGGTAGCTGCTGGCCTAGGTCCAAGAGGTGGAGTCGGGCAACACGACCGTGCGAGTTCCAGCCGCTCTAGCCGACGCCCTATAGGTGCGAGGAGCAGTTCCAGGGGTAGTGCGAGTGTTCCGAGGGTCGAGTCATCTCAACCCAACCCGGTCGATGATTCTTCCTATGATCCAACGGAGGAACCTTACGTGGAATACACCCCACGTACGCCGACCCGTGAGGATTTGGAAGAGGATGTTGCAAACTTGAGTGAAGAGAATACGGAACTAAGAAATGAATTGTCTAAGGTTCAAGCTGAGAAAGATCAAGTAGGAGGGTGGCTGAGCAACTTGCAAGGGGAGCATGTTAAGTTAGGAACCGAGTTGAACCAGGTATTGAAGGAAAATGAGGAGCTGTGGGAAAACAACCACGACATGGCATGGAAGTGTGTGGCATTAGAGTGGGAGAGAAGGATTGTTGCCCGTACTTGGAAGATGCGATTGGGAGATCGAACTCGCTACTATCGGGGAGCGGCCTCGGAGTATGTAGGGTTGATCAAAGGGTATTTTTCCGACTGGGCGCATCAATTTCGACAGGGTCCAAGCTTGGGATTTATCTGGAAATACCGCCCAGATAACACCTATGAAGAATTCGTGAGGATGACCTACTACCCTACGAACATGCCATGAGAGAGGGAGTGAGAAGAGAGATAGTTTATCTTAAGTGCTTTTATCTTAATAAAATGTTTTGAATGTTTAGTGGTTTTGAACTGGGTTTATTTTGAGTTTTATTTTGGAGTATGTACTAGCCGGTTTGGCGCTTTATGCAAAACACTCATGTTCTGAATCGTCTTTTGAAATAATAATATTTTGGTGTTTAATAATATCTTGGTGTTTAATTTTATTATGCAACTGTTGAACTTAATGGATAATTAGGTTATGTATGGATTAAGTTATGCTTATAAATATAAGTTTTCATCGCGCACAACAAATATGTCACGTCGGTCAGGAAGGACGGCATCAGTTACTCCTGATGCGGTAGAACCGCCACCAATAGGAGTTACCCCAAATGTACGAGAAACCCGACCAACATCTGTCGCGGCTGCAAGGACCGCTAGCACGCGAGGACGAGGTCGTGGAAGGGGAAGAGGAAGAGGACGAGGTAGAAGTCAAGCAACACCCAATGAACCTGAGCCCTCTGTGCAAGCAAGTTCTGCATCTGGAAGAGGTCGAGGTCGAGGTAGGGGACGAGGGCGTGCCCAAGCAACCACGGAAACCCCTGTAGACATCATTGCTCAGGAGGTAACAAAATCTTTACAAGCTGCCTTGCCCATGGTTATAGCACAGGTGCGGGAGGCGGAATTGAAAAATCAAGAGGATAGGGTGATAAGCAGCAGAAGGGAGGATAATAACAATTCAAGCAACAGGGAAGACCAGCATGTGCGGTCAAGAGCACCGAGTCCTATCAACATGAGTACAGGACAAAAGGGTTGTAGCTTTAAGAACTTTATGGCTTGTAAGCCCCAACCTTTTAAAGGTGATTGCGACCCAGTGATGTCAATGAGGTGGATAAGAGAGACAGAAGTTGTATTTAGAATCAGCAAATGTGTAGAGGAAGATAAGGTGACATATGGGACGGCGATGCTTAAATCAGAAGCCCTTTCTTGGTGGGAAGTAGTCTGCAACTTAAAAGGCGACGAGGAAGTGGCAAGAATGACATGGGAAGAGTTTAAAGTACTGTTTAACGATAAATTCTGTCCGCGAATTGCAGTAAAACAACTGGAAGAGGAGTTTTTAAGGCTGGAGCAGGGAACAATGACTGTGAGGGAGTATACAACAAGTTTTACCGAAAAGGCCAGGTTTGCCGAGTACTATGTTTCGATGGAGGAAAGACGAGCAGAGAGATATATTGGAGGATTAAAAGCATCCATCCGAGAATTTGTTCTTGCTATAGAGCCAACCACATTTCAGGCTGCAGTAAACGCGGCAGAGGCAAGAGAAAAAGAAAAGAATCGCCAAGAGGCTGAACGAGGCAATGTAAAAAGGAAATGGGAAGGTCCAAGTAACGAAACCAAGAAGTCAAAGTTCTCGGGTCCAGAGAGGAAGACATGGCAAGGACAGGCTGTCAAACCATGTTCTAGATGCAACCGTGTGCACAAGGGAGAATGTCTGATCAAACCAAGGGTGTGTTACCGATGTGGGAGGCCAGGACACCAGTCTCAGGATTGCAAGGTTGAGAGGAGAGAACGACTATGTTTCATCTGTAAGTCACCGAACCATATACAAGCAAATTGTCCTCAGCAAAAGAATGAGTATGCCTCTGGTCAGGGCGGAAATCGAAATGGTAAATGGGAAGAAAAACGATCTGAAGCATCAAAGCCAAAGGGGAGAGTTTTCCATATGACGACAACAGAGGCCGAGGAGACACCAGACGTGGTGACAGGTACCTTTCTAGTCAATTCTGTGCATGCTAGAGTACTGTTTGATTCTGGAGCAAATCGCTCTTTTGTATCTACTGCATTTTGTGATTACTTGCATAGAGTGCCCAAGCCTTTAAGCTCGGCTTTAGAAGTAGAAACTGCCGATGATAATCGGGTGACTATTAGAGAGGAGTATGATGACTGCGATATTCAGATAGATGGTCGTTCAATTCCATTGAGACTACTCCCTATGACTCTTGGGGAATTTGATATAATAATTGGCATGGATTGGTTAGCTGAAAACAAGGCCAGGATTATGTGCAACAAAAAGATAATTCAAATTGAATTACCTGATAGTGGAATCATAGTCATTTACGGAGATAGAAGAAATAGGAAATCCAGCATGATCTCTATGGTGAAAGCAAGACGATGTGTGAGAAAGGGGTGTCAGAGTTATTTAGCATATGTGATAGATGCTAAGAAAGAGAAAAAGAGTATGGAAGACATTGCCATTGTAAGAGAGTTTCCTGAAGTCTTCCCGGATGATCTGACAAGTCTACCACCTGAGAGACAGGTAGAGTTTCAGATTGATCTCGTACCTGGAGCCGCACCCATCGCTCGAGCACCCTACCGTCTTGAACCGTCAGAAATGAAAGAGTTGATGTCTCAACTACAAGAGTTGTTAGACAAGGGTTTTATACGCCCTAGCACCTCTCCTTGGGGAGCGCCAGTGTTATTTGTTAAGAAAAAGGATGGTACGATGCGAATGTGCATCGATTACCGTGAACTTAACAAAGTAACGATAAAGAATAGGTATCCTCTTCCAAGGATTGATGATCTCTTCGACCAACTCCAGGGTGCCTGTTATTTCTCGAAGATCGATCTACGATCGGGTTACCACCAGTTGAAGGTTCGAGAGGAGGATATACCTAAGACTGCTTTCAGGACTAGGTATGGGCATTACGAATTCCTGGTAATGCCATTTGGAATGACAAATGCACCTGCAGCATTTATGGATCTGATGAATAGGGTATGCATACCCTACTTAGATAATTTCGTCATTGTTTTTATTGACGATATTCTGATCTATTCTCGAACTGAAAAGGAGCATGAGCAACACCTTCAGGCGGTCTTGAGTTTGCTAAAGCGGGAGAAACTGTATGCAAAGTTTTCTAAGTGTGAGTTCTGGCTGCGTGAAGTTCAATTCCTAGGCCATGTGGTGACCCAAGAAGGAATAAAGGTAGATCCGACCAATGTGGATGCTATAAAGAGGTGGGAACCACCAAGGACCCCGTCCGAGGTACGGAGTTTCTTGGGATTAGCTGGTTATTATAGAAGGTTTATTCAAGACTTTTCACGGATTGCGACGCCATTGACATCGCTAACAAAGAAGGGTGTAAAGTTTGAATGGAAATCCGCTCAAGAGGAGGCGTTTGAAGTCTTGAAAGAAAAGTTGAGCACTGCACCGATATTGACTTTACCAGAAGGAACCGAAGGATTTGTGGCTTATAGTGATGCTTCCAAGTTAGGACTTGGTTGTGTATTGATGCAGCAGGGGAAAGTTATTGCATATGCCTCTCGTCAGTTGAAGGATCACGAGAAGCGATATCCAACTCATGATTTGGAATTGGCAGCTGTGGTGTTTGCACTGAAAATCTGGAGACACTACTTATATGGGGTGAAATGCCAAATTTATACTGATCACAAGAGTTTAAAGTACTTGTTCGATCAGAAGGAATTGAATATGAGACAACAAAGGTGGATGGAATTGCTGAAAGATTATGACTGTGAAATATTGTATCATCCCGGTAAGGCAAATGTGGTGGCTGACGCGCTAAGTCGCAAAGAAAGGAGTGATCGGGTGAGGATTAAAGCAATGCGGATAGAAGTGACTCCTAGTTGGACTGATGAACTCAAGAAAGTTCAGGAAGAAGCTTTAACAGAAAAAAACTTGAAGGCTGAGAGAATGGTAGGGGTTGTTTCACTTCTTGAAGATAACAATCAAGGGTTAAAATGCTACAAGGGTAGAATTTGGATCCCTCGTTTAGGCAACTTTCGCAACCAAGTGTTAGATGAAGCTCATAAATCTCGGTACTCTATCCACCCGGGAAACAACAAGATGTATCGAGATCTTCGTCAATCTTACTGGTGGCCAGGGTTGAAGAAAGACATAGCCCATTATGTCGAAAGGTGTTTGACGTGTCTGCAGGTTAAAGTTGAACATCAACGACCGTATGGTAAGTTGCAACCCTTGGAAATTCCGATGTGGAAGTGGGACCATATCACAATGGATTTTGTGACAAAATTGCCAAGAACACCAAAGGGTTATGATGCTATATGGGTAATCGTTGATAGACTCACCAAGTCTGCGCATTTTCTGCCAATTAAGGAAACCTATTCGATGGAAAAACTAGCTAAGCTCTATATAGATGAGATCGTGACTCGACATGGCGTTCCATTATCAATAGTCTCTGATAGAGATAGTCGATTTACCTCTACATTATGGCAAAGTTTTCAAAGGGAATTAGGGTCTCGAGTAAAGCTAAGTACAACCTATCACCCGCAAACAGACGGTCAGAGTGAGAGGACCATTCAAACTCTAGAAGATATGTTGCGGGCATGTGTTATCGATTTTTCAGGGTCATGGGAGGGTCATCTTCCATTGATCGAATTCGCCTATAACAATAGCTATCATGCAAGCATCCAAGTCGCACCGTATGAAGCTTTGTATGGAAGGAAGTGTCGAACGCCATTGTGTTGGAATGAGGTAGGCGAAAAACAATTGGCTGGCCCTGAAATAGTTCAACAGACTACCGATAAGATAAACCAGATAAGGGAAAGTTTGAAGATAGCTCAAGACAGACAGAAAAGTTATGCTGATAAAAGACGGAAACCAATAGAATTTCAAGTTGGGGATAAAGTTATGCTTAAGATCTCACCGTGGAAAGGTGTAGTTCGTTTTAGAAAACGAGGAAAGCTAAGTCCTCGTTACATTGGTCCTTACAAGATAATTAAAAGGGTAGGTGAGGTTGCCTATAAGTTGGAGCTTCCTGAAGAACTTCAAGGCATCCATAACACGTTTCACGTATCGAATCTAAGGAAGTGTTTGGCTGATGAAAGTACTGAAGTAACTCTTAAGGATGTAAAGGTGGACAAAACTTTGAGTTATATTGAAGAACCAGAAACTATCGTTGATAGAAAAGTAAGGAAACTAAGAAACAAAGAGATTGCTCTCGTGAAGGTTCAATGGAGACATCATAGAGGACCGGAAGCAACTTGGGAACCCGAGAAGGAAATGAGATTGAAGTACCCTCATTTGTTTGCATAAGACAAATTTCGAGGACGAAATTTTGTTAAGGGGGGAAATTTGTAATAACTCTAGTAAAAAAAAAAAAATTAATTACTAGAATAATGATATTATATTTTCAGGCACGTGTTGTGGAAAGGAAAGGGTTTTAGACTTCAATATTTCAATGGAATTTATACCCCTGCATTCCAAACGTTTGAAACCTCCGGAAAATTTATCCATGGCTTATCGCTTCACTTTTCCATGAACCGACGATATCATACTATAACTGGTATAAGGAGTTAGTAGTTTAAGAAGAAAAAAAAACGAGATTGAAAGGGATCAGGACTGCGGTGAGCAAAGGCAGAGGTGGAGACCGAAACGAAATTCGACAGTGTTGTACGTAGCAACTTGTTCGGCGCCGATCGGTAAGCATTTCATAGTCGTCATCTCTAAATTTTGGTTGTTAGATAACACTTTGGTTGTTCGATCGTTTCGGTGGGTTTCCATATGGTATCGGTGGCCAACGGTCACCGCTAGCACCTTCACCGTTCGTCACAACGGTACTGCCCACGACACCGGGTTGTCAACTGCGACCCCGTTTCGATTCGAAACGATAGAACTTATGTTGTGTGAGGGTGTCGTTAGTACATGATCACAACGGATGACCGATGTTTCGTCGATGTGATAAATGTAAGCTGTCAGAATTCGTTTTAATGAGAGTCTTATTGGTTCACGATGTTGATTTCTGGAAATTAAGAAATCGGCCATAGCTTCTGTAAATCGAAAGTTTATAAACTTGGGTTGTTTAGAAAAGTCCAAAACAGTTATATATATATATGCATGCGAAGTGGTTAGAGGATGGTGAATTGGTATATGGACTATAAAGATGGTGATGATAATAATGGTATGAGCCATTGATATATATATATATATATATATGTGTGTGTGTGTGTTCTTTCTAGTACTGTGCATATACATTATACACATGCAAGAAAAATATATATACTTATATATAGGGATTTAAATCAACAAGAAAGCCGTAAGTTTCTTTTATACATATATATATATATCCATATTTATGGTCTTGATTCAAATCATAAATATAGTCTCATGGGATGATCTCGTCAGTGGCAACAATGTTTAAAGTAGGAAGACAATATAAATATATATATATATATATATATATATATATATATATACATATATTCAAACTTAAGAATTTGGTGAGGGTATCTTGGAGCGTTTGGGAAAATAGTAGCCTAGAAGCGAAAGTGGTTAACTCGAAGTGTTTAGTTTGGATATTGTACTTTAGAGTTAAATGTGATCGTAAATTGTAGGTAAGGCGTGAGGAACTTCAAGGAACGAATTGGGCAACGGACTGCACAGTGAGTTATACGTGTATTTTATTAAATGGTTGCATGTTCTATTAAAAATTGTTTACAAGCTTGTTAAAGTGTTTACGATATTTTTAATATGTTGTTTATGCATGAAACGTAAAATATTTCCAAGATGTGTGTTTTGAAATTTGTGTGGCAACGGGGGAATATTACGGTGTAAGCCGTGAGGCGAGCATGCTGTGTGAGCTCGTGTAAGCCGTAAGTGCGAACATGCTGTGTGAGTTCGCCGGGTAAAGCTGTGTGAATAAATACCTCCCAATATGCCGTTAACTTTGTGATTAAAATTGTTTTATCGCATGCAAGATTTTGATGCTTTGTGAAATTCATTATTGAAATTGTTTATGCATAAAAACCGTGTAATCACTGGGCCCTAGGCTCACCCAACTCCTTTTCAAAATATTATGCAACCAGGTCGTCACCTAATCGGAGGTAGTAGCAAAGGGAAGGAGAAGGTCTAGAGTCGGATTATCATTTGAATAAAGGCGTGATGAAGGATGTCGATCGAGATTTTAAGAGATTATGTTTTAGACACTTTTTCCTTTAAGTTTTATAATCTTGAAATATTCCGCTGTGTTGAATTATGTAGACATTATGGCTTTATTTATATATATGGATGTTTTATGTTAAAAAAAAAATTGGGACGTTACAGAAACGACAATGCATTAATAGCTAGCCAGAAGCTAGCGGAAAGAAAAAACAAGGATTACAAGATAAAGCAGCGTAAAGGAGAGGTTCTCCAAGTAAGGATGTCTTTCAGACTTGACTTATGCTTATACACTATCCATGTAAAAGAGTTATCGATAATCAAATAAAAAAGATCTTCCCTCTTAGGCGCTAGTTTGCCGAAAGCAGTTCTATTTCTAAAGCTCCAGATAGAGTAGCAGGTGAAGAACATAATAGCCTCCAAGCACTTACGAGTTATCAGAGAGATGTGAGTCGATTCTAGTCCTTCTAAAGCCGCTCCAAAGAAATAGAATGAGTAGAAAGGGAACTGCCACCAACTATCCATTCAGCTCCAGATGGCGGTAGATATATCACACAAGAAAAGAGTATGATCAACCGTTTCAACAACTTGTTTGCATAACGGGCATAACGTACTATCGAGGTCTATACCCATATCGGCCAACTTTGGTTTAACAGGAATGCGACCTTGTAATTAACGCCCTCCAGCAGAAAATGTTGATTTTGGATGGAATTACACTGTTCCATCTAGTTGTGAAGTCTGCATTATCAAGCATCAATGACTCGGTTTTTATCTCGTAGCTTTGACAGAAAAGTCTCAGTCGTCGGAAAGTCTTCATTTCCATTTATCACCTAGGGAGTTTAGGTGGATGCTTCTCAATTTCACAGATAGTTGAAGTAAGTCTTCAGTTTCTCTTCCATTTCGAATACCCCTCCCCCTTCTATCTACCACCGTCGCAAGGTTACAGTTGTCAAGTGCAAACAGTCTAGGAAACAAGTCCTTTAACTTGTCATCTCCTGTCCAATTAGCGTACCAAAACATAATACTATTGCCATCTCTGATCTGCTTGATCATTAGATCATCGATCGTCAGGCCTTTCTCGTTTAACCATCGCAATATCTTTAAGACTTTGGACCATGGGCCTTGAACACCTGGTATCTCGCACTCGTTGTTAAGACCACCGTGTTGTCCATGTATAGCTTTCATCACCTTTGACCAGATAGATTTTGGATCGGAGTGAAATTTCCACACCCATTTGGAAAGAAGAGTGATATTAGCAGCTTCTATACTTCCCAACCCTAGGCCTCCTCTATCGATACTGTTGATGGCAACTCCCCATTTGACCCAAGCAATTTTCTTAACGCCATTGTCCGATCCCCAAAAAAAGTCCCTTCTCAGCTTCTCTAGTTTGTTAATGACAACCACAGGAGCTTTAAAAATGGATAAAAAAAATAAGAAGCAAGGCTTCCCAGATTCACTTGGACTAGAACTTTTCTTCCACCAATAGATAGCGCTTTACCTTTCCATCTTGAGAGTCTGCGTTGAAAATTTTCCACGATCGGATTCCAAGCTTTGATGTTTGACATATTACCTCCCAAGGGAACCCCGAGATATTTGCTGGGAAAACTACCGGCCTAACAATTGAGCTCGTTTGCAGCCCATTATACTCTTCCCGGATCAATTCTGACTCCAAAGACGTTGCTTTTTTCCAAATTTATTTTCAGACTTGAAGCCAAGTAAAAACATCGCAATATTCTAAGGATGTTTTCCTTTTCTTCTAGCGATCATATGTTGATAAAAATAGCATCATCGGCGTAAAACATGTGTGTTAGAGCAGAAATATGTTGGATACAAGATCATAGAAGACAGAAGGTCAAAGTCAAGCAAGTCAAAGCTGAAAGTCAACTCTCATGTAAAGTCAAAGTCAAATTCAATAAAGTCAAAGTCAATGTAATTTTGTTTTAAGCGTGTAGTTTTGTTTTGTTGTTAGATATATGACTTATTTGTGTTAGAAGTTAGTAACTAGTTCTGAGATTCATTGTACGCTGACAGAAAAAGTTCTAGAGAGAGAAAGAGTTGTGACTAGAGAGAAAAAGTCAAAAACAGATTGTAATCTTGATTTATGAAATTGAAATTGAAACAGGTAGATTACATTTCTTGTTTGTTTTGGTTGTCTTTGATTAGAACTTGATATATTTGGGACTATCAATGTGGGATAAGGTATACCTTTCCAAGCCAATCTCAATTCCTTTTAATAGTTGTTTTTCTTTCACAACCTCAATCAATTGGTGAAGGCCTTCCATGGCGGTGATTAAAAGATAAGGTGATAACGGGTCCCCATGTCAAAGACCTCTTTGAACCCGAAATTCCTCCTTTGGAGAGCCATTGATGAGGACCGAAGAGAAAGCTGAGTGAAGGCAAACTTTTATCCAACTTCTCCATTTAGAAGGAAACCCCATTGCTTCGAGAGTATCTAACACGTAGCCCCACTCTACAAAGTCAAAAGCTTTTTCGAAATCTGCTTTTAAATAAAAGAACATTTTTCTTTTTTCTTTGAACCCAACTGATTATCTCGTTTGTGATAAAAGCCCCATCTAAAATAGATCGGCCTTTTAGGAAGGCAGATTGGGATTCATTGATAACTGAACTTGTGAGTCCGTGATCGTTTACTAGATAATCAAACACAAACAAAGATATAGATTACCAACCTGTTTGAATTACAAACGCGGATTAAAAGGTTGATGTTTACACTTTGAAGCTCACTTTCTCTCTTGTATGTTCTTGAGACGATGTGTTGTTAATCTGAGATATGAAAAGTTATGATCTGATGTTGCTTCATCAACACACCTTAACCAACAACTAAATCTAACATAATATCTAGATATTATAATTAAACTAATATAAAAACTAAACTAATTAAACTAATATAATTAACACAATTAAACTTTGACAATTATTACATATTTGACCCTAGACTATTGTTGAGAGTGACTTGTCAGCTTTTACTTCAGATTGCGATCTTCGTATTGGATGTTCTTGAATCCAATGAGACTGTGTCCTAACAATCTCCCCCTTTGAATCAAGATCATTACGAAAATGATTTAGCAATACGATCTTCTCTTTCAGCACAGAAGATGCAATCTCTCTCTTAGTCTTCAAGATATAGTAAACTCCCCAAAAGATGTAGTTTTTCTCTCTTTCAGTTCATGGGAAGAAATTATCTCTAATTTCAGCTCGAAATTCTTCAGCAAAGTACTTTGAAAGAAAATTTCTCTCGAATCAGCATATCTTCAGAGTACTTACTCTTTGAAGAATTCAATCTTGGACGTGATTCTTGAAACATGTGATTTCTTGGTTAGCTCTTCTCCATTTCTTGGGTAGATCTTCTCCCCCTTTTTGATGAGAAGTGTAACGATTTCATCAAAACTTGACGACAAGAAATGTTGTTCATAAGGAACCTCTGATTTGTCAAGGCAATAGATATTTATCCAGATCTTTGCAAATCTAGACAAAATAATCATGTAACACCTGTAGCAATAAACAAATCAGTTAGAAACACCTGTCAGTAACACTAAGTCACTGTGTGTAACGAATACACAATGGAAAGGAGTTATTTGATGTTGACTCCCCCAGGGCTTCCATTTAATCGTCGAAACACCACAAAGGTAATTTCTATAAACGTTATGACAAAGAAACAAATTCCTTGTGTGTTCGTGCTTGTGATAGAAAGAATTAAGCACTTGATGATCGCTTATAGGCTCGAAATTGTGTAAACCACTGAGACAACAGTAAATTAAACACAGACTCAATGTGTGTGAGTGAAGTGCGAAGGAGGGACAGACTTCCTTATTTTCAATATCCAGATTTTCCAAATGAAAATCAGATAGCATATGTGATGCTTCCCCTTTGAAAATGAAACATTTTCCTGTTAAAAAGTAAATGAGTAGCTGGTGGGGTAATTTCAAGAGTTGGCATGGGCTAGTTGCCTATTTCAATAATGATCACAATAGAGTTGTGAAACACTAGAAATATGGCTGCCCGACTCAGAAAAAGTTGGTGCAGAGTTGTGATATTCTTTGAACTCTTTTCTCACACCCTCTTTCTTTTAAACATTTAGCTCACTGCTAACCGAACTCTCTTTTTCATGATACCTCATCACTTTTCCACACTCATTTCTTTTGACTCCTTACACCCAATCACTATGGATTAACTTCATGGGTAGAAATCACTGGTTAACGTGATTCCATAGAAGTTGTGTTAATTCCTAGCATACTGATCCCGTATATCCTATAAAGAATATGTTGCTCAAAATGATTTATAATCATGTAAGGTCATGTAGAATATTTAAAGTTCACTCCCAAAATATAAAATTTTATGAAAAAATCGGGAAGTGCTTTGAACGTTTAAGAATATGTTTTCAATGATTGAAAGTTGTCCTTCTTTCAATCACATATGAGATTAAGATAAAGGAATATACCTTTAAGTGTGATCTTACATCTCATGAAGCTTAGCTTAAAGTCATAAACATATGATCGTGTAAGCTCTTCTCAAAAATTCTGCAAAAGTCTTAAGTCAAGTCAAAGAAACTTTATTCACTAATATTGAAAAGACAAAAAGCAGTAAAAAAAAAGAACTTCTCTTACTCCCCTTGAAATTATGCATCTAACATATATAATTTCAGAAATAAATATGTACTCCCCCTTGAAGGTTGAATTCCTCGTTGGAGTATCGGAGTACAATCTCTCATATCAGCATTGGAGTAAGGTCTTATCATCATTGAAGTGTGAGTTCTAAACTGTTGTGTTTAGAAGTCATTCTTCTTTGAAGTACGGCTTCTGATCTGTTGTAATCAGAAGCCACTGTTGACATTGATGTCCGAGTCTTGAGCTGATTTACTCAAGAACCATTATTCTTCTACTCCCCCTTGACAGTAGGTGCCTGCAACACAGGTTTAGTTTTCTTTGGTACCCACTGGTATTTGGGTCCATATGTGTTAGTTGCAGTTCGTATGGGGGTTATGGAATAAGAACCATACCAGTAATGGTCACTCGTCTTGTGAACAGGATCATGTATACGACAATAAGAACAATAAAATTTCTTACCTGACAAACTGATTAATTTATCTCTCGAGTAAACAAAATCAGGTTTACCTTTATGCGCATTGTTCTTCTTGGCAATATGCGTATGTACACATGAGTTTTTACTTTTAAGCTCATATTTCTTCTTTTCTTCAACTGGTTTCCTGTTCCATACCAATTCAGCTTCTTTGTAGCTGCTTCTCCTCCTTTGATGTGTACCTGAACCATCTAAATTTCTATCGTAGAAAAGGTTAGAACTACGAATTTGATTAGAAGATTTAACTAACCTTTTTGAAGAAACAGGTCTAAATGTTGAACTAGCAGCTGACTTGATTGAGCATTCTGAATCAGCTGAATCATCTCTAGGTGAGTGGACAATTGACTCTGTGAGTCCGTGATCGTTTACCAGATAATCAAACACAAACAAAGATATAGATTACCAACCTGTTTGAATTACAAACGCGGATTAAAAGGTTAATGTTTACACTTTGAATCTCACTTTCTCTCTTGTATGTTCTTGAGACGATGTGTTGTTAATCTGAGATATGAAAAGTTATGATCTGATGTTGCTTCATCAACACACCTTAACCAACAACTAAATCTAACATAATATCTAGATATTATAATTAAACTAATATAAAAACTAAACTAATTAAACTAATATAATTAACACAATTACACTTTGACAATTATTACATATTTGACCCTAGACTATTGTTGAGAGTGACTTGTCAGCTTTTACTTCATATTGCGATCTTCGTATTGGATGATCTTGAATCCAATGAGACTGTGTCCTAACAGAACTGATGATGCAACTTAAACGGATAGCTACGAGCTTGGCAATGATTTTGTAGATACATGAGTGATATCATTCTTGATTATTTAGAGTCACTCCATTCCCTGTGGAACATGTTCGATAGATTGATGAGTAACAAGAGGTGCAATTATGCGAAGGCTTTTTGCATGTGGTGATCAACAAATATCATGGAAAAGGACAAATGAAATATCCAGCAGAAAGTTGTTGAAATTCTTGATACATTGAAATGAGAGGACAAAGTAGTCATTTTTTTTCTTTCTGTAAATTAAATAAAGTTTTAATTCTTTTAATACTTATTTGTTTATAGAGATTAATACAGTTTTGTTTTAAAATCCAGTCTTTATATACTTTAAAATTACATAACAATATTTTATATAGAGTTTCATGTTTCTGATCAAATGCAATGTTATTAAATGTCTTAATGTTTGTTCATATAATTTTATTAAATCATAAGTAGTAAAAATGTATATTGTCATTATTAGATAAAAGAAAAGTGTGTTAGGTGTCTTAATTAAATCAGGTATTTTAATTAAAAAAAATATAAGATAGAAAATAAAATTTTGATAGGACATGAGAAAAGCATTAGGGAAACCAAACAGTTCTTATTGTGGACTTCGTTGTCATCTATAAGTAGAGGAGATTACAATACCATAATCGCATATGAGAGAAGCAATTGGGGAAACGAAACAACAGATCTAAAGAGTTTTTGCAAGGTAATCTGATCTTTTTTCTTCTTGATTTTTCTTGTCAAATTTTATACTCAAAAATCATACCAGATCATTGTTAGTTTATAATTTTGATGCATATAATACCTTTAAAAAGATCCACAAGTCGTCTAACAAACCATTGGAAGATGGACGTATCCTAATTCCTGGTTAAGTAGTAGATCAAAAATAATATTTGCTTAAACAGATTTGTTGAAGGACAAAAATCTGAATTTTTTTCTCCAGAAATTCATGTCAAATTGGTTTTGGTTCCAACATAGATTATTATAGACTCGTAAAGAGTTAATGAATCTTCTAGATAATTTGTTACAAAAATATTTCATACTTTCGCAATTATAATACTAAAATCTCGCTATTCTTAAACTCAGTTGTTTCTGAAGCAGGTCAGAAAGTAATATACTCTCAATGCTTTGGAAAATGTGCTTCTTTTCACCCTTTACTTGAAAAATTATTATCTGGAAGCCTTTTGAAAAAATTATCGTTATGTTCTCATGCTTGTGTAGGTTTATTAAATTAGGGAAATTTATGGGTTAATAAAAGTTAATACGACAAACTTTGCATCATTTTATATTAATATTATAAAAGTGCTATGTTTAAACGGGTAACTAGTGACAAGACTTTGTAGTTTATTTCAAAATGACATACTTACATTGAATTTGTTAGAAATTGGACTCTCTAGTTACTTTCAAAATTATATTATTTTTGTATATGTATAAGTTTCAAATGTATTTGCATTTGGAAGTGGTGCAGTACTATTGTTATTATTTGTCCCAATAACTTGCAAAAAGTTAAGATGACATGTCTCAAAAAGTTGTATATGAAAAAACAATTATATGGTTTTCCAGATTGGTTGGAGTATTAATTATAGTTATGTATATAATCTTTGAACTTTGTTTCATCAGGATGCTTGGAGTTTGTAATCAAATTTTGAGCTGAAGTGTTTGAAGCTCTGGAACTGGATTTTGAGAGTTATTTGAACTTCGAAGATAATGTATGTCTGAACCCGACATAATTAAGGTTTTATTTTGGTTCATTAGAGAACGTAAAAAGTGTTATGCCAATATCTCTGGTTCGACCACAAAATCTTGAGTATCATCTACAATGGATATTTGCTATTTAATAAATTATTTTGAGAGCTTCTATTAGTTGTTTGGACAATCCAGGGTCATTTTCTGGGTGGTTCTTACATCAAGCCATTAATTAATTTCATAGGAAAAGAAAAGTAACTAAATAAAAGATTATATCATTTGAATCAGAACTCCGGATTTCTGCTTAAGGAAGAGTTGGCTATTAATTGAGCAAGAGAAAAGCTACACACTTGTAATGGACATCCCATCCGGGGCATGGTTGCCTGAGCTGGTAAGAGTACATTGCTTGATCTTTGTCTATAAATGATCGATAATGGCTGTGACTACTTTCTAATTTCTTGTTTCATGATTAATTTTAACTAACCCATGATAGGAAATGGAAGATCCTCTCGACTTCATGAACCAACATCAAAGTACATGTCCTTACAGTGAGTTAGTGGATTCATTTTCTTCAAAAGGTTTCAAAGGTTACCTAAATCTGGCCACAAGAAACCAATCTATTCAAGCAGCCACCATCAACGAAGATATGGGCAAGCAAGAAAATTACAAGGCCAATCCAACCAGCTCTTTTGATCCTATTTGTGGATCCTCGTCCAACAGTTTCACCATATCTTTTGGAGACCTCGCCTTACCAACAGAGATGAGCCAGAATCAACTCTATGGAGGATATAAACTGACATACCATGATGCAATAAAACCTAAAGAGGAGATGAGTCTAAATGAACTTCTTGGATCCATAGAGCTTCCTAAAAGGGTTTCCAGCACAAGAAGAAACCCTAGACAAGCCCAAGAGCATGTCTTGGCAGAGAGGAAGAGAAGGGAGAAGTTGACTCAGCGCTTCATTTCTTTGTCTGCTCTCCTTCCTGAAATTAAAAAGGTAACAAACTAAAAGAACATTATCACACTTTCTAGCTTGAAACATAATTTTTGAAGCTTCACTTGATTGGGTAACTTTAGTATATTTCATAACTGTAACATAAGAATTATAAGTCCTATAGCTATGTTTAATATATTTCATATTGAAGTTGAATTTAGTAACACACATATTACACTAGCTATGATCCATTACACTTCACTTACTGATATCAAATTCCAAGTATGATTGTTGGGGTTTTCCCCATATTATTTAATGTGAGCAGGTCAATTAACTATAAAAACTTCAAGAAATTAAGTTACCCCAACTAGTGAATGACTTGTTGTTTTGACAACCTAGAATCTCACTTGAAAGTGAGTAGGTGATGAAAGTTGTACCTTGCAATATTCTTTGACACATTCATGTAATTCACTAAGCACTAGACAATTCACAAGTATAAGACTGAAACTCAAGATACATAGGTAGACTCCATCACTTTAGTAGGTCCACATGGAGAAGATGAGTACGTTCTTGCCTCTAAACTTTAAATTCAAAACCAATTAGTTATACATGGATCATGGATGCGCTTCAGGATCATATATCAAGTAGGTCTAGGATCATGAGTCTCAACGTCATATGTTGGTGATTTTAGTGTCATCAAGGTGTAAGGCAAACATATGTAAGTTAGGAGGTGCAGAGTGTGCACACTTGCAAATGTTGCCTCTATTATCTTAGATTGTTATAAGGCGGGGTTGAAGTTCTAAAGGACTTAGAAATTTTTCTAAGTCGCGTTTTTCTGCAATTATCAAGTTGTCGCCGAAAATTACCTTCAACTTGTGAAAGTTGTCGCTTGAAAAGCTGAAGGATATCGCTGATAGCTGTCGCTGTCGCTGAAAGTTGATAGCTGAAGGCTGTTGCTGAAAACTGAAGGCTATCGCTGAAAGCTGTCAGCTGTCGCTGAAAAGTTGATGACCAGAACTTGAATTCGGTTGTACCTTTTGACCTTATCCATTAACGGTTATAACCGTTTTACAACCGTCTAACCATCTATAACCATCGATCTCTCATTTAAATATGTAAATTGAGAATCTGGATATAAAGATATCTCATTTCCACTGCCTTTGGAGGTGAGAAAAACCTTAAGAATTATCCCAATACAAAGTTCGTGAACCCAAGGCTTATAGGATCAAATTGTCGTATTTGGAAAGTGCTTTCCGACACGATTCTTAAGATTATCCGGTCTCGATATCATCTCTAAGTTACACAATACCTAACATCATATATAATATTCAATATATAAAACTAGAACTTTATATTTCAACTTTAAAATGCTCATCTCAAATTGAACATTATAAACGACTTGTTGTTGTAGATGGATAAAGCTACGGTGCTAGAAGATGCAAGTAGGTACATAAAACACCTTCAAAACCAAGTGAAGGAACTCGAGGAAACATCTATCATGGAAAAAAATATTATCCAGGAATCAATTGCTTCAATGAAGAGATCCAAGTTTCATGCATGTGGTCTTGAAGATGATGCGTCTTCTTTTGACAAGACTAACTCTTTACCTTGTAGCACTGCTTATGATCCTGGGATTAGAGTAAGAATATCAGGAAACAATGTACTTGTAAGAATTTACTGCCGAAGAAATTCCTCGCCTGCATTGATGAAAGCCCTCGTTGAAATGGAGAGACTTCATTTTACCATCATGTGCAACAGCGTTCTTCACATCTCTGACACTGCAGCTCTAATCACCATAATTGCTCAGGTATGTTAGTGTTTCGTTAATTAGTAGAAAAAAATGTCTATTAGAATTAGTTGATGATGAACATGTTTCCAGTCAATTGCTTTCTAGTGCCATTGTTTTTGCCTAAAAGTTTGGCCATCTTTTTCCTTGTTTTGTGTAGATGAATGAAGAGTTCGTCATGGCAGCCATCGATCTTGTAAAATGCTTACAATCTTATCTCTCTAGTTTTCTATATTATGACATGTACTTGATTTGAAGGTGTTATATGGTGCAGTAGTGCACCTAGCCTCCTTTTTTTGTATTATTTGCTAGAAAATAATATGTTCTCGATTTGATATGAGTGGTCTGTCTATATTTCCAACAGCGGGCAAAAGCGTACTTTACATATAGCACTTTCCAATTTGGGAATATTTATTTTTTTGCCCATTATACAAATTAGAAGTATATCATACTCGTTGTCGTCGGTCAAAGGAAAATTAAGATTTCACTGCTAAAATCGAAATGTGAGTATACTTCATAAATTATTAGTATCAGTAAGAAAAATATATAATATATTTGTGATCATGATTCGGCATGTTAATTTGTTTATTTGTTTCTTTTCTGAAAATATATAAAATCTGGTTTTGGGAATTCCGGGATTTGAATTTCAAAAAAAGAATGAAAAAAGAGTTGACTATTTTCTTTGAATCAAAAGAGAAAATTTGATGTAAAGCAAATCCAAAGAGTTAGCGGACTCTTTCATAAAATCAATGGAAGAAAAGAGAACAGAGAACGTCTTGGATATAAGACCGGCAACTGGTAGGTTATGAGTAGGATTAGGGATCGTTACCTTTTTCATTAAGAATAACGAGTAATGAAACGGATAATTATCCATGTTATGAAACTCTTATTATATCCATACCCTATCCATTAAGATTACGGGCAATAAAAAAGGTGATGGATAAACGGTAAAAAAACTATTTATTCTCAATTACAGATAATACAAGAAAAGTGAACTTGATGCGCCTTTAGCGACGACATCTTTCATCCATAAGCTAGCGAAGACATGTCGTCTCTTTAAACCTTTATGACGATAAAAGGACTTTTAGTGACGACATAAATCATTGCTAAAACCCATGTTTCTTGAGAAACATCAAACATATAAATAATACTCCATCATTCCCAAAATAATATTTACACTTCTATGTTAGTTAGTCCAAAATAAACATATATTCATTTTTAAAAATAAGTGTAATTTTTCATTTTACTATTAATTATGAGATGGAGAAATTTTTCTTACAAATATTAAGGATAAAATTGTCTTTATTTTAATTCAAAGTTATAAAATTAAGTATTTACAAACTATGCACCTTTATCATTATGAACATTTATCTTGGGATGGAGGGAGTATATAAAGTCATAAACATATTAATAATTAACCACAAGGCTTCTGGTGTAGCGGTAATCACCTGGGGAGTTCATAGCGCTCAACCCGGGTTCGATTCCCTGCATTCGCCTTGTGGCTACTGGGTTTAATCTCAGGGCTGTATGCTTTCGCAGTCGATTGCTTTGTCAGGGATTAGTCTGGGTCATAGGCCCAGGATACCCTTTAAAAAAAACATATTAATTATTCTAAATCTAATATGTTCCAATAAACATTGTATTGTTATTCTAAAAATAATTCTAAATCTTATTTGTTCCAATAAACAAAAATATTAAAATTCAAAGACAAAATTTTTGTGTCATATTTATTTGTCCACCTTATTTCTCATTTAGTCATCACATACTCTTTTGCTCAATAAATAGGAAAGGAAAATTAAACTTATCATTAAATATACTACATATATGATAGCAGTATGTAGAGAAATACATTAATATTTAACTTTATATAATTATTTTATGGAGAGGGAGGTTTAAGAAAAATCTTAAATAAATGAAAGACTGAAAAACACTTAATCAACCCTTAGATTAATTGATCTATGAATGTGATTAAGGAGGCATTAAAATTTTATTTTTCAATTAAAAAACCCTCTATTTTTTAAATCGAAAAAATAAGAAATATGATCAATAATTTGAACGAAACAAATTACACAAGAAAATCGACCATATTTTTCTCGTTAATTTGACATCCATATTGATATGATTTTTCATCAACTTTTTTATGTGGTTTTTTGATTTTCCATTTATTTAAGGTTCCCCTGAACCTCTCTCTCTCTCTCTCTCTCTCTCTATATATATATATATATATATATATACACACACAATTATGTAGATGAAGGATCATGCGAGAAGTTAAACATTTTGCGAGACTGCGAGAAGTCTCAATATCATATATGATTACACGCCTTTTGGGTGTGTTTAATATATCATATATGATTAATTTTTTATATATTGTTAATGTAACGTGTGTTTAATCATATATAATTAAGCTTGTGTATCATATATGATATCACACTTCTCGTCTTATCACAAAATGTTTAGCTTCTCGTTTGAACTTGCCCTTAATTATGTATATGTGTGTGTATACATATAATTATGTATATATGTGTGTATATATATATATATAATTATGTATATGTATATATATACACATAGAGAGAGAGTGTGTGCGTGTGTGTGTGATAGAGAGAGAGAGAGGGAGAAGGGATGATCAAACGAGAACAAGGTCAAATAAGAAAACACAAAAACAACTAAATCGAATGCAATTACATAACAAGGTCAATACAAGGGTGAGATGGCGACTTCTCACCATTCTCATCAAAACTCATATTCACACGATCCTAAGTTTCTCTCTCTACAAATCAAATACAACCATGCAAAGGGTACAAACCCTACAATCCTATATTAGCTCTTCATTTTGTCTATTTTAAGTTGAAGTTCCTCAAAAGTTATGAAATCGGTTTATGATTTTGTTGGGAGTAAATCTTGAGCCCACTTTAATCCAAATTAATCGTTGATAGTGAACATGGACGTACGAGATTGGTTTGTAACCTTTCGAAGGCTTGTATTTGATTTGTCATATATATATATATATATATATATAAAGAAAGTTGAAATGAAAATTCATTTTTCATTGTGCACGTAAGAACAAATCTCAGTCACTCGATTTCTTTTGATCCAACAACTCGTTTTAAATTTTAAAATGCTGAGGGGTAAAAATGGAAGAAAATTTAAACACACGTCTACCATATTTGACTTTTTATTTTCTCTTTTAATTAAATATTTTTTACCCAATTAAAGTTTAAAATAAATTATCTTAAAAATTCCTAATATTTTAATCAAAAAAATTACATCAAAAAAACGAGAATTTCGTGTTCTTCGATATGACATCCATCTCGATATAGTTTTTTTGTCGTTTTAACCGTTTTTTACGTGAAATGCTATATATGTGTTATATTCATTATGAATATTTATGTACGTTCAAGTTTGTACAACGCCCACTACAAGAAAAAGCTTGGTTAGTGACCAAAATTTTAGTGACTACTAATATTTTGGTCACTAACTATGACGTTAGTGACGATGACAAAGGTCGTCATTAATTTTTCGTCACTAATATGAATTTTAGTGACAAAAAGTAAATTTGGTCACTAAGTGGTCACTAATTCTTATGGAATTTCTTTTACGACATACTGTTTCGTCACAATAACTTGTGGTCATTAGTATTAGTGACCAATAAATAATGGTCTCTAGGTGTGATTTATTAGTTGTAATTGAGTTGGATGTGTTAGTGACAAAAAAAAGTGGTCACTAAATTGAAAGTGTTAATGACCAACTAAAGGTAGTCACTAAATTTTGTTTATAGATCATAAAGTTGGAAGGGTTACCGGCTAAAAAATTGTAGTCTCTAAATTAAATGCATTAGTGACAAAAAAATAATGGTCACTAAGTGTGATTTATTAGTTATAAATTAAGTTGGATGAGTTGTGACAAAAAAAAAGTGGTCACTAACTTGAAAGTGTTAATGACTAAGAAAATGTGGTCACTAAATGGTGTTTATAGATCATAAAGTTGAAAGGTTTAGTGACCAAAAAATGGTAGTCACTAAATAAAATGTGTTAGTGACAAAAAAATAGTGGTCACTAAGTGTGATTCATTAGTTGTAATTGAGTTAGATGAATTAATGACAAAAAAAAGTGGTCACTAAATTAAAAGTGAGTCACTAAATTCCAAATGTTAGTGACCAAAAAATAATGGTCATTAAATAGTACAAAAAAATAGTAACTAATTAACAAAACCATGACATAAATATAAGAATCTGAACTCCAGGGGCTAAAACTACCAATCTTCTATTTTTTTTTAAACATGCGGATCTTTGTCTCAGGTTCGACCCGCATCTCTGACCCGGGTTTAAATACGCTATTCTATTCATTTTCTCCTCAACTCCGATCGGAAGCAAACCCTAGGGGATCTGACCGAGTTTCCATGGACCACCCCTCAACCGAGTTTGAAAGCGGTCGATTCTCTTTGTCGACGTCTCTCTGTCAATCTCTCTCTATCGATCTCTGCAAGAGTCTACGGTAATATATTTCTTCCTTCATGATTTTGCTTTTGTGTTAGATAAATTTTGTATGGTTTCACTTCTGTTACGCCACAAGTAGATATATCAACACTAATTATCTGGTTCAACAAATTAAGTTTGTCGTTCTGATTTGTTTTTAATTTGTAGTTGATTTGTTTCACTTCATGATTTGTTCTGATTTGTTTTTAAGTTTGTCGTTCTGATTTTGCTTTAGTTGGCTGGAAGAAAGAAGCCCTGCCACCGGTTGAAGTTCCTGCTGCCGCACACCGCCGCACAGTGGAAATTTAGAAGGTTATGGTGTATCTTTTTAATTTGTAGTTGATTGGTCAGTAATGTACAAGCATTAAAAAACATGAAGCAACTGAAATTATTATGTACAGGAGGAGCAGAACAAAATACAAAGTTTGAGGACCAGATAAAAACTAGAGCGCTAGTACCACATGTAGTTATCTGGGATCATTTTACATGAAAATATGTTTGAATTATAAGTTTGCATATATGCTCAGTTACGAATAGTCTGATTGTTTTCTTTTTGCAATAATGAAAAATTAGACATGCCAAGGCTACCGTATTGTCATTACAACCTACCCAAAATTTCCAAATTCATGTAGCAGTACAAGGTCCCCTGCTCCACCCCCCCCCCCTCTTTTATGCCTAACCATCTTTTATTTAACATTTTAGTATATAATCTTTTTTAATTTTATGATTGTTTGCATGCCAATAACATCTGCATTCTATATTTTAACTTGAGACTTATTTGTGATCTTGATTAATTGATTATTTAAGTTGCTTCACTCATCTAAAGGAAGTATACTCTTTGACCTTTTGTAATAGTTAGCCGATCAACAAAGATTCAAGTTTGCTGCATAGTGCCATGCTATCTCACATTTAATTTTTTATGCGTTTTTGCAGCAAACCCTTTCAACAGGTGATTCTAGACTATGACTATTCTTTCACCACACCTTATTCTGGAAGTGAAATTGTCGAGGTAACTCCCAAGTTATTTATACATCTCTATCTGTATCTTTGTCATACTGGTGGAGTTGAGATATCCAATGACTTCATTGTCTTGCTTAATTATTAGTTTATTACTATGTACTTGAAAGTGAATTGGGGGATGACATGACCAAATTACATTGTATTGCTATAGTATTTGATAATTTTGAGAGGGTTGCTTTTGTTCTCAGACATGGAAGATTAGGGTTTCTAAATGTATTCTAGACCACATAATGGTTTTGTTTTTGTTGCTGCTATCTTGATGATCAGACTGGTAGTGGAGCAGACTCTGAGGGAAACAGCTGTTGTCTTAAATGGGAAGAGTGTGAAGAACAGATTAATGTGGACCATGTGGTTGCACTGGCATCTAAAGAACCTATTATCTTTTATGATGAGGTTGGTAACTTGGATGATGGAGGATGCTAGCAGATACATATGAATATTGTAACTTCTGACTTCTTTCTCTTCCTTGATAACTGAACTTGCTTTATGCTAATAGGTGATTTTGTATGAAGATGAGTTGGCTGATAGTGGAGTCTCGCTTTTAACTGTGAAAGTGGTAAAAATCTCAAACTCACATGACAGTTTCTGGCTAATCTAATCTAGCTAAACTTTTTTTTGTTGGGAAAAGGAGACGGAACCCCCGGAAAAATTAATCTAGCTAAACTTCCTTCATCTTAACTTGGATAACTGAGGTGGTTTTTTTCTTGCGGTTTCTAGAGAGTGATGACTAGTTGTTGGTTTCTTCTCTTACGTTTCTGGGTGAGTTCTTTTTTTATGCATTTGGAAACTAAGTTATATATGCACTCCGAAACTTATGTAACCCTCTATTTTCTTTTTTGGGCTAATCATGCTATAACTCAGAGTTGATGGCGTACTTATGAGATTACGGGATACTCGTATTCTTTGCAATTTCAGTGAGAAAACAAAGTCTGTTATCCTTCGAGAGATCTACTCGAGGGAAACTACATTCAAGGCACTAGCTTCTGTAACTTTCTCTCTCTCAAATATATTAAAAATTCTGGTTTAACTTTGTTGTTGTTGTATTATACGATTTTCTTGACTACTCGACTTCATAAATTGTGTGATTTGTTGGGTTTTTGAAGAAAAAAAATTTCTTCTTTTTTCTCCCTTGATGTACATTCATTTGTAGAAAACCATGAACTCAGCCACATTCTCTCTTAGTGGTGCTCTTATGTTCAGAAAAGGGAAGAATGGTAAATTGATGGTTGCCATTGATTTTACGCAAGTGAAAGAGGAAGGCCTCTACTCTGATTATTATGTTATGTTGCTGCTTCAAAGCGTTTATAATTCTGATTAACAATATCCAATGATGTATATTCTGTTATTTCTTTGTGTAATATGTACATTGTCTATATGAACTCAAAAAGTGAGAAGACATAGATATGACAAAACACAGTTTGAAATTTGTGTGGTTTTCAACTAACATTCAAAATATCTTATTTTCGTCTTGTTGATTTAATGTGTTACTTCGTAGCGGTGGGGTGCATTTTATGGCGTCAAACAACAATTGTTGATTTAATGTGTTACTTACATTCTTGAGCGGGAGTGATGATCCCTATGATGATAATCTGGTGTTGAATAAACTTTTTCATCCCAATCTAAAACTTTTACTTGTTAGCGAAGGAGCAAAAGGTTGTAGATACTACACCAAGGCAAGATTCTAACTTTCACCATTTTTATGGATTATGTGTGATGCCCAGATTCCGAAAAGAGTTGATTATAAAAATACCAACTTACTTTGGCAAATCTTGTGTGTTTTGCAGCAATTTAAGGGTAGAGTTTTAAGGGTAGAGTTGCTGGTGTGAAAGTGAAGTCTAATGACACCATTGGTGCTAGAGATGCTTTTATTGGTAAGATTCTAAGCATATTGACTTCAGATATAAATCTGTATAGGTCTCTCATGTTTCGGAGGATTGTGAGACGAGATGCTTCTGAACCTGGTGCTTCTGAACCTGAGCAGGTGCATCTTATATGATTTATAGTACAAAAGTTGTTGAGATCGTATTATGATATGGTCCGAAAGAACATCGAGGACTATGTGCCCAAGGCCATCATGCAATTTCTGGTAATTGTGACATTACTAGCCTTTTATTGATATGTTCGTTCTTTCTTTTGACTTCGTTTTCTTTTCTTCAGAAGAACATCAGTTCATCTGACCGTCTATATTTCTTTTGACCCAGTATCAAGTTAACCATACGAAAAGAGAGTTGCAAAATGTCTTCATTAAAAAGTTGAACATGTAATACACGATAATTAAACTGCTTTTCTAGATTATCCACTGTAAACTTATTCTCATCTGTTGGCTAATAGGGTTTTCATCTGTTTTTGGTCCGAAATGTAACTATTGTATTCACCAATGAATGATCTATGCTCTTATTCTTAAATTGTTCAATCTGACTAATATTATGTGGATCATGTGGTTTTGACAAAGATGATTTGTTCAAACAAATGTTGCAAGAACCTGATGAGGTTGCAATAAAGGGAAAGCGCACCAAAAAAAAACAGAAAGTGCACCCGGTTTTTGGTTGGAAATTATTGATCTGAGATGGTTTAGAATCTTGATTAATATTGGAATTGATTAAACACAATTCCAGAGGAAGTTTTGTGTTATGATTTTGTATGCTTACCGATTTCCATTTTTTCTTGATTAGACCAAAAAATGGAGAAACAATCTTAACAGTTGAGGGACTTATCAAGTAGATATGAACATGACAGGAAGATCTGGGTTGCTGCAGTCAAGGAATTATCACACAGAATAATGGTAATTAGCACAACTATTACCAATTTAAATTGAAATTTATCTTTTCTGTCCATTTAACATAATCTGTTAATCAGGTCTTGAAACAAGATCACTCCCAGCTTTCTCTTTAAGCACACCAATGCGTTGACACAGTTCGTGATCTAAATTTATCTTTTATATTTTGTTTTTGTTTTTGATCAAAGAATTTTATTTTGCGCCAATGTAATTAATATTTTAGATTTTCATTGTTATAAATCATTAGGTTTTATTTTTAATGCAATAACAATTATAGTATAAATTAGTGATAATTTTTTTTTCTTCACAATTTATAATTAGTGACCACTTTCTTTTGTCACTAACAAGTATTAACACTAGTGACCACATATTTGGTCACTAATAGTGCTAACGGACTTTAACGGAGCCGTTATCTTGAACTCAATTAGTGACCGATTTTGTGGTGGTCACTAATTTAATCAAGTTAGTGACGACTTTCTCCGTTTAGTGACGATATTTAGTGACCAAATTAGTTGTTACAAACACAATGACCACTCTATTTTTGTCACTAATTAGTGACCATTTTTGTATTTGGTCACTAACGTAAATCAGTGACGGACCTTTAGTGACGAAAAGTGACCACCCAAATTTTGGTCACTAAAATGCATCAGTGACCATTTTTATATTGTTAGTGACCAAAATTTTTTCGTCACTAAATAACAATTTTCTTGTAGTGGCCTCGACACCGTAAGTATGTAACTCGACATCACCTTCTTCAACACTCACTACAACAAAAAGGGGTTTATAGGACCCTCATTAGTGTCCTAATAGGGTATTTAATAGGACTTTTAAGTTTATAGGACAAAAAACATATGTGTCCCCTCTAAAGGCGTTGTATTAGGTTAGTAGGATGAATTTGAGCGTCCTAATAAGTTTTACGATTATAATACAAATTCCGTAGTCCTATAAAATGGATTAAGTAACACTAAAAAGTGTTATAATAGACTATAATATAGGACGCTTTATGTTGTCACAAAATATTTAGATTTAAGAACAAATATGAGCGTCCCAAAAATTGCTTTTATAGGACGAAATTCGATGTCGCCAAAACATTTAGATAGTACCAAATTACGTGTCCTAATAAATGAATTAAATCAAAACACTAAAAAGTGTCCTAATAGACTATAATAAACAACACTAAAAACATCCTAAAAGACTATAATATGGGATGCTTGATTCAATTATAAAATCTTTCTATAATATTGCATTTAAAAACATATATGAAAGTTTTACGAATTAATTCGATAGGACAAAATTCAATGTCGTACAAGTACTTATATGAGTACCTACTACCGATTAAGCTACGTATCCCACCACAAAGTTGTATCATTACAAAACTAAGTACCAATCAACAATTACTGAAATACAAAAAATCTTATTGTCTCCTATGAACGAGAGATATCAATCTTCTTCATGAACCACCTACAATTAAATAACGCGTATATGAGCTTAAAGTTGTATGATAAAAAATTCTATAAATATTAAATCTCACAAGTTTTAAAAGATTAACATACCAAAGTGAAAGGACAGGGCCATGCAATCGTTGCTCCAATAGCATCTTCAACAGTAATAAACAATCCATATGGCCTGACCAAACGTTCCCGCTTTTTAATAGCAACTAGAATATGTACCTCACACCAATTTGGACCAATCTCCTCGCCACCAACCAATTCATCTGGATCTAAGCTCCTGACTCGTCCTCTTGACTCAATCTCCATGGAATTTATAATACTCGTAAGATGAACAACATCCCTAACCTACAAAAACGTGATTCAAAAACAAGGTTCTAAGAACAAGCTATATATGACACAATCTAAACACCAAACCAAACACAAATTGCAACAAAAGAATCATTTATAAATTATTTACATATCTCCAAGCTTATATATCTCTAATTTCTTAAATTCGAACATTAATTCATGTACAACCATATTTTTCTTATTTAAACTTTATTCCATCAAATTCAAGAAAATAGGATTTCAAAGATACAAACATGTGACGCATGTACTAATAATTTTGGTGCAAATACCAATTCAATATTCAAATATCATATCTATAATAGCATATGTGGACACGTTAAAGGAATACTTGTCAATCTTCTTTTTTCTAGACTTATGACTTGTTAATCTTATTTTTTCTCCTAATTCAAACTCAATTTAAAAAAAATTAAACCTTAATCTGCAACATTTCTCTTTGATAAAGATTCCTAAATGATAAGAAACAGATGTGGTAAAAGCCATGGTCTGCATAGAATTGATACAGTTGAGACAACAACTCCAACGTAGCAAACCAGAAAAGTATAACAACAACATAAAGGTAGCAGAAATAAAATGACCCTAATGGGACCAAACCGGGATCTATTCAAGCCAAACACAGAGAACCAAAACATATTGTCTTATTAACAGTCACAGGTTCAAAAAACTTCAAAACAATCCTATTTACAGTCACAGGTTCAAAAACCCAATTTGAGATTCTTAACAGTCATATTAATCATGGGCAGAAACAGATTAAAAATCTGATGAAGAACAAAAAGAGGCTTATCAATATTGGTTATAAACTATGAACTATTGTCTATTAAGGCTTTAGAAAGGAACGTAGTTGGAAGCTTTAGAAATTACGTATTGGTCTTCTTTTTTGTGACAAATGAACACCTACAAAACCTTTTACCCAACGTAGTTGGCAGCTTTAGAAAGGAACGTGCCAGAAACTTAAGAAACAATAAAGGGTGTTACATTTCAAGTAGTGTTGTCCATTCTCTCTCTCTCTCTCTCTGGCCTGTCAAAATGAAAATAGTAACCATAATAATAGGATTTCAAAAGCAACCAAGGAAGCCTAAATAACATACCTTAGCTTCTTCTTTGTTCCAATTTTTGATAAGGTTCTTCCATTGATCCACATGAACTCTCTTAAGCTTTGAATTTATTTTCTCTTGAAGTGATAGAGATGGATCATAGTAATCTTTCTTTATTCTTGCCCTCCAATTTCTCACCTTCTTTGCAAATGATTTTAAAATCCAATCATCGGATCCCGGTGGAAGATCAAATTTTGTCTATCACACAAGAAAAGTAAGATAATCTTAATATGTGGCAACATACCACCATTATTTATTTAATTTTATCTTACTTCAAGTTTACCTCTATAAGGTTTAGCAACATTCCTTTCTTAGTTGTCTTTACTTGATGCCATGATACATCAACCGGACAGTACTTTCCGCTCCTTGCCAAAGATCCCATGAAATGGCTCAAACTATTAGTAGTTTCCTTGTCAACAGGTTTGCCATATTCATTGAACTGAACCGGAATACGATCCCCTTCTTGTAGAGCCCAAATACTTGGCATATATGTTGGCCCTCTAACTCTTTTGTGCGAGCTTCCATCAGCAGCTACAAATAAGCAAAATGGATAAAAAATAAATAAATTTATCTGTATGTAAGATGGATACTACTATGGCCTATTCTTTATCTGTGTGTAATTTGGCCTTTGGCCATTACACTGTGGTCTGGACTTATGGATTATGTCTGCCTCATATATATATTTTCCAGAATTGGATTACTTCACAGATTATGGCTTAGTCCAAATGGTGCTTTGTTAAAAAAATGGAGTAATAAGGTTTGAAGTTGGTCTTGGCAGATCATCATTGTTTCTGTGGAATGGAGTTACTGGTTTTGGCATATCATCATGATTATGGATTTCATATCTTGCACAGTTGATAAGCTTGTGAATTGGAGTAGATGGTATCAGATTGGGAGGGATAAGGCTGACTGTTTTTTACCAATGGCATTTGGCCAAATTGGCTTCTTTTTTATCCTGCTAATTTGTATTAGGTGGATTTTTGCTTTATGTACATCTGTTGCTTATTGGCTTAGTTGTAAACTGATGTTTTGCTGCATGATTGAGGATGAATATAACTGCTATGATCTTAGAAGGGCAGTTAAATGGTTGTTTATTGTTTGGATTGATAAGGCTAAAAAGAGAGTTGTTGATGTTATCAGCTTGAGATGTTCTTAGACCATTTTTCAGATTCGGTTTAATCGCTGCTTATGGAATTTGTTGGTATGGTCTGATTATTTATCCTCTTTATTTCTTTTATTGCTGAAAATCACAATGATTTTTCAGCCTTTGTTTCTCATCACTTTCTTAAACTGTTATGTTTCAGATACAAAGGCTTGGGAAGTAGACACTCTAAGAGGTCACATGAACAATGTGTCAAGTGTTCTTTTTCATGCCAGGCAAGACATTATTGTATCAAATTCAGAGGATAAAAGCATACGGGTCTGGGATGTTACAAAAGGGACAGGCCTTCAAACTTTCCGCAGGAAGCATGACAGACCTTCAAACTTTCCGCAGGAAGCATGACAGACCTTCAAGTGTGGAAAGTTCTTGTTTTTTTGGGATTTGGTTTATATGGAAGCTGCTATAAATAAGGGTTGCCTTGAAAGAACTCAATACTTTTTGTTTGGTTGGTCTTCTATTTAAGTTTTATATGAACGCATCTTTAGACACCATTTTCTTAAATTTCCAATATCACAATCACTCTAGAATTGAAAGAAAATATCGACATAAAAAGTGGTACTGTCCATATGTTGGATGAATAGACTTTTAAACCAAAATAGATTATAGTTCTTCTTGCAACTTTATATGCACGGAGAAAAATTTAACCAACCGATTTTTCACTTCAACAACATATTTGCACACATACATACATGTACACAGGGCAATATATATAGATTATTTATATATATCTCTGCACACATACATACGTGTACACACACATGGTCAAGGATGCAATTGCAATTGTAAGTAATAAAAACGAAATCAAATTGATCGAACATTTCACATCTCAAAACAAAACCAAAACAAACATACCGAACAACATATAGACTGAAAATATCAAAATTACCTTTGGACAACATTATAAATAGTGATTTTACCACAATTGATTGAAAAATTTGAACCGCGACTTCCTTTTCTAACTTGATTTTGCAGCTTGAGCACCACAACCTTAAATCAACTTCATCATCCTCCTCATAACACCACAAACAAATAACATCCTAAACTTAAATCAATTATACAAAATAAATCAAACAAAAAAGCAATTAGTGAAAACAAAAAAATTACCTAAAGAGCATAACAAGGATGAACTCGATGAAATTAGTTCAAACAGAGCCTTGGCTTTTCAGATTTTGAGGGTAAAAGTGATTACTCCCAAATCAGGTTTGCGTTTGAGTTTGGTGTCAATTTTTTCACAAATCGATTACTCGATCCCAAATCAGTTTCGCGTGTTTGCGTTTGAGCGTAAAAGCTGAATACGAAATCCCAAAGCCGTTTAGGCTTTTTCCTTGTTTAAGAATTTCTAATTGGGCTTCCAATCCAATTAAGGTTTGATAGACTTTTTAAATTGGGCTTCTAAATATTTATAATTTATATGTGTTTTTAAAATAAATCTAAACGGCTTTTTATTAGATGGAATGTTGGGCCTTCTTAAAATTTGTTTAAGAAAAATAGTTGATTATATTTTTATGTAATGACATTTTAATATAATTTTATTTATAATGTTTTAATATTTAATAGGATATTTTAGAAGTGTCCTATTAGCTTTTAAACTCTAATACTTTCTTATAATTAGTTTGTAAGAGAAGATGACATTTTAAAGTGTCCTATTAGGTTTTAAAAGAATACTCACTTTAAACTATGATAATAATATTTAAAATAATATGACACTTGAAAGTATCCTATTAGACTCTAAAAAAAACATGACATTGAAAAGTGTCGTATTAGATTTACATGATATGACTCAAAATTGATAGTCGTATTAGATTAAATCAAATAGGACTTGTAATTTAATGTGTCGTATTAGCCTTTTTATAGGACGCGTCTCAAAAAGTGTCCCAAGAAAGTGTCCTATAAACCCCATTTTGTTGTAGTGACTTTTTCCAACGTCGTAAGACATCACGTTTCTTCAGCACCGTAACCCAACACCCATCAAGACGAATCGAGAACCTATCGAGTAATTCTGTTGTGAATCGGGGAACAAAAGAGAGCGCATCACGTCTCCACATATTCACAAGTGATTCATGTGTTATTCATAAGGAATAATGTATCATTCAAGATGAATAATACAACATTCAGGGTGAATAATTCATGATTCATGAATTCGTGTATTATTCGTCATGAATGTTGTGTAATTCATCCTGAATACTATATTATCCATCATGAATAATGAGTGAACGTTCACATTTGTTATTCATACTGAATGTGGGACATCCGGGGATGCGCATACATATTCATAATGAATTAAACTAAATTTCGGTTGTGAATTGGGAAACAAAAGAGAGTGTGCCATGTGTCTACACATTCATATATTATTCATCATCAATAATGTATCATTCAGGATGAATAATACACGATTCATGATAAATAATACATGAATCATTGATTCGTGTATTATTCATCTTGAATATTGTATTATTCATCCTGAATATTGTATTATTTATCCTGAATACTGTATTATTCATCATGAATAGTGAATGAACATTCACCTTTGTTATTCATACTGAATGTAGACACCCGAGGACGTGCATGCATATCCACAATGAATATAACACATATATATAATTTCACGTAAAAAACGGTTAAAACGAAAAAAATATTGAATATTGTATTATTCATCCTACACACGGTATTATCCATCATGAATAGTGAATGAACGTTCACCTTTGTTATTCATACTGAATGTGGACACCCAAAGACGTGCATGCATATTCATAATGAATATAACACGTATATAGAATTTCACGTAAAAACGGTTAAAACGAAAAAGAACTATATCGAGATGGATGTCATATCGAAGAGCACGAAATTCTCATTTTTTTATGTAATTTGTTTGATTAAAATATTAGTAATTTTTAAGATAAATTATTTTAAAGTTTAAGGGGTAAATTTTTTTTAATTAAAAATAAAAAGTCAAAGAAGGTAGAAGTTGATTCAAAATTACAATTTTGTCCTTAATCACTTCCCAATTAACTTTATTATGTATTAACCATTGATTAGTTTCTAAGTTTTGATCAATGGTTAAGATTTGTCCTCATGTGCACAATGAAAGATGAGTTTTCATTTGAACTCACCCCTATATATATATATATATATATATATATATATATATATATATCTAAAACTAGGATTTAAGGTATCAATTAACATATATTTGTTTCATAATGTGTCTTTTTCATATGTATTTGTTTCACAATATGAAACTTTTTTACGTATCTTTTTTGTTTCACAAACATGTAAAACAGTTTCAAGTTGTGAAAGAATACACGTGGAACAAACACATTGTAGGAGAAAGATATGTCAGTCAATACCTAAATCGTAGCCTTAAATTAAAATAATAATAATGTGAAATAACACATGATACACTAGTTTTCACTACTTGTAACCTTTTGTGATTCTCGCATGATTAGCACCATTCACACGCTCTCACACATACACCCTATATATATATGTATATATATTTGTGTGTGCACGTTACAAATTTTATCCTATCCATATGGTTAGCAAATCTTGTAGGACTATAAAAAACAAACACAAAAACGATAGACAAATATGTAGCAAGTTCATAGTTGAAAGTCAAATCACTAGAAAATCCGTAGCAAACAAGTCATAGCTAATATTTGCACGGAAGTGCTTGTAGCACATACGTAGCAAAATGGTGGTTTATACTTTTTATTGTTCTTCCTTCTTTAACTTCAAGTGATAGTCCACCGAAAAATGATAAATAAGCTACATATTAGCTAGGGAACCGATTGCTTTTGATTAGCTAGGGAACATGTTTGCTACGGATTAGTTAGGGAACGGATTTGCTACCGGTTAGCTAGGAACCATATTAGTTACGGATTAGCTAGGGAACATATTTGCTCCATGCTATGGAATGCATTTGCTACAGATTAGCAATAGAATTTATCAGTTATAGATGAACTAGGAATTAGCTAGGGATTATCGAGGGATTTGATTTTCCAATTCGTAGCTAATCTGTCACTAAATCTATATTTTTTTTAAAATGTGCCATTTTCTTGTATAAAATGCAGTTTTCTGTATATGCATCACAAAATATTTAACATAACAACGGGAACCTAAATTCAATACAATTCAGTTTTGTATCTATCCAAAAAATAGTTTGTCCTCAACATATAAAGGACTTGAGGTAGGGGGAAAGACATTTGGACCAAATTTACGGACGAGAGCATCCAATGTTGCCCGCAAGGATTATGTGGTCTTCTCTAAATTTGCGGCCCTTTGCTCGCTCTCGACATCGTTAGCCATGAGTTCATTTGTGGTACGCTCGAGCTCTTCCCTTGCTTGTCTCTCAAACTCGAGGGTTTCTTGTAATGTAGTTGCCTACAATTATTAGATATACACATAATGAGTATGTTGTTAGTGAAATATATATAACAAGAAAATCTTCAAATAAACTATAAACATACCTCCAGTTGTGAAACAGATGCATTGGATTCCCCGAGGCTAGAAATGGATGATGTACCCATCATTGTAAAATCTTGATCAAGGGACGTGTCGAAGCCATATAGGCGGCCTTTCTTTCGAGGTTGAATTTGCTCCCACACGTCCTTATCTCTGATAGAACGGGTCTTTGGGTCTGGATACTTCTCCAACTTTTATTCTTGTAATTTTCCTACATTTTAGAAAATAAAATGAAAAAAATTAGTATTTTTAAAATTTCGGAAACATAACAACTGTTAACTGAAACATTTTCGAAAATTTTGTAACCTGTTTTTATCAAATGAATAAATATAACTCTAATGTCTGCCCAACAATGGCAGGCCATACAAGTCTAGCCAATTAATATGTACAAATATGAAAGTCAAGGAGAACTTATGCTCTAAATACGTATATATATATATATAGGGTGCGTTTCTTTTGCAACCGAAACAATTTGTACAAACTATGCAAACCAATCTTAGCCGTTCATCAAGTCTAATGAATATATGATTTTATTATGTTTCCTAATTTAAAATCATGATTATAATGAATAAACTTAACATTTCCTAATTTAAAATCATGATTATAATGAATAAACTTAACATTTTTCATATATATCACAATCATTATTAATGAATCATAATCATTATCCATAAATATATCTATTGTTTCCTAATATAATGGTTTGCATAGTTTGTACAAATTATTTGGGTTGCAAAAGAAACGCACCCTATATATATATATATATTTATATATATGCGGATTGTAAAGAGACTTCTAATTTCCTGAAGTTAAGTAGAATATTAGGCAAGATATAGCATATTAGCTTAGGCAAGATTAACATATTAGGCGGTTATATGGTTTCAAACATTAAGATAATATTTATCTAAAAGTTGTTTAAACTAATTAAGTATGAATTTTATATTAATTTTCGTTTAAAGCTTACTAAGGTCTTGGCAGCCATCCTTTGATATCATCTTCTTGCAATGGGTTTCCTTGAAGACCTCAGCAATCATCGGCTCACGATCGAGTTTTGAGTGTCCAAACATTTAGTAGTCATTAATTAATAAAAGTAGTTA
This sequence comes from Arctium minus, assembly GCA_954870635.1. NCBI lineage: Eukaryota > Viridiplantae > Streptophyta > Magnoliopsida > Asterales > Asteraceae > Arctium > Arctium minus. Next base: position 107,182,275 of record OX941083.1, read on the forward strand.
CATAAAAGGACTTTTAGACATACTACTTACCAAACGAAATTTATGTTGGGCATAATTGACAGAGCCCCCGGTGTGTTTTGACACAATACCTACCAAAGTGTTTCAGTTCTTTTTACCGGCTTCAAACTTTGCTTTCCATGCATCGGTATTCCAGACCTTATATAAACCACATTGCCATAAGAGATAAGAAAACTAACTTACACATCAAAGTATATGTTGTTTTTGGTTTATACATTTTGCCATGGGCTTCAATGGCTCTTAAAAATTGTGTTGAGCCTTGATGGATTGACTGGACTCAATAGTTGTTAATGATCCTCGTTGGGCTTTAATGGGTGGTAATGAATTGTATGGGACCTTAATGGGTTTCGGTGAATTTTAATGAACTTGATCAGACTTTGATGGGATACAGTTGATCTTAATGAACTTGATTGGGCCTTGATGGGTTGTATTGGACTTAATTGAAGTTGATGAACTGTATTGGGTCTACATAGCTTTCTTGATCTAATTATTAAATTGTATTGGGTCTTAATTGGCTACAATGGGTAGTAACAAATTGTATTATGTATTGATGGGTCGTAACATACTCACTGTTGTTAATGAATTGTATTGGGCCTTCATCGGCTTTAGTGGCTCTTAATCAACTACATAGGGCCTTTTACGGGTTTTAAATTACTCTGAAAGAACTTGAATAGGGTTGTGATGGATTTTGATGGGTCATATTGGAATCAATGACTCTTATTGAATTGTAATGGATTTCATGGGCTTCATTCGCTCTTAATGAACTTGATTGGGCCTTGATGGGTCATATTGGATCACTACAACAAAAAAAGGTTTATAGGACTCTTTTTTGGGACACTTTTCAAGACCCGTCCTATAAAAAAGGCTAATACGACACATTAAATTATGAGTCCTATTTGATTTAATCTAATACGACTATCAATTGGGTCCTATCATGTAAATCTAATACGACACTTTTCAATGTCATATTTTTTTAGAGTCTAATAGGACACTTTTAAGTGTCATATTATTTTAAGGATTAATACCATAATTTAAAGTGAGTATTGTTTTAAAACCTAATATGACACTTTAAAGTGTCATCTTCTCTTAAAAACTAATAAGAAACTATTAGAGTTTAAAAGCTAATAGGATACTTCTAAAATGTCCTATTAAAAATTAAAATATTATATAAAATTATATTTATTTAAAGTGTCATTACATAAAAATATAATTTAACTATTTTTCTTAATGAAATTTTAAAAAGGCCTAACATTCCATCTAATGAAAATCCTTTAGATCTGTTTCATAATATTTAGAAGCCCAATTAGAAAAGCCTATATATCTAACCCTAATTCGAGGCCCAACTGGATAAGTCTAAACCAAGAAAAAGGCTTACATACGGTTTGGGATTTCATCAATTTTATGCTCAAAATTTGAAAGTCAAGGCTTTGTTCGAACTAATTTCATCGAGATGAAGCTCTGTTTCGAACTAATCTGGAATTTCATCTAGTTCATCCTCATTAGGTAATATTTTCGTTTTTACTAATTGTTTTTTTGTTCGACTTATTTTGTATAATTGATTTAAATTTAGGATATTATTTGTTTGTGGTGTTATGAGGAAGATGATGAAGCTTATTTTAGTAAATAAAGGTTGTGGTGCTCAAGCTGCAAAATCAAGTTAGAAAAGGAAGTGGTGGTTCAAAATTTTCAATCAATTGAGGTAAAATCCCTATTTATATATTGATATTATAATGTTGTCCTAAGGTAATTTTGATATTTTCAGTCTATCTGTTGTCCAATATGTTTGTTTTGGTTTTGTTTCTATATGTGAAATGTTGATTTTGTTGTATGCGAATTTGTTTTTAACGATTTTTAGTTGGAAATTACTTACTGATGGATCAATTTTGCTATGGCTCTGTTTGTTAGGTTAGTGGCTTTCACAAGTAATGTTGATTTTGTATATTATTGTGTGTTTTTGTTCACTTATTCAAAACATTCAGTGCTTAGCAAATCACTACATACTAATTTCCAGAAACATAACATTTAGTTTGGTCTGCATTGCTGCATATATTAAGGGTGATTATAGCTTGATGTTATACTTGAACATAAGCTATTTTTGTACATGGTTCTGATGTCTTCGCTTTTTAGCAGATGTGTAGTCCATTTCTTAGTTGCAATGCTAAACTGATATGTTCAACCTGTACTGGAAAATATATATATATCCTAGAAAATTCAATACACAATATTCATAGAATAAAACATACCAATACCATACATCCAGATCAAGCACATATAGAGCCAACACCATCTAAGTATACAACAAAAACACATGAAAATTTTAGAGAGAGATAAACGGATATCATACTTGTTACAAGGTGTTTTGGTTGAGGTTTTTGTTCCTTGCATTGGCTTGACTCAACTGCACCAGCTGCATTTGACTTTGACATACATCCCATAGGAAAGGGAAGAACCAGAAACCTTTCCATAATATCTCTCATGGCTTACTAGAATGATCTTGGATGCCAATTAAATGAAACAATCTCCTAGAAATAGTAAATGCAAGAGGCTTCTGTTAGCAGTAGATATAAGAGCTTCCTAATTCAAGATTGATAGGCCCTCTTGACTTTGTAAAACCAAGACAGCCAAGGCCTGTTTTATCTGGACATTTAACAGTGATTATAATGTTATCTCCTGCTTTCTCTGCTTCTTAATTTAATCAACATTGCATCTTCATTTAAAATGCCCATTTCTCTTTGGGTAAAGCATGCACTTGCACAGATATGGAAGCAAATGCTTAACATCATGAAAGGAATGAGGAAGTGGGAAATGATGATGATAACTTATGTGTGACTTAAAAATGGCAAATCTCTGAAAACAGGAACTTCGAATTCATATGATAATAGTTGTCAAATTGTATTTCTCATTAGTTAATCAAAATCCTATTTGATCGCCATCTATTGACTAATTACTCTTCTATCAATTATATGTGAATTATATCTTATTACATGATTCATGTAAGTTTTATCTTTGATTCCTTTATTTGTGTTTTTCTGGACTTGTGAGTTGAGTTTATAGATCCAAACAACATCAATATGAAGTTCTTTTTTGGTATTTGGTGTAGTTGTGTAACACACAATTAGTGGTAGTGGGACAGGAGAAAATTTTTCATGATTGATGTTGTTATATTGGTTTCTACATTTCTAGATTGCTTACTTTTTATCTTTTCTATTTACACATGCTTTACAAAAAAAAAAAAAAAATGGGCCTCCTGTTTATTCCTAAAGTTGGTATATAAAGGTTCTTGATATGTTTCTTGAATTAACAACTATGCACTGATAATTGGCATGAATATTTAGTTCCTAAATTAGATGTGGTTTATATATAACAATCAGATTCCATACAGATAGTTGTGGACATTTAGTGTTATTTTAATACCATACAGATATATGCACATTTAGTGTTATTTTGATACCAAGATGCCATGTTAATGTTATTGTCTCTCTCTCTCTCTCTCTCTCTCTCTCTCTCTCTCTCTCTCTCTCTCTCTCTCTCTCTCCTGTGAGTATTTTGATTTTTTTTGTGGTAATTTTGACGTGTTGAATAAAGCCACATCTGATAATCTCAGCTTTATATGGATACCTTCTTTAGATTCAAGGGATGGTAAATTTTCTTCTTTTTTTAGAAGATTATTTGAAGTAGCTAAACTAAGGGCTTGATTATGGTAATAATTTAGGATTAAAAAAAGGAATGGGGTGTGTTTGATTCAAAGATATTTTGGTATTGCCTAGGTTCATATAAAATTTATTATTTAACCAATCATGGGTTTAAAGAGAAAAGACCTTTTCTTTTACTCATAAGCAATGTTTTAAAACCCAGTTTTTTGGTTGACCCGGTGTGGTGACCGGGTCACGGTTCAACCACCGGGTCAACCAAATACATTAAAAACACACACATAAGCATAAGTTTTTCATAAATACATTAAAAAAACTGGTTCAACCGTTTTTTTTATAAAATCGGCAGGTTCACCCAGGCCACAAATTGCCATAAACCCGGTCGCAATTGACCCGCCCTCTTCCCCGGGTCCCGGTTCAACCGGCCGGGTCGACTCGGTTTTTAAAACATTGCTCACAAGTTTATTCTTTTAACTTTTCTTCTGCCTCTTTTTTTTATGAATCTTTTTTTATGTGTAAGTATTATAATTCTCGTGGTTTTCCCTTTTGCTTTTGTGTTTAATTAGGGGCCAAGATGGATAATAGTTGGATGTCATTACCAAGAATGACTATTGAGTACCAAAAAGTCTTGGAAGAATTTCTTGGTGTTATGTTTTCTAATGAGTGTTTAGGTGGGTAAATGTTATGTCCATGCATTAAATGCGGTAATGAGGCATGGGTTAATCATGAGGATGCTAGAATGCATTTGATATGCGATGGAATTTTAAGAGGTTATAGATTTGAACCTTCTACTTCCCAACCCTCTCGTCCTACATTGGATACACTCGATGACATGCAAGGATTAGTGTGTGATGCCTTTGATATCTTAGATGAAAACATATTTGAAGATGAAAACATATTTCAAGATGAAATAGACATAGAGGAGGAAGAACCAGATGAGCCGAATGCAGAAGCAAAAAAGTTTAATAAACTATTGGAAGATGCAGAGAAAGAATTATATCCCGGGTGTGAAAAGTTCTTTGTACTTTCAATTATCGTAAGACTATTTCATAGCAAGTGCATAGGAAAATGCAATGACCAAGGTTTCACCATGATGCTTGATACATTGAGGGAGACATTCCCACATGCTTCTATTCCTAAGTCCTTGTATGAAATGAAGAAGATTATAAAGGATTTGGGTCTTAGTTATGAGATAATTGATGCATACCCTAATGACTGTATGTTGTACAGAAACGAAAACAATAATAAGACTGAATGTGATATTTGTCACACATCAAGGTATCAACAAGATGAAAATGAAATCGAGGATAATTCGACTATATCCCATCAATCTAAGAAGATTGAGGCAAAAGTTTTACGCTATTTTCCACTCAAACCAAGGTTACAAAGGTTATATATGTCTTCCAAAACTGCTGTCTCCATGAGATGGCATGAGGAGGGTCGCACTAAAGATGGTTGCTTGAGACATCCTGCAGATTCCCCGGCTTGGAAAACATTTGATTTCCAATATCCTGATTTTGCCAAGGAGCCTCGCAATGTTAGACTTGGTTTAGCAAGTGACGGGTTTAATCCTTTTAGGACTATGAGTGTTTCTCATAGTACATGGCCTGTGGTTTTAATGCCATATAACTTGCCACCGTGGATGTGCATGAAACAACCTTATTTTATGTTATCTTTGCTCATACCTGACCCCTCTACTTCTGGAAATAATATAGATGTTTACTTAGAACCTTTAGTGAAGGAGCTAAAAGAGTTGTGGGATGTTAGAGTAGAGACTTATGATGCATCAACCAAGAATAACTTCCAAATGCATGCCTCTCTGTTGTGGACCATAAGTGACTTTCCTGCTTATGCTAATTTATCAGGGTGGAGCACTAAAGGTCAACTTGCAAGTCCTTGTTGCCATAAGCATACAAAATCACAACGGCTAAAGCATGGGGGAAAATAATGTTTCATGGGGCGTCACTTTTTGCATAAAAACATGTTTTTTGGAGTGATAAGAAGTCTTTTGATGGCACTGAAGAACATGAAAGGCCGCCACGCCATTTAACAGGGTCTGAGATACTTGATGAGTTAAATGGGTATGAAACTAAATTTGGAAAACTATTGAAGGATAACCCAAATCTTCCATTTAACTAGAAGAAGAAAATCACCTTCTTTGAGTTACCATATTGGAAAGATAATTTACTATGCCACAATCTTGATGTGATGCATGTCGAAAAGAATGTTTGTGATAGTGTGATTGGATCCTTGATGAATCTGGATGGAAAGACTAAAGATCATATAAAGGCACGTCTTGATTTACAAGAAATGGGTATTAGACCAGAACTTCATCCTAAAGTTCATGATAATGATAAAGTGTACTTACCCCCGACTTGTTTCTCGATGGATAAGAATGAGAAGGAAATATTTTGTAATGTCTTAAAAAGGGTGAAAGTGTCGGATGGATATGCAGCTAACATATCAAGATGCGTTCAACTAAAACCTCCAAAAATATTTGGGCTTAAAAGTCATGATAATCATATTTTGATGCAGCAGTTGCTTCCACTAGCCTTGCGAAAAGTTTTACCTAAGCATGTGTGCTTTCCTTTGATGAAATTATGTCGTTACTATAGACAACTTTGCTCAAAGCTTCTTAGACCTCAAGATTTGGTTGAACTAGAAAACGAGATCGAGAAAACTCTTTGTGATCTAGAGAGAATTTTCCCACCATCGTTCTTCGATGTCATGGTTCATCTTTCAGTTCACCTTGCTTCAGAGGCCAAAATAGGTGTCCAGTTCATTATTGTTGGATGTATCCTATCGAGAGGTATGTTCTTTTATAATTAGTTATTATTACTAATACAATTGTTATTATTATAATCAAAATGAAAATTAAAAATAGTTTTTGCATTTTATGATTTTTTTTTAGGTATTTGTCCACATTGAAATTTTATGATTGAAACAGAAGTAGACCCGAGGGTTCAATTGCAGAAGGATATTTAGCTGAGGAGTGTCTTTCCTTTTGTTCATTGTACTTATCTGAAGATATTAGGTCTAGACATAATAGGACAAGTCGCAATTATGATGACGGTGGTTATCAGGGTGTTTTACCTCTCCTCTCGATGTCGGATCGTCCATTGGGAGCCGTAGAGACAAAAACATTGGACCTTGAAACCTTGGCTAAAGCACACTCATATGTCTTGTTTAATTGCAACAAAGTCGTTGAGTTCATCACGTAAGTCAAAAATTATATATCATTAAGTTTAGTATGATTAATGTTCGGATCTTTAAACACTATAAACTTATACAATGAACATCTGAAGATTGTTCGTGATCAAAATCGGCGATTACGTGAGCATGAATTGCAACGTATTCATCGTGAAATTTTTGCATTATGGTTCCAAAATCATGAAATTAATAATTAGAAATGGTATAATGTTACATTTTATAATTTATGCAAAGTGTCTTTAAATTATAATATTTTATGTACTCATACTCAGGTTAAGGAATTACATACTTTAGGGGATCAAAGAATCACAGAGGAACTAAGGGCCTTGGCAGGTGGCCCTATTGAGATCGTGAGAAAGTACAAGGGATTTATTATAAATGGTTTTAGATTTCACACAAAAGAGCTTGAGCAGAAAAGAAAAACAAAAAATAGTGGAGTTGTGCTTGATGCAAGGACAAATAGCTTCTCGAGTGTTAAAGATAACAATCCTAATGTGGGAGATGTAACCTACTATGGGGTCTTGAGAGATATTATTGAGCTAGAGTATTCGATCGACAAAAAAATAGTGTTGTTTGATTGTGATTGGATCTCAAATGGTAAAAGGAAAAGGGAAGATGAGAATGGGTTTACTCTACTTAATTTTAAAGGCTTGAAGCCTCATAACGAGCCTTTTATACTAGCTTTCCAAGCTCAACAAGTTTTCTACGTTACGGACTTTATTGACAAAGAGTGGCAAGTTATGATCAAGACAACAGCTAGAGATGTTTATGACATGAATGAACAACCAAGTCTTGATCATGTTGATACATACTTGCAAAGTAAAGTCTTTAGTCGTCTTCAAATTGATGAAAATATGGATATTGACTTGACTAGAGAAGGTTTTAGTGGAATTATTGTTGATAAAGATATCTCAATTTTAGATGGAAACAAAGATCAATTTGATGCTTTGTCATGACTTTGGTTAATATTTGTAAGAACTAATTATTTGCATTGCATTTCTGATTTGTTTTTTGTTCAATTTATTTATTTATCTTTTGATTTTTGCTAGCAATATCTTCTATGATGAACAGTGGAGAGAACTTGGTTCATGGTAATAATGGCCAACAAGTTCAAGAAGATACAATTAACATAGATTCCAACCACTTTTATTGATGATCCAGGTATGTGGATATGTGTCATCTTTCGGGGATTTGTATAATTCTTTTTTCATTGATAAATTTAATTTTTTTTTATCCATTTTGCTTATTTGTAGCTGCTGATGGAAGCTCGCACAAAAGAGTTAGAGGGACAACATATATGCCAAGTATTTGGGCTCTACAAGAAGGGAATCGTATTCCAGTTCAGTTCAATGAATATGGCCAACCTGTTGACAAGGAAACTACTAATAGTTTGAGCCATTTCATGGGATCTTTGGCAAGGAGCGGAAATTATTGTCCGGTTGATATATCATGGCATCAAAATTAAATAAGTAAAGGTGGTATGTTGCCTCATGTTAAGATTATCTTACTTTTCTTGTGTGATAGACAAAATTTGATCTTCCACCGGGATCCGATGATTGGATTTTAAAATCATTTGCAAAGAAGGTAAGAAATTGGAGGGCAAGAATAAAGAAAGATTACTATGATCCATCTCTATCACTTCAAGAGCAAATAAATTCTAAGCCTAAGAGAGTTCATGTGGATCAATGGAAGAACCTTATCAAGAATTGGAACAAAGAAGAGGCTAAGGTATGTTATTTAGGATTCCTTGGTTGCTTTTGAAAGCATATTATTATGGTTATGGGTTTCACGGTTTCATATAGCATATAAGGTATGTTATTTATCGATGATGTGAGTTTTAAATTTATACCGCAAGCGTACATGTATTGTAGCATACGGGTCGATCACAGGGAGGCGCTGGACTAAATACGGACTCATTTTTAGACTATGACCTATCTACGAGAATTATCAGTATTTTGATTTTTTGATTTTTATAAAACTAATTAAATAAACAAATAAAAGAATGGAGCAAAGCCAACTAACGAGCATTGGGTAATGTCAACTTCAGATTTTGGTAATTGTGGGAATTAGTTATGCAAAATTACTTCAACCCTCTTTCGAGGTGGAAAAGTTTTTCTAACCCAAGACTCATATTTACTTTAGCAATATGTGTACGTTGGAAAGAAACATTATGATTTAAAATAAATATTTTTCCTAATCAACGTCCTTAACTATTTATCATGTTAGGACCATTGTCATTGATCAATTTGATCCAAGTAAAAGAACAAACTTTCGTTTCATCAAAAACCAATCGAATTAACTAAATGATTTGTTAAAAACCAATTAAATCAATTTCAACTTTCGTTAAAATCGAAATGGATTAAAGCTCAACATCCGTTTTAAAAACAACTAATCAATACCAAGACCTTCGATCTAAAGAAACGATTACCCAAATGAACGAATGTTAAACTACAAAATAAAACGTAAACATAAATCTAACTAAAGCAATAAAATTATTCTATGAAAACTATAAAGATCGATCCATGGAGTGTCACTCTCCAATAATTGTTTTTAACCTAAGAAAGCGGTAAATTAAATTAAGAGCGGTGCAAGAAATTAAAAAGGGAGAAGTATTATAGGGAGAAGAACATTAACATTAGATAAATGGTAAAAAAAAAGTAGTAAATCCAAATATAAAATATGGAGAAACGAAACGTTACAACGGGTGTTGAATGTTGAATGAGAATCTGTCACATTTTATCTTCATCTTCGATCCGTCGAAACATTGCATCTTCTTTACATCTTCAAAAGACTCAAGGGACAAGGAATTACAAATAAATAAAAACCAAAACTAAACTTAAATCTAAATCTAAACCTAAACTAAAAGGATTAAAAACAAATACGAATATAAAATAAAAACTAATCCTAAAAACAAAAAAGAAAACAAGAAAAAAGAAGAAGAAGAAGGACACAGCGCCGACGTGAGAGTGAGAAAAGAGATGGATCTCCCAAAACCTAAAACCAATTCTATATATAAAACAAAATTTTCAAAAACAGCCCCTCAAGATTGCATCACTTTTAAAAATGATCCTCTTGCTTTATAATTTTCAAAAGCACCTTCTTGATTTCTTTTCTTTCAAAAGATCCCTTCATGAATTCTTTCTTTCAATCTTGATCCAATTTTGGGCCATCATTCTTGAATTGGTCCACCGCATAATTGATTAATCCAATGTTCCAAAAATCCATCATCATCCATCTCTATCTTTCAACGCAAATACCTGTCGAAAACCTTCCAAAACCACAAAAATACGAAAGTAATATCCCCAATCGATGATTAAACGGAAATTAACTAAAAATCAAATAAAACTACATGCAAACAACTAAACTAAATGCAAAATGCAATTATAAACTACTATGATGCATACATAAAATGCACTTAACAATCCACTACTAGCTTATAGCCTTATATGCCATTTTCAGAAAATCAGTGAAAGAAATAAGACTAACATGGCATATAAGAAGATGATGCAAATTACAGGGAAAAGAAGTTATGCTCGAGTTCGTGAAGAATTAAAGGTACTTATTCTTTATAATGTAGTTATTCATATTGCTAATATGATATAGGTATATGTACTTACCTAAATATACATTTGGGTTGTCACAGGAATCTTTGTCGGGACGTGAACCTAGTCGAATGGCGATGTTTGTTGTATGTTTCTCTAAAAATGGCACCACCAAAAATGTGGAGGCTGTAAACGCTATTGTATGTTATATTTATAATTTGTTGACTACATATGCAAGTTTTACTTGAGCTTTAGATTAGTTTTCACAAGCTTTATCTATTTTTAGTGATAATTTATTTTGACTATAGGGACAAATGATCGACCTCAATTTTCAACTTCCTAAAGGGATCACTTGATGAACCGGGTTCACTTGATGAGTCGGGTTCACTTGATGAGCCGGGGCCTGATGATGTATTTTCAAAAGTGATGGGAAAAGACAAACATGGCAGCGCACGCATGTAAGAGCTAGGTGTTCGAGCTTCAGATATCTGGGGTGTCATACCGAGTCGCTTTGCATGTTATAGGGAGAGCATGTTATGGAAAAGAGCATATAAAGATATTAGCAGTGAAGTAGTTGAGTTGAAAGATATGATATTAGAGATGCGAGGGTCAAATGAACATACATCTAGTGTTTCAAGTGTTCCCGCGACATCAGTAGGTCGTCCTAAAGCAGCCACCAAACTTCAACCTCTAAAGGTATGTGTCACATTAGAAATATATTGAGTGAAATTGTGAATGTTGAGTTACTTGATTATTGTATCTGCTTACAAGACCATATATGAGCCAAATTAACATAGATTGACAGGGCTGAATTGTTTGTAATAACAAATCCTACAGGTTGTTGATAACTATGAAAACACAACACTGACCAATTATAATCCAATTAGACTCATAGGATTGTATAGCAAATCTAGGACATAATGGATAAATTGGATTAGATATGTTTCACCAAATTGAACTGGATATGTGAAACACTATAAAACAAGATTAACATTTTACAGCAAAGCAATAATAGGCTCTGTGTGTCTTCCATGTGAGATATTATATTGTTGTGTTGTTATAACTTAATGATTCATGGTTAGTTATAGTGTTGTGTTGTTATAACTAAATGATTCGTGCCTACTACACGGATGATTGGTGAAACAAGGATGCTATCTTTATCTATTTGGTCTCTTTGTTTATCTTTATCGTGTTTTGTTACTTGTTGTAGCTATGTTTTCTCTTGAGGAAAAGAAGAGAAAACCAACACTCTGTGTTTTGTTAGGATTTCTAGAGAGAGATAAAGAGAGGAGAGAGAGACCTTGGAAGTGGGATCATGGTTTTCAAGTAAAACTCTGATTTTGAGAATTTTCTTGTGCTCTTCTTCCTCATTATGCAAACCAACACTCTGTGTTTTCTCTGTTTCTGTGTAAATCTTGCATTGCTCCACCACTGTTTCTATGTTATATTTGTATTTTTGGGGTTCTTGAGATTTATAGAGATGACTTAGAGAATCTTGATCAGCACACCCACCAAGTGACCACTCACTGCTAAAACCATAAAATAAAATAATGGTTGGAAATTAAAAAAATGTCCACGTTGAATGAAAGCTTGAGATTTATTTTCTTTGTCTCTTCCATAAATATATTTGGCCTTGTATATTCTATAAAGTTGGTACATGCTTAGTTATGAACCTAATTTTCTTTATAAAGTGGTCATCATTTTTTGGCCAAAGAAGAGAAAAAAAGAATTGCCCCTTGTTTGATCATTCCTCCATGGTTGCACCTCAACTTCAACAATTTTGCTACACCAACTTTATCTTGGCTACCGATAATTAAACCTCATTAAGAATATCAACACCTGCCATTACTTTTTTTCCTCTTGCCATTCAAATTTAGTGGGATTTGGTGGTTACTCAAGACCATGAATCCATGATGCGTTGTTGTCACTTCATCCACCTGGTTAATCGTGTCCTATGCCTAATACTCTCACCTCTCAAGCCTTGTGTAATTTCTCAATCCTTGTGTCAACGTGTCCACATATGCTATTATAGATATGATATTTGAATATTGAATTGATAATTGCACTAAAATTATTACTACACGCGTCACATGTTTGTATCTTTGAAATCCTATTTTCTTGAATTTGATGGAATAAAGTTTAAATAAAAAAGATATGGTTTGTAACTCCCTGAAAATAGGGATAACAAAAATCCGAAAAACGGACATGAGGTATACTAAAATTGTCATAGCAAGAGCCTCCAAAAATGGGGAAATACACAAACCTATTTAAATACAATCGTAATTTAAACGGATAATTAAATAGCCACCAACTAATCTAATTTCCATAACTAGAAAAAAGATTACAAATGAGGGTGTCATTTATAAACCCAAAGGTTCTCCTACCGAAAGTAAGGCCAAATGCAACATTCCCAAATCTCTCACCCAAGCACAATGCCAGCTTAGAACCGGTGCCGCTAAAACCTGAGATACACATCGACACCAAACAAGTGTTAGGCCAAAAATCCTAGTGAGTTGAACAATAAAATAGCATGGTATCACATATTTGACTCTTATCCGCAGTTAACCAAATTAATCACGTAGATGTGGAGTCAACGGGAGCGACCCATATCTCCAAGCCGGTTCACCCTAAGAGGCAATGCACCTTGAAGCCGAACACCGTGGCAACCCAAAGGTCCGACACGCATCGAGGACTACCACTCAGGAAATTCCCCGACGGCGGAGGTCTAGGTACATAGGAGGCTACCGCTCAAGGGAATATCTCAATATGTCACCCACCTACATTCCTATAGTGAATCACAGACTCAGTTCGTCCACATTATGCAAATAGGAGGTACTTAGATATATTTCAACCAATTATAATCCAATACCAATCATGGGTACAATATCACACTCCTGATAGCAATAGTCCATCATAAGACTTACATGTCTACATAACCACGTTGTAGATACAATATCTCCACAATTATATTCCAAATGAAAATTACCATGATATACCAACATATATTCCGTATTCATGTCAAATACCCATTGTGGGCACACATAATGAAAACCCCCAAATAATTACTCAACATCGAGTAAATCATAGAATGATACCTCATATACTCATATTTCATATAATCTCATGAAAATACCATCAAATACATAAACCCGTAAAGATGACCATTTTGAGCAATTATATGATAATAACAACAAATAAGCAAATATGATGTGTATCCAGTTTTAACAAAAGTTTAGTAAACTCACCTTGCTAGATTTAAGCTAAATCTAGTATTTACCCACTTAGAGCTTTCCTTGAAACCAAATCTTCCAAAACCTAGATCCACAAGGTTCCAACCATAAAATATACATAATAAAATACTTAGAATCATTCCCCAAACATTCTATACCAAAATCCCCAAATATGGCAAGAACCCTAATTTTGACCCAAAACTCCCAAAATTAACCAAACTGAAATTTAGAGAAATCAAACACTAGGAAACCATCAATGGAGCATTTATAACTTATTTCATGGTTTAGAAATGGTTAGAATGACTTACAATTAGGTTTCTTGGAAAAACCCCAAAAATGGTCAACAATGGTGATGAGATGATGAAGAAGATGACGATGGAGATGGTGATGGAGCTTCCAAACCGAACACTTGGATGAAACACCCATCTTCTAGAAACAAATGTTGATGATTTGGTGATTGAAAGATGATTAGAAGAAGTAGGTGAAGAGGAAGGGTTTGGGAGAGAATTCTTGAAATGAAGAAGATGAGAAATGAGAATTATTTGAGGAAAATAATGTATAAAAACGTCCAGCACCATTCTCGTGGGTTGATCCGTGAGTTCAGCTTCAGCAACCCACGTAACAAGGTACCCTAATTTTCATTCTCATAGGTTGCTCCGTGGGTTCAGCTTCAGCAACCCACATAATAAGGTACCCTAATTTTCATTCTCGTAGGTTGCTCTGTGGGTTCAGCTTCAGCAACCCACATAACAAGATACCATAATTTTCATTCTCGTAGGTTGCTCCGTGGGTTCACTTTAGCAACCCACATAACAAGGTACTTCAACCACTGATTTTTCTTCTTATATGGTCAAATCTCGTTTCGGTCATAACTTCTTCGTTATAGCTCCGTTTTCGCTCCGGAAAGGACCGTTGGACTTGTAATTAAATCCTTTATCTATCTAGACTATAAAATTAAGGATTCCAGTACAAAATCAAATATCTTATTTTTCCTTAATATATCCGCTTATGTATTAACTTGAAATAATACCTTTCGAAAATCGGGGTGTTACAATACTCACCAACTTGGAAATGATTTCGTCCTTGAAATCTTAATTACACAAACAAGCGAGGGTATCTTTGCTTTATGTCCTCCTCGGCTTCCCACCAAATGTATCCAATAAACATTACCACCAACTCCCACCATGCACTCAAGCATCTAATTCCGAATCAGCGAAAGTCCTGACTATTATCAAAATACCAATGGTTGATTCTTAATTATCAACATCTAACTTTCTTACCAGTCAACTGTAACAACATCATTATCCACGAATACCCAACAACATAGTACACCACCACCACATAACATGCCGTCGTACCAAATTCCCACAATTTCAAAACCAACCATACCCAAACAACCGAACACAATATTAATCCGCAGGTTTAACGAAGTATAAAGATCGTTACTTAACTAACTGGGAGAAAGCACATGTCTAACGCCTCAAAATCTGAGGACTCTTTTAAATCCTTAATATCGACTTCGAACACGAGGGGGCTTACACCTATAGCCCAATGAGTTCAAGGTTTTTCACACTATTATGCCAATTTGAAATTTATAAAACTCTCAAATACATAAATTTTATAACAATTAAACGTGTGTGAAAATACAATATCGTGCATTCGATAGGTTTCAAAAGTGATCACCAATGCCACGCATATAAAACCATTTTCAAAACTCATTTGATCAGTACTTACGCTAATAAAATGATAACGAAAGATGCGTAACAAAATTTTCAAACGGACTACCAGGGTCTTAGTATGCATCAATTTATGCTATGCGCATGAAAATAACTTTCCGACCCATAATATGTGCAATAAAAGTTTGTACAACTCCCAAAAGAGGATTTCACAACTTCAACTTTAAAATCTTTTACTTTAACACAAACTGTAAGAAGATAAAATTTCCAACAAGACCCATATACGTCCGATCATTTCCCAAATATAGCAACACAATAGTAATGTAAATAAATGAAATAAATATATATATATTTTTTATTCGTGTTTTAAATTTTGGGCCGCACCTATAAAACGTACTTACCCAAAATTGTAATTACAACGACGTGCAAACCGTGAATTCATTTCATGCATTGCGGAAAACTCCTATCAGTAAAATCAATAACTGAAATATGTTTTGGGCAAAAGTTCTAACCGAAATACCATCAATCTTTTAGACGATTAGTCACACCAACAGTATAATTTATGTAGTGAATAAGAATAGTTTTACCTACTAAAACAGTGTAATACAAGACGTTCGTACAAAACTACAGAAGGGAAATTCACAAAATCGAACCTCAAAATTTTTGCAATTCACTCTGAAATGTCATGAAATAAATCTTCCCATAGTGACTCGCATACATCGGTTTATTCCCCAAAATTTAGTAAAGACATATGCATGCGATTTGAGCAATTGTAAGAGTAATTTAGTTTAATTCCAAACTGTATAAATAAAATGTTTCCAAAACCCTAGACCACAAGCTCATAATATCGAACTCTTAAAGTTTTCTCTTTTTTTTAGTCACAATGTGACACGAAATAAGATTTCACAACAAAATTTGCATGTGACCGTTTATTTCACAAAGCTAGAAGATTGATATGCGTATGCACCCGTTTAAAACATGAAATAATTTATGTCGTTTTCGAGTTCAAAGCCAAATATAAACATGCTCTCATTGTTCTAAAACATTGGCTGAAATACCATGACGAAAATTTCCAATAAAATATGCATACATGAGGTGTGCAACTGAATTGCTCCCACTAAACTCAAAGGGAAATAATTTAAACCGAACAAATTTCTGCAGGACTCCATTTAGTTAAAACCGAGCCAATGACCCAACAGTTTACGTAAATACCCAATGAAAATCGATATAAATATCGAAACACGTTTGACTAACTATTATGCAAACATGACCAAAAGTATAATTAACTAAAATCTCATTGCTGGTTGAGACAAACCATTTTTCAAAGGAACTCATATTCTTATGTTTTCAAAATGCCTCATAACACAATAATATGTGTTTTCTGAAAAAGGTTTATAAGATCAAATATACAAAATGACACTTACGTCAATTGAACTCCAATTATATATGTAAAATCATCGAGGAAACATCTCAACATGATTTATTTACCAAAATACCCAAAGATTCAAAAATGGAGGTCTTGGCATGTTCATAAAAATAAACATTTCAAAATAACCAAAACTTCTCATTGATTGCAACAAAATGTTTTCCAAAACGACTCCTAGTTCAATGACATGCATTTTCCAACGGTTTATAAAAGCATATGCACCAAATGGACAATTAAATATCCAAAACATAGTGGCCGACAACGGGGGGTACCCGTATCCGTTGGGAGCGAAAAAACACAAAGTATGTCGCTTTTACAACGTTCATCACATGACACCTAATGACCTGAAAGTCCAAGTGTCCCTACGAATCCTTGACAAGTTCCACCCAAGAGACGAGATACCTTGATGCCACAAAGGACACCCGAAAGGCCTGGCACGTCTGGGGACTACAACTGAGGAAATTCCCCTACGGCGGAGATCTAGGCACCCACCCATACGGTATCGCCCTAGACTACCTCCTCCTAGTGCCTACTTGTCAAGTTTGGTCATAAAACATGAGTCCCGAAGTCCAACCCCGTACCGCCCAATTGACCATCAAATAAGACTGACTCACGTGCCTATGAATCCAATGCAACACAGCCTAAAAATACGCGACTACACATGAATGACAAAAGCACTCGAGTGTGTAATGATTATGAATATGCAATGAAATGCATTAAGATGTACGTCATAAATTGGATTCTACATCGAGCCATTAAAACCGGACAAATGTCCTCAATACTCTTTAAGTTGACACTGAGAGCTAAAATGCTCAAAATCCATTTGACCAACAATTATCGGTCCCCCAAATAATGAAATGTCTTTAAACAACATTTACGAAGAGAGAAACTTCAAAGACGAGATTAACCCCAAAACTCAATACATAATGGGACCAAAGAATTTCAAAAGGGTTTATGAATGCAAATACGCCAAAATGTATATAACATGTAATAGACTTTATTTGTACCAAAAATTACCAAGATGCATAAGTCATGAAATGGACTCTATTTGTACAAAATCCCAAAATGCTATAATCATGCTATTACTTATCAAGACGTCCAAATTCCAAATATGAGTATTTTATGGAACTAAAATAAGCCAAGTATATCAAATATGAAAACTCATTAAAATACTCACACTTTGACAAATACCAAGTAAAATACATTTTTACTTCAAAATACTCAGAACTTATCAGTAGTTAACCATCTCATGTAAAACATTGTAAAATAACCATTTTGGCATGTACACCGTTTTAACAAATCAACTTGAACTCACGCTCCTCGATTTCTATAGTTACACTATCGTCATCCAGATGTTCAACATCTTAAGGCAAAGACCACAGACTTCATAGGTTCACCTCACAATTTCTCCTCGAATACGTCGATTCGAAAAGTCTATGGTTCTAATCCGACCAATTAATCCGACTTGAAACTGTCCACTTAATGCAATCACCATACTTACCGTCACTCCAAGTAACGAATAATAAAATCATAAACCCTTTCTAATAGTTACCCATTCAGAAACTTTCTTACTACCCCATGGTCGACATACCAAGGCAGTTCATACAAGCACGAGTATGAATAGGAAAGAGATTAGCAGAATTGAACACGAAGGAAACGTACTACTACGTCTACCAAATATCATAACATTAGAAAACCAAGCACAAGAGAACGTACTACTACCTTACCAATTGTCACAGTAACGGCATTCCAAGTACCATCGTGTATAAATATCCTCATAATAACATTAGCTAGGTGAGATTATGAACATATAATACATAAAGGTTCTCGTGACCATCGCCACAATGCTTGATAACCATAGTTTCCGTCGACTCTAAGACTAACCCATCTTAGAAATTCTACCCATCTCACAATCATTGCTTAACATACTCAGTCTAAGTCTAGACATCTTACCTTCATGCCTCGTTCACTTAAACTAGAGCTCTGATACCAACTTGTAACTCCCTGAAAATAGGGATAACAAAAATCCGAAAAACGGACATGAGGTATACTAAAATTGCCATAGCAAGAGCCTCCCAAAATGGGTAAATACACAAACCTGTTTAAATACAACCGTAATTTAAACGGATAATTAAATAGCCACCAACTAATCTAATTTCCATAACTAGAAAAGAGATTACAAATGAGAGTGTCATTTATAAACCCAAAGGTTCTCCTACCGAAAGTAAGGCAAATGCAACATTCCCAAATCTCTCACCCAAGCACATTGCCAGCTTAGAACCGGTGCCGCTAAAACCTGAGATACACATCGACACCAAACAAGTATTAGGCCAAAAAGCCTAGTGAGTTGAACAATAAAATAGCATGGTATCACATATTTGACTCTTATCCGCAGTTAACCAAATTAATCACGTAGATGTGGAGTCAACGGGAGCGACCCATATCTCCAAGTCGGTTCACCCTAAGAGGCAATGCACCTTGAAGCCGAACACCGTGGCAACCCAAAGGTCCGACACGCATTGAGGACTACCACTCAGGAAATTCCCCGACGGCGGAGGTCTAGGTACATAGGAGGCTACCGCTCAAGGGAATATCTCCATATGTCACCCACCTACATTTCTATAGTGAATCACAGACTCGGTTCGTCCACATTATGCAAATAGGAGGTACATGGGTATATTTCAACCAATTATAATCCAATACCAATCATGGGTACAATATCACACTCCTA
Source organism: Arctium minus (assembly GCA_954870635.1). Taxonomy (NCBI): domain Eukaryota; kingdom Viridiplantae; phylum Streptophyta; class Magnoliopsida; order Asterales; family Asteraceae; genus Arctium; species Arctium minus. The sequence continues at coordinate 107,201,758 of OX941083.1, forward strand.
ATAGCAAAAGTCCATCGTAAGACTTACATGTCTACATAACCACGTTGTAGATACAATATCTCCACAATTATATTCCAAATGAAAATTACCATGATATACCAACATATATTCTGTATTCATGTCAAATACCCATTGTGGGCACACATAATGAAAACCCCCAAATAATTACTCAACATCGAGTAATCATAGAATGATACCTCATATACTCATATTTCATATAATCTCATGAAAATACCATCAAATACATAAACCCGTAAAGATGACCATTTTGAGCAATTATATGATAATAACAACAAATAAGCAAATATGATGTGTATCCAGTTTTAACAAAAGTTTAGTAAACTCACCTTGCTAGATTTAAGCTAAATCTAGTATTTACCCACTTAGAGCTTTCCTTGAAGAAACTTGGTTCTTCAAACAAAATCTTCCAAAACCTAGTTCCACAAGGTTCCAACCATAAAATATACATAATAAAACACTTAGAATCATTCCCCAAACATTCTATACCAAAATCCCCAAATATGGCAAGAACCCTAATTTTGACCCAAAACTCCCAAAATTAACCAAACCGAAATTTAGAGAAATCAAACACTAGGAAACCATCAATGGAGCATTTATAACTTATTTCATGGTTTAGAAATGGTTAGAATGACTTACAATTGGGTTTCTTGGAAAAACCCCAAAAATGGTCAACAATGGTGATGAGATGATGCAGAAGATGAAGATGGAGATGGTGATGGAGCTTCCAAACTGAACACTTGGATGAAACACCCAACTTCTAGCAACAAATGTTGATGATTTGGTGGTTGAAAGAAGATTAGAAGAAGTAGGTGAAGAGGAAGGGTTTGGGAGAGAATTCTTGAAATGAAGAAGATGAGAAATGAGAATTATTTGAGGAAAATAATGTATAAAAACGTCTAGCAGCACTCTCGTGGGTTGATCCGTGAGTTCAGCTTCAGCAACCCACGTAACAAGGTACCCTAATTTTCATTCTCGTAGGTTGCTCTGTGGGTTCAGCTTCAGCAACCCACATAACAAGGTACCTTAATTTTCATTCTCGTAGGTTGCTCCGTGGGTTCAGCTTCAGCAACCCACATAACAAGGTACTTCAGCCACTGATTTTTCTTCTTATATGGTCAAATCCCGTTTCGGTCATAATTTCTTCGTTATAGCTCCGTTTTCGCTCCGGAAATGATCGTTGGACTTGTAATTAAATCCTTTATCTATCTAGACTATAAAATTAACGATTCCAGTACAAAATCAAATATCTTATTTTTCCTTAATATATCCGCTTATGTATTAACTTGAAATAATACCTTTCGAAAATCAGGGTGTTACATGGTTGAACATGAATTAATGTTCAAATTTAAGAAACTGGAGATATATAAGCTTGGAGATATATAAATAATTCTTTTGTTGCAATTTGCGTTTGGTTTGGTGTTTAGATTGTGTCATATATATAGCTTGTTCTTAGAACCTTGTTTTTCAATCATGTTTTTGTAGGTTGGGGATGTTGTCCATCTTACGAGTATTATAAATTTCATGGAGATTATGGCAAGAGGACGAATCAAGAGCTTAGATCCAGATGAATTGGTTGGTGGCAAGGATATTGGTCCAAATTGGTGTGAGGTACATGTTCTAGTTGCTATTAAAAAGCGAGAACGTTTGGTCACACCATATGGATTGTTTATTACAGTTGAAGATGTTATTGGAGCAACGATCGCATGGCCCTGTCCTTTCACTTTGGTATGTTAATCTTTTAAAACTTGTAAGATTTAGTATTTATAGAATTTTTTATCATGTAACTTTAAGCTCATATACGTGTTCTTTAATTGTAGGTGGTTCATGACGAAGATTGATATCTATCGTTCATAGGGGACAATAAGATTTTCTGTATTTCAGTAACTGTTGATTGGTACTTAGTTTTGTCATGATACAACTTTGTGGTGGGATAAATAGCTTAATTGGTAGTAGTTACTCATATAAGTACTTGTACGACATTGAATTTTGTCCTATCGAATCAATTCGTAAAACTTTCATATATGTTTAAATGCAATATTACAGAAAGATTTTATAATTGCATCAAACGTCCCATATTATAGTCTTTTAGGATGCTTTTAGTGTTGCTTATTATAGTCTTTTAGGATACTTTTTAGTGTTACTTAGTTCATTTATTAAGACACATATTTTGGTACTATATAAATGTTTTGGTGACATCGAATTTCGTCCTATAAAACCAATTTTTGGGACGCCCATATTTATTTTTAATTCTAAACATTTTGTGACAACATAAAGCGTCCTATATTATACTCTATTAGGACACTTTTTAGTATTACTTAATCCATTTTATAGGACTATGAAATTTGTATCATAATCGTAGAACTTATTAGGACGCTCAAATTCATCCTACTAACCTAATACAACGCCTTTAGAGGGGACACATTTGTCTTTTGTCCTATAAACTTAAAAGGCCTATTAAGTCCCTATTAGGACACTAATGAGGGTCTTATAAACCCCATTTTGTTGTAATGGATTTAATAGTTGTTAATAAACTGTATTAGGCCTACAAGGCCTTCAGTGGCTATTAATGAATTGTATTGGGCTTTGATTGGCTACAATGGCTAGTAACGATTTGCCTCATGCCTTGATGAGTCGTAATGTACTCACCGGTTGTTTATGAACTATATTGGGCCTTAATGGGCTTCTAGTGGCTCTTAATGAACTGTATTAGGCCTTTTATGGGCTTAAGTGACTCTTAAGGAATTTGATTAGTTTCTAATTGGTTTCGATATGTCGTATTGGACTCAATGATTCTTAATGTAATTGTGAAACACCCTCAAATTTGGAAAGAGAGACTAATTTAAAACTTTCAAATACACCTCAAAGAGAGAGATAAAACCTCTTACAACAAGCTCACACTAGAACTACAATTCTGGATATAATCGTCAACAAAATCAATAAAGTCTTACATAAAGACTGTTTAGAGTCGGGTGTCACTAAACCCAAAGACAGTCGCTACATCCAAGGTAAATGCGCAAGACTTCACCGAGCTATTCACTTTTTCGAGCACACAACTAGCACTCGTCCCTTCACAATAACGCTAGAACTAATCCCGAGATGGAACCTGATGCACATGCCGACAAATAAAAAGGTTAGGCTAACGTCTAGTGAGCTCAAGAGTTTTTAACATGAATATAAGAGTCGTTAAATGATAATAATGCAACTTAAATCATGATCCTTTAAAATGAATGGCTTTAAATATGACAAAGACCCGTTTTCCAATAATACACATTTCATAAATGTACGCCTCAACGCCAAAGCTTTCTTTTATGAGGTAATGAAACCCAACACTCATTCAAAACGTGAATAATGGTAAATACTCAAATATTGGAATTTGAATAAAACTTTATAAAACAGACGACCAAAATATGAGTAGACTCAAGTCTTTAAAATTAGAGTATATGGAGGAAAACCAACTCAACACGTCACCGAAAACAAGGATAAAACTAAATACCCCAAAATAACACCTCTCCGTGACGGGGGAGACCCGAATTCCAGGGCTAGTGGCGGAACACAAAAGTAGGCTACATTCGAAGTTACTGAGCTC